>MU227981.1:468502-520611 GCA_018584345.1 Thuja plicata | reverse complement strand
CTTCCTGATAAAAAATATACTCCTTATTGTCCATAATTGACACTAGAGATTCACAATCAATCTTTTGACCATCATATTGATCTATACATTGGATAAACTTGAGGATATCATCATCATCCTCAAAAACCTACCAATTATGAATACTGTCAGGAACTAGTGGCCTACTTTTCATCTCAACCACAGACATACCAGTAAGAGTAGCATCATTATTTTTTAGGGAAATATTTTCCAAGAAATCTTCCATTATATTATTTGATCTTTCTACCCATAATATATTGAAAGCATCAAAGAATTCTATCCTATCCCAGACATTATATTTATATAATTTTAATCTGTCATCTTTAGCAGCATAATGTCCCCTAATCTAAGATATAATTAACTGGGAGTCTTCATGGGCTTTTAAACATTTAATACCATGCTTGATGGCAATATCCATTCCCAAGATTAAAGCCTCATATTCGGCAGTATTGTTTGTGCATTGAAAATTTAACATGAATGAATACTTGAAAGTGATACCTGATGGGGATATAAACAAGACTCCTACTCCAGATCCTTCTTTTGAACATCCTCCATAAAAATACATTTTCCATAGCCCATTTTGTTGCAACAACAATTCATCCACAATTGGGTCAGTGTTCTTTAGCTATGGCTTAACTTCTTCAACAATAAAATTTTCCATATCGACGTTCACACAAAAATTTAATTGGTCAGGTAAGACCACCTCAACCATAACAGATGACCGGGGTTCTCTATACAATTTGACCTCATTCCTATTTATAGGGATAGTTGCATAGGACAAATCCAACTGCATCTTTCCTCCTACTGCTGTTGCCCATTGCCTTGATAAAAGCATACCATAATATGGTTTAGTATCCACTACCACTATGTCCATTCTATAAGTTGCTTCAGGAAAAGCAGCAATTTTCACTTCAATATCCTTCAATGTTCCTATCACAGGAACTTCCCTGTTATCCATAGCATAGAAGCTCCCAACAGATGTAGTAACCTGAAGGCCTAATTCTTTCATCACATGATAAGACATCACATTTTTTGCTACTCCAGAAACAATCATGCAGTTTTTAACTAAGAAACTATTTACCATTAAGGTGACATAGAATGGATCAATAGACAATGGTTCTTGGGTTATTATATTTCCAATACAAATGTTAGAAAATTCCTTGCTAGATTCCTTTTCCTTTCACTAGTGGACCATCTTCTCTATCACTATTTAGTGTCAAAGGCATCTCCTCACGATTAGGGATAGATACATCATCTATTCCTTTTAATAGTGCTAGAGTAGCTTCTTTATGCTCTTTTATTTTCAACATTTCCATAATTCGGACTGAGACTTTGATTTGGGTCAAAGCATGTTTCATGTCAAAATGAGGCAATTCAGGGGAATATCATTTAATTTCTTCATTTAATTGAGTTTCTCATTTGGTACTAATTATTCCTTTTATATCCCCCCCCAATATGATCATGAGAAGATCCTGCTTGCCTCCCACATTTATCATTGTCATCTTCCTTAGGATGAAAATCCTCATTTATTTGAGGTGAGTCTTTTATAACATAAACAGGGGTAGATTTTCCTTGATCTGGTTGTACTATTCTATTTCTTAAGGTGTAAGCACTTCTTGCTTGATTAATTGTTGCAATAGTTAAAGACCTTTTTTCTTCATCAGTAGGAGTCCTAAAATGAGATTGTGAACTATCATCACCCACTGTGTTTATAGTCGCTTGTGAAACATACTCATCCTGATCACTTTGATAGGTTGAATTTTGTAACTGGTTTATAAAACAATAATTATCCTCTGCACATGAATTATCAAAGGATGAAGCAATATCAGGGATCCATGGATATGGTTTCTTTACTGTGAACATATTGATAGCAGGGCCTTCCTACTCTCTTTCCTTTGTTTGGTCAAATAAATCTTGAGCTACTACACATTGATAGGAAGAGTGTGGCATATTGCAAGCATCACACTAGGGAGTGTTCTCAACATATTTGGAATTGTTCCTTTTCAGGGGATCTGGGGTTTCTTTTTCTTTTGGGTTATCTTGCCCCTCAGGGACAGGTTTGCCATTATTCAATCTCTCAGGTTAGGCTGTCCGTCAAATCTTTGGTTAGTATAATTATTATCTCGGTACCCTCCTTTATCATTCTTATCCATCTTGGTAGCAAGGTCTTTTACTACACTCACCAATTTATCCACTGTATCATCTTCTTTGACACTTTTATTGCCTGATCCCTTTTCTTTCCAAATTTTATTGTCTTCTCTCTTCCCCAATTTCCCTAATGCTCTCCTATTACTCTCAATTTCAATTTCTATTTTTTAAGCATCCCTTAAGGTAGTTGGGTTCTTATCTCTAAGAAGATAAGACATTTTTCCATCAGCAGTATTAATGTAAGTGGTAAGGCACACTTCCTCATCTAATCTCAAGACTTGGAACAATTTATTCATGGCCTTTTGAAATCTACTATTAAAATCAGCCATACTTTCATTGGGGAACTTCTTGATGTTATTAAACTCATTTAACATGTATCCATAATTAACATGATCTCTATAATTCTCCCTAAAAGACTTTACAAATTCATCCCAAGAGGCAATACTATCATTAGGCAAGTTTCTGAACCAATCCCTAGCATCTTCAATTAAAGATTGAACAAAAAGTTGCATAATGACATCCTCATCTTCAATTTCAAAGTCAGTTATCTTATCACCAAAATCTTTTAAATTCTCTTCACAAGTAACAACATTATTTCCTATGAACTTAGGGATCCTATCTCTTACCTCATTGGGGATCACATTAGGGTGACCAGGAATGCCTTCAAAGAAGAGATCTTTGTATATGTTCATGTGGGCAGGCCTCCTTTGGAAATTCCCCAGCTCATTGTTACCATTTGGTCCAGCAATTCCTCCTTGATGTTGAACAGGTGCAGGAACACTCTTCTTGGGCTTGGCAGCTTGAAAACTTGGGTGAGGACCCATAAGTTGAGCAGCTACATTAGGACCAAGCTTTTGAACATTTGGGTTCTTTCCACACTTTTGGACTTTAGGAGCATCACCTTGATTGTTCACATTTAGATCAGCACAATGATTTAATTGTTGTACTCTATTCACATGCATAGAACTACTTCCAGTTGTATTATTGGTAGCATGAAGTAAGGCTATCTTCATTTTCATATCAGCTATAGCAACCTCCAATTCCAAATTTTCTAGTTGTTTTTCCAAGTCATCTTTAGCCTTCCTGGCTTGTTCAATGTCCAAATCAATTTGAGGTATTCCTTCAAGGTTAGAAACTTTTTGCTCAAGCTCATTTATGCTGATACAAACAACCTTTTTCTTACCTTTGTTAGGGGCATCTTTAGTAGTCACTTTGAGTTTAACATTTCATTCATTCTCATATGAGAACAACTGCCTAATGACAGGTCCTTCCTTCTCAAACTCATCCTTGTCAGTGTTTGAGATTTTTTTTGGGGCTTTATTTCTCAAATCATTGAGGCTACAAAACAATTATGGATCCAAACCTTTAACTTCTTGACTCAGGATTTTAGTCTTGAGGTCATTCCTTCCAGTCTCAGCTAAGAGTTCTTCTCTTTCTAATAATAAGTCATATATCCTTTTCCCATGTTTTTCCTCTGCTTTAGAAATTTCCTTTTCTTGTTCTTTCTTTTTTCTTTTCAAAGCCATAATCTCATCTTGCAACTTATCAAAATCATATGATGTTGTTTTAGCAGCTGAAGTCTCTTCTGATGGAGCAAGATTTTCTTCCACAAGAAAAAACCCTATGTCAGTATTTTCTCCATCCTTAAAGGGATCAAAATTAGTATTAGCTCTATAAGCATCAAATGGTCCCATAGGTTTTACATCTTCAAATGAAGATGGCTTTCTTTCTGGAATGGGAATATCCCCTCTTTTGGACCATTGTTTCCTTTGAGGTGTATGGATCTCTTCTCCAAGATCCTTTTTGTTATGCCCTGCATACCCATCCCTACATTTTGTGTGCAAAATGTAGGGTCCCCCTTTTTTGTCTTTTGCTTTTGGCCCTTGCCTTGTCTTTTTTTGCCTTGCTTCTTTGGTTTCCTTCTCCGGGTTTTCTTCCCCATAGTGTTGGTTTTGTTTTGTGTTTTTATCCCTCGTGTCTCTGGGACCTGGTCCCGGAGTTGGTCATTTCTTTTCCAGAAGCCAGACTCCAGACTCCAGGATTATCTGCCATGATGTCTTCTTTTTGTAAGAGGGTATGGTCTCATGGAATCCCCCGGCCCAGCGTCTAGAAGTTTGCCTATTCCAGAGTTTACGGAGAGAAGGGTAACTTACTTTTCACCTCGGGTATAAATAGGATTTACCTATCATTTTCACAGTTACCGTGATTAAAACACGTAAGCGATTTGACCGAGAATTGAGTGCATGCTTCTCTGAACTTAGTGAGTAACAAAGAAGTGATCTTCAGTAGCTATGCATGACATTGGAGGTGAAAGCTATTGCGGAGCAGTCTAGTGCTTCTCCCCTTTTCCATTCTTCAGATTCTAGGTTGGTGTTTCTGGTTCTTTCCTTCATTTTATGATTTTTGTCGTTGTGTTTCTTTTTTTGTTTCTACTTCACTTTGTTTGCATTTTTTATCTACGTCCTTATAATCTGGTTTGCCACCCGCTTGTGGGTCAGCCCTGCCAGAGGGTTGTCTTCCCTCTGTCTAGTGTAGGATATTGTATATTTTGTACATTTTCTGCATTGTTTTGTTAGGGTAGTCATTTTGCATTTTCATTCTACTGTAAATATGATGTATATGATGTATATCCTCTATTTTCCATGTATATATCCTTTGGCCCCACTATATTTAGTTTTATATTCTATGTATCTGTTCAGTCTCGTATCAAGCTCTCCATGCTTCATCTGTATTTTGTCAAAGTTTGCAAGCTTGTTCTAGATAGAATACTACTTGGTTGAAGCTCGGCTCTCAGCTAGTTTCAGCTAGGAAGTTTTCTCTCTCCTCCATTAATTAGACTTCATGTTTCATTTATGTCCCACACATGCATTCAAGACTGTCCAAGTGGCCTCCACTTTTCATGTGTTTGGACAGTTGGCGCCACCGTCACCATAACTCCCCATTTATTGCATAGCCATGTGGCACCCACGTAGGCCTGACAACTCACTTTTCACTTACATCTTCCAATGGTTTGTTTTCCAAACTTTGGGTCCTTTGTCTTCATCTGAACCACATCTTACTTTCATTAAGTATGTTGAAACCCCTAGACCCAGATAGTGGTTAATTTCCTAAGTCTGCATTATATATACCTTTTCGGGATTTTAGACCCAAATTAGCTCTTCAGGCAAAGGATGTGTCTCGGTGGTAAGATCTTTAGATCCTTGAGTATTATTTATCTATGAATTATAATGGTCACCTTGCCTTATAGGTTTTCAAAACAACGTACCTTTACTATGTCTGAGGCTTCTGCATCTTCACCACCCGGGAGTCTGGAGCTCCCCTCCACAACGGTCACCAGGGCAACCATCAAATCCAAAATTGAGAGGGCCTTAGAGAAACTACCCCTCAACATGAAGTATCTGAAGGACAATGTTGTTGTGGGATCAAAGATTGAATCCCAAGTCTAGTTGATCACTGACACTAGCGTCGGTACGTGGGTAGAGATGCAGGCTCTGGTTAAGATAATATTTATTCAACGATAATCTGGGGATCCATTGGCGATCAGCATCGAGGATTTCGGGATCCTAAAGGCTACTTGTTTCCCACGCTTAGTGCAAGCTCTAGAGCTTATTCTCACTCTTGTGGCACATTACAACTCCTCCATTTGGGCCATCATTCTTGCTGCCCCAGTCCCGACCGGATATCCCACCCCCATGGTGTCTCTCAACATCGCAACTTTTCAGGTAGGTTTGGGGATTCCCCAGTTTGATGAACCAACTATCATTACTAGATCTGATGCTTTGGGACAATTTCTGCAGCTAGAGGTCATAGTGTGGCAATATATGAACAACCATTGACTCAACACCCCGAAGAAGGACCCCAAAAGAATGAAATTACAGATCCCCTGATCTGAGTTCAAAGAAAGTATCCAAATGGGGATTATAGCACTATGCCAGATCTTCGGGCAACCCCATGCCTGAGAGTTCTCAGGGTGGATGCACTACTTTTTTCTTGGCATCTCCACTGGCAAGCAAAACTTTGATTGGGCCGCCATCATTTTTAATCATGTAGACTCTCAATTCCTTTAGGTGGCCCAGACCCACAAATTCTATATGACGTCTTAT
Source organism: Thuja plicata (assembly GCA_018584345.1). Lineage (NCBI taxonomy): Eukaryota > Viridiplantae > Streptophyta > Pinopsida > Cupressales > Cupressaceae > Thuja > Thuja plicata. Next base: position 514,342 of record MU227981.1, on the reverse strand, counting down.
GTTCTCTAGGCCTTAGCACAACAATGACCCATCACCAATAGGCTGCTCACATCAGGTGTACTTGGGATCAGCCCAGGTCAAAAGGCTCCCTGGGATTATTTCCCACAAATTAAATGGGAGGCTAGTTTCCCCAGCTTCTGCAAGGTGAATGACGCCTTTGTCTACTACAATCTACTCATGCATACCCGAGATGACAGGTATCACCTCTCCAAGGAGGCAATGGATCTGGTTAGAAGTTATGGCCATTATTACATTGAATTCTAGCAACATACCTACATTCAGATAACCGGCTTCTCTGGGAAACCTTACTTGTTGCCCAAACATTGTGGGAACAAAATAATCCTCTTAGAATATTGTAAACAAATGCTGGAGTTGCACGCCTTATACAATGTAAAGAAGGTGGTCAATGTTCCATTCCCAATCACTTGTGGGAATTACTCATGCAGTTTGGCCATAGCCAAAGAGGCATACAGCGAACTTAAGAGCCTAAACTTGGCAGAATTTTATCTAGCGCGGAAGAACTTTGATCCGCTTGGCAAAATTGCATTGGCACTTCCCCGGGCATCATAGCCCCATTGATTTTACATGGAGGACTTCTGGGAAGATTTCCAGGATGATGTTGAAGTCCAAAGCCGATATTACATCCGACTGACCATGGGGATAATGGAAAGATTGAAGCTTCAAAAATTTCTGGATGACTTCTCGGACACTGGGCCCACAATAGATCCCCAGTACAAGGCAAGGGGAGTTGATAAGATGTCCCTCCCACCGATAGATTGGAATTCCCAGGAGGGGCCTACAATTGAAGACATCACTCATAATGTGGTTGAGCGTAGCCATGAGTACTTTAAGAGGGTATGCCCTAGGAGCACCCGCAGAGTTGGCTTGACAGTACAGAAGCTATCCTCCAAGGCTGAAACCTCTTCACAGGGAGAGGATAAAGGAAAGAGAATAATGGGAACTCCAAACTTGCATGAGACCCCCATAAAAGAGAAACTGAAGTAGATGTTGGCAGACTCCTAGCAGATGAGGGATAAATAGATCACACGGTTGGCCAATCTAGTGCTCATGACCGGACCTATCCGTCCTCGCTCTTCCCCTTCACTAGAAGCATTGATGGTCAGAGAAATAGGAATGGGGGAGGAAGAGGAGCAGGAAGCCCTAAGGGATGTGGGGCCTTCTTTGGTTACCAGACAAAAGAAAAATCTCAATCCAAAGCCAAGGATAGAACCAAAGCTTGGGATGCCACACATCCCAGAAGTACAGATCATTTCTTCCAACTCCATGGAGCTAGAGAAAGAACCAGAGCACATCCACATCCTAAAAAATCCTCCCCCTCATGAATAATTTGATTGTGTATTTAGAACTGATGAGTTTGGGAATTTGCAGGGAGACCTCACACACTCGGAGGAAGAAATTGCCATGCAGGAGGAAGCTCCAGAGAAGGAACCTACACAGGAATAGGAAGCACAAATGGAAGAAGAAAAGGGGCTAGAATAGGTGAATACCTTTGAAGCCCCTGAAATACAAGTTATGGGAGTTTAAGGCCAACAAAAGCAAAATGAACAAATGACATTGGTTGGGGAAACCGGACCCACGGGAACAACAGTGACCCAGCCGCCATGTTCTAGATGCCACTCCCAAAGGTAACATTTTGGGAGGTAATCACTATGGCCCAAACATTAAATCTTGGCCCACTGCCTCCCCCACTACCAGAAGGTATACCAACAGAAGAGAATATCCTAGCCATAGAGGTTGAGGAAGAGCAGCGACAAGATGAAGATGAGAACCCCGGGGAAACTAATGAAGATCTAAATATTGCCAAAGATGTAGACAGCGGGGCAAAAGACATAGCTATCATCAGAGAAAATATCGCCGGTGAGTCAAAAAATATAGGGAAGGAGCCAGAAGAGGCTCATACTATTGAAGGGGCACAACAAGAACCTGGGGAGAAATAACATGAGAAAAATTTGGCTGCAAAACCACCCCTACCGCCATAGTGGTTGGTGGAATCTTGAAAGAGAAAGGCCCCAACAACACCCAAGGCCCATCTTTCTTTGGAAAAGATGATGGCTCAGGCACAAAACCCACCAAAGACTAAGAAAGCCCAGACAGTCCACACTCTTCAGATTGAGCTGGGTGGAGAAACAGTCACAGTAATCGTGACACCTTCCCCAAATGTGGATGAGGCAATGGCTAAAGCTAGAGATTATGATGTCACAGAGATGTCGCTGGGGAAGAGAGGAAAACAAGGTGAATTGAACCTATTGAAAGAAGTAGCCAAGGCAGTGGAGGCTTGCTACGAGAAAGAGGCCCAAAAGTTCAAGGTAGAGAAGGAGAAAAATGCAAACCTCATGGGACTGCTAACTGAGCTTGCCTGGCCCATTAGCATTATTCACCTAGGGGCCTCTATGTCAGATGCACCACTTCATCAAAGTGATATAGAGTCATTACAGGCGATGAAGAGAAAGGCCCAAGTGGTTGATGAATGGGTTGCCTTACAGTTGGGAAACATTTGGCGTTTCCTAGTGTCCACACTCCCAGATCTATATGCGGCCTGTCACGTCCTACACCAGGCCAAAACTACCATCACCATATGGGAGGGATATGTTGAGAATTATGAGGCATGGAAGGTGGATTTAGAAGAACTCATCGTCATCGGAGAGGAGATTGTCTCCAAGTCCAGAATTTTAGGAGAAGATTCATTTGATTTTGTAAGGACCCAACACTCCAGACTTGACCTCACATTGGGGGTAATCAAGAAACTCATGGGGACCTTGTGTGATAAGGCCAAAGTGGTCTAATATTCTTTCACTTTATACAAGTCTTTTGTTTTGAAGGTCTCCAGAGCTGATCCATTTAGTACCAACACATGCACATCGGAGGAATATGTTTTGGGGAAGTTTGATGAATTAATGGAATCAAGGTATCAATACCTAGAGGGGATAGATGGAGCAAAAATGACGTGAATAACTTGCATGTGCTCAAAGGTCATGATGCGGCAAAAATGGCCGAAGAATTTAAGGAAATTATTCCAGACCTGAGAGAGCAGATTGAGGTGGCCAAGTATCGGCAGGCTAGCCTTAAAGACATCGACGAAGATGGGATTTCCCATCTCCTCTAGACCTTCAATGAATGCAAACAACAATAGATATTCTCTAGGAGCTGGAGAAACCTTTCAAGGAAAATGTTTTATATTCTTTATTTCTTTGGAACACAAGTTCCCGGATCCCAGAATTCTGAATCCTACATTTTTTATTCTTTAAGTGACCTGTGTCCCAGTCCCCAAGGCTGACCGATCACTTTCAAGGAAGTAAATAAAGGTTGTCAAAAGGTGGGTATCCACAACAAGGCACGTCAGCTCGACGGGAGGTTTCTTACAAATGGTCTTCCCAAGGCGCCGCTTCAATGTTACACCTAGCGCATCAGAGACAGGGCACCACTTTCCCATTTATGAGGCATGTAGCCTCAATCCTCGAGGGATCATATTTCTTCCTTCTTGTTTTTGGCTCTCTTCTTGAGGCCGATTCTTCCACTCCATCCTTCTTGTATTATTCTTTTGACATGTCAGGGATTTTTCCATCTTGAAGTCTTTTGTAGAGTGGTGCAAGTAGTACTGGCCACCAAATAATGTATTTCATTGATAATTGTAAAATAAGTTAGGGTTAGGGTTAGATTGAAAGATGTGAATAAATAATAAGTCCGAACTCATTCCAAGGGTCATGGAAATTGATTGATTTTGCAGTCCATAGTTAATAGCAATTTGGTTTTCTCAGTTCTTAGTTGCAAAGCTCAATGCTCCATAGTTTCTAAGCTTTCAGTAGTTAGATGCTCCCTTAAAGCCACCATTATACCATGCACCAGTGCTTGCTGGAAGAGATGTTAATGAAGAAGGAAGAATTCTCTCAATGATGTTGCTGGCATTCTATCTTCTAGGTTAACGGTATTTTATGCATTGTGTTCTTCATGTCCTTTGCTCTGATACTTAAAGTAGATTAACGACCTCCTTTCCTTTGCTACTGATAAAATATAAACTGATGGTTGTATATTTCTTTGGTATTTAGTGTAGTGTGTTAGAGCATTGTTGATGTCTTGAACGTTTAGTATAACTATAGGTGGATGAAATATTTCTAACTCTGTAGTATCTTTTGAATTTTATTTTTTAAAATGAATGCACGCTTGCAGGAAACCCCACTTACTTGAATCCCCAAAGAGGACAAGTTGAAGATAACCAGCTATCCCCCTCAAAAAAAAAGTCACATCCCCCAACCGAGCCCCATACCATCAAGACCTGACTCTCACGTGCTTGGAGGCCCAGGGAATCTCATTTCCCTAGACAACCTTTACAGGAAAAGTTGGCCGGTACCCGGTACCTAGTGACAACTTACCTCTGTTGGCAGACCCAGTCACAAAGGTCCTGTCAACAGAAACTGGCGCTAGAAGGATGGAATCAACTCATCCCCCTCTCAGGATTTTGATTTTACACCTCCTGAGGGTTCCCCAAGCTGTAGTTTTAGGAGTCAATCCTTCAATGGGATTGGGTCTTTCTCCCCAACGAGATTTGAAAGAATCCTTAGATCAGCCCCTGATCCCAAAAGGTTTATCAAACTTGAGCCTCTTGCTTGAAAGAAACTGACCCCAAAAATCACACCAGCCACCATTTTCTGGGGGTCTAGTGTACCATAGAATATCCAAACTTCCTAGACAATCCCAAGAATCAACGTTCAACCTACTCAAAATTCAGCTCCCCAAATGGCTACATATTTCAAAAATATTGGGTCCCCTATGGGAACTTTTTTGGGTGCAACCAACGATTTACCCTTGCACCCAGAAAATATTTTCCCATGATATGAACACCTAGGCTCACAAACCGTGGAGGAACACTTCTAGGCATACAAAGATGCCATGAACTGACACGGGATCCAACATGAAGATGGTGTGACCTGAATGTTTCCCCTGTCCCTGGGATAGGGCAAACTGAACTGGTACCTTAACCTTCCCGCCAACTCCCTCAATAGTTGGCAGGACATGGAGGATGCCTTCTTAGCTACCTTTCACATACATGTGGACCCAGCTTGGTCCCACAGCCAGTTCATTTCCATCAGAAAGGAACCTACGAACCCCTTGCAGCATTTAATCACCATTTCCAACGCGCCTTGAAGAAGTGCACGGGCTCTTTCATCCCATTCGTGCAAGTAACCATACAGACCTATCTCAACACGATGGACCCCTTCATTACCACTCTCCTCTGGAGAACAACCGCCCTAGGTGATCAAGATACTTTGGCGAAAGTTTACATTCTAGCCTTAGAACTGTAACGGGGCCTCAAAAAGTCCCCAGGCGGGATTGGGCAGAGTATACCATTCAACATGATCCCTGATAAAATTGCATATGCCAAGGGATATAACCCCAATCTGGCAATGGGTTCCCCCATAATGGCCATGAATCCCCCACCACCGTCGATAGACCAACAAGCCCGGTACGTTTATCCATCACAGACTCAAGCAATCCAAGGTCTCAAATCTTTCCCTTGGAACCAGTCATAGTAGATCCAACAATAGTAGCACAACCATCCATAGTGCCCTTCTTCTAGTCATCCATGGCTGGTGGATTGCCACCCTCAACTCTGGAAAATACTATTGCCTTCCTAGGGAACCAACAACAACAACTGTCACATTATGACACAAACACTTAATTGACCACCGAGGTTGAGTCCCTCTGGTGAATGTTGTCCACCCTGACTGTGGACATGGGTCAACTGAAAGTGGGGTCTTATGCACCCCAGAACTCCAATTCCCAAAGAGGGAATATTTTCTCCAGCCAACGAAACAACAATGCCAGAGGAAGAAACTTCAACAACGGGCCTTGACCCAACCAACAACAGTGGAACAACAACACAAACACCAGAGGTCTGCTTCTGAACCAAAATGCTAATCAAAGTGGTGCTGGACCATCTCATTTCACACCAGTCATAGACTTCTAGCCCATGACCAATTGGTGTAGATTTCATGACATAGGCTCCCACAATGAGGTAAACTGTGCCACGCTGGAGAAGTTCATCATGATCTCCCAGCTAGAAAAATAACAAGCATCTAACCCTACTCCTCAGAGCCTCCTATACAAGAGCCAACTCATGTTGCATTCACTTGTGAGACCATCTTCTTCTGATCCACCGAAGAAGATGAAGAATAATCTGAGTTGCAGGGATTCTTTGATGAATCAATTCTGGCCTTTAAGGCCAATGCCTTCACCAATCCATGGGCTCCTTACAACACTCAGAGCCAGGCCGGTAAAGGACCAGTTTACACGCTGACACCTCCCAAGGACACCTCTCCTTGGGACAATACAACTAACCAACCTATCCCTCCAAAAGGTTCTAGCTCTAATCAAGAAAAAGACCCGACCGAGGGAAGCCACTAATTCTTGGGAGGAAGATTTGACATGACAAGGACATTAGAACAAACCACCACCTCCATGACCTTGATGGAGGTTTTACTAAACTATCCCGAGCAAAAGAAATCTCTTCTAAAGCTCCTGGGAAACCTGGAATTTGTCAGTCGCCCACCCAAGACTGTCACTTTTGAGGACGCCAACATGGCTGCCTTCTGGGGGAATACAAAGGACCCTCCATTCCTACTAGGCCTGAACATACAAGGCAAAAACATACACAACTACCTAGTGGATTCTAGGGTTTTGGGCAACATCATGCCTCTATCCATATGACAGAAGCTCAGAGTCCAACCCACCCCATCTAATGGTGTAGTAATTCAATTGGATAAAACTACCATGAAAATGGTGTGAGAGTTGAAAAATGTCCAGATACAGCTCATCTAGGACCCCAGAATAGCCAACATAATCGATATTCAAGTGGTAGACATCCCAGAAACTTATGGGATGTTGTTAAGTCAGAATTGGTCTAAGTCATTGAATGGATACTTTTCAACTGACTTCTCCCACTTATGGCTCCCCCGGGAAGGAGAATCAAACAAAATCTAGGTTGAAAGTGAGCCTCGAATGAAGCGAGCCCTTACCAAATTCAGAAACGTTAACGAGGTCTTATTCTCTGAGACTTCCCTGGGGGTGTACCAACCCCTTGAAATATTAAGATTCAATTTCACTCCCGAGGAGGATCCCATAGTTCTATAGAGAATCCAAGACCTAGAGAAAGAATTGAGGGTCAAGATCAATTCTCAAGGTGCCATGGCGACCCCCGCTACACTCTTATCCAACACTTGGTGCTGAGTACACTACCAAAAACATTTAGAGCTAGAGTGTGAGCCTTTCCTTTCCATTTCTATCTAGTACATCGACACCTTCTAGAACAAAGAACATATAGCTGATTCCCCAGAACCCAATATTCCTATTGGAAGCACATCTTTAGTGCCCTCTCTCTGGGGATCTCAATCCCAAACCCCTCCGGAGGAAAAACTCACCCATGCCCCACCAGTGTAGGAGGAAGCTCCTCCCAAGTCTCCCAAAGATAATCCAAAAGCTTCTCCATCTCCCCAGCTCCAGACTACAAGCGATGACCTATGGACCCTTAAGTTTGATGGGTCCCAGTCCAAATAGCGCTATGGGGCTGGAGTAGAATTAATCAACCCGCGAGAGAAATCCTTCCTCGCATCCTATAGGTTGTAGTTCAACTGCACAAACAACATTACAGAGTATGAGGCTTTGGTCCTTGGACTCCTATTTGCATTAAGGAAAGGAATCACCCACCTCTGGGCTCTGGGTGATTTAGAGTTGATTGTCAAACAAGTCTGGAGTCAGTACACATGTCATGATAAGAGGTTGGTTGCATGCCACAATTGGGCATGGAGCCTTATTGAATATTTTCATTCCTTTGGCATTGATCTTATTCCCTAGCAACGAAATTATGTCCTAGATGCCCTCGCTATTTCTGCCAGCACACTTGAGCCCATGGCCAGCTCACAACTCTGAAGATTTTCTATTGAAATTATCCCCACCCCATCCATTCTAGATAATGTCACCCACTTTCAGGTTTTTGAGGGCGATCAGCATATCTTGTCCTTCATGGCCAATGTTGGTATCTTCAAGGACCAGATAGTGGAGGAATGAGACCATGATGATATTGGGTAGGGTGATGAAGATGATGGGATCATGGACCTACCTACCAACACCATCCTGAAGGGGATGGTCGCGCTTGAACGTATCTTCAACTCAGACCCTCGGGGCTGGGAAAAGATATCATCCTCCTCTAAGGGAGGAAAATTCAAGAAAGTAAACATCGGCCAGCCTAGTGAAGAAAAGATGATACACATTGGTACTTCCTACTCCCCTAAGGAGAAGGAAAAGATTCTTGCGGTTCTATGGGAATACATAGATGTGATCGCATGGGGATATGAGGATTTGAAGACATATGACACATCCATTATGACTCATACCATCCCCCTGAAACCTGATGCTAAGCCTTTTTAGCAAAACCAATGACCAGTCAACCCACTGATCGAGCCTCTAATTCGTTAGGAGGTGGAAAAACTATTATTGGCCCAGATAATCTTTCCAATCTAGCATACTAAGTGGGTTGCCAATTTGGTCCCTTTTAGAAAGAAGAGCGGTGAAATTCACCTTTGCATGGATTTCTAAAATTTGAATAGAGCCTCCAAGAAGGATAATCACCCTCTCCCCTCATTGGATGAGGTGTTGCAGATAGTGACTGGGTCACAAATGATGTCTTTCTTGGATGGATACTCCGGCTACAACCAAGTCATGGTTAAATATGAAGATAGAGACAAAACAATGTTCACCACCAAGTGGGGAACATTTGCATATCGGAAGATGCCCTTTGGATTTATTAATGTAGGGGCCACATTTCAAAAGGCTATGGACATTGTGTTCAAGGGCCTTTTGAATCAGTGCATAATCATCTACATGAATGATTAGACCATCTTTTACCGGGACAGGCGTGACCATTCCACCCACCTCACCCAGATTTGTGAGAGATGTCATCGGTACAGAATATCCCTCAACCCCAAAAAGTGCATATTTGGGGTCACTAAAGGGAAGTTTCTTGGGCACATTATCTCCAAGAAGGGTATATCTATTTACCCTAAGAGAGTTGAAGTACTGCTAAATTTGCAAATGCCCAGGAGCAAGAAAGAGATGTGATCTTTCTTCAGAAAGATAAACTTTGTCTGGTGATTCATCACTGGATTCGCCGAGATAGTAAAGCCACTCAATGAAATGATGAAAAAGGATACAAAAATTGAGTGGAGTCCTGAAGTGAAGTGGGCATTCACCCAAATTAAATAAATGATAATGGAGGCACCCGTCCTGGCTAGTCCAGACTACTCCCTCATGTTTTACATTTACTCCTTTGCTTTACCGCATTCTGATGCAGCTGTATTAACCCAAAAGTTTGAGGGGAAAGAATGACCAATAGATTTCATGAGCTCCCCCTTCAAGAACACCAAAGTCTGGTATTCATCATTGGAAAAAAAATCCTTTACTCTTGTTCGCGCCGTCAAGAAATTCTGGCATTACATTCTCCGGAGCAAGGTGCATGCTATCATCCCAGACCAGGCTATGAAGTCTCTGCTGATGAAAAACAAGTTGGGAGAGAGGTAGGGGAAATGGATGGCCATCCTCCAGGAGTACAACTTAGAAATACAACCCATGAAGATAGTCTAAGGCTAGGGACTAAGTCGAGCGATGGCTAAAGAGACTCCCTACATAGAATGTCAAACATACACAGTGGAGTCTATCACTCAAGACCTGTGGTACACCGATCTGGTGTACTTATTGTTAAACAACAGATGCCTAGAGGGGTTACCTCCCAATAAATGTAATTCCCTATAGATGAAAAGCACCCACTTCATGATCAAAAACTCTACGCTTTACTACAGGAAATATGAGGGAGTATACCTTCGGTGCATTGACAGGGACCAAGCTGTGAAAGTGATTGAAGAATTCCACAGGCAGTTTGGGACTGAACATGACCCAGCCGATGCCACCACCCATCATATCCTTCAGGCTAGATATTATTGGCCTTGCATTTTTAAAGATGTTTACACTCATGTTCGAAGGTGCCATACTTACCAAACTGCAACACATCGTGACTGCAACCCAGTTATGCCTTTACAACCAATCTTTGAGGCTAGGCCTTTTGTCCAATGGGCATTTGAATTTATTAGAGAAATCAACCCCAACTAATCTACCAACCACCGATACATCCTAACCATAATCGATTACTACACCTGGTGGTCTGAAGCCATACCTTGCAAAAACAACATGGCAAACGTGGTTATCAAATTCCTGGAAGAAAACATCATCACAAGATTCAGAATGCCCTTCGGTATAGTGTGTGACAATGGTCCATCATTTTCTTTAACACAACTACTTGAGTGGACCTATGACTAAAAGATCACTCTGAATTTTTTCAGCAACTATTATCCCCAGGGGAATGGTGTTGCTGAATTAATGAACAAAAATTTACTCAAAGTGATCAAACACCTGCTAGAATAGAACCCCCAGGATTGGCACCAAAAGTTGAGATTCACCCTCTGGGCAGATCTCATTCAAATTAAGGTTGTCTTGGGAATTTCCCCATTCCATCTGGTTTATGGCTAGAACCCAGTATTCCCAATCAACTTACAGATCCCAGTTTTGTAGTTTATGTAGGAATTCGGCAACCAGGATAACATTATGGAGGTTTGACTCCTGAACCTGGTGCAGATGGAAGAACAATGAGATGCAGCCCTTGAACATTTCGTGTGTCACCAAGAAATGGTAAAACAATGGTTTGATTGTAGAGCCCAGTACAAGGCCTTTCAGATTTTGGACTTAGTCCTTTTGTGGGACAAGGCCTGGGAAAAGAAAGGGAAGCACACCAAGTTCCAACAGCTCTGGCTTGGGCCATATCTCATCTCAAAAATATGCGGGGCAAATACCTACTTCCTCAATACCATGACTAGAGAACCTGTCCCATTGACCATCAATGGATATTTTCTCAAACATTACTTTGAATGAGGCCGGTTTTCCCAGAGTTATATTTTATGTAAATTCTCTTACTTGTAAATATTTCTTTCCCAATGCCTCATTTGGGGGTGCCTTGCCTTGTAAATAGTCTTGCTAGCTATCCTCCGGGATCACCCCTTTTCTTTTGCTTTGTCTTTGATTTTCTTTTCTTCCTTTTTTGGGTTCCAGTGTTTTTCTCCCCCTCTTGTGAGGACTGGTATGCTTTGCATAACATCTAGTCTATGGGATGCTGCCTTTGGCATGATGATGAACTCAGAATTTATTGTTAGCATGGTGGAATTGGTCCAGTCTCCAGAGTTATTTTGTAATTTTGGTAGAAAATTATGATTAATCTTCATTGGATTTATCCCCAAAAGTCTGGTAGTCAGTGAAATAAAGAATTAAGGAACAAGTAATCAGACACATCGAGGGTAGATCGGTTGCACTAGTTGGTTGACCCGAGTTTGAACTTTTAAAGAGTTTTTCTGGATCTAGAGTTTTCCTTCCCCATTTAGAATATTAAGGTGGGTGGAAGGGTGAAAGCAGTACCACCATCAAAATTAGCTAAAATTAAGCTTGATGGTAAAAGAAGTACTGCCCTCCCACCCAGAAACGAACAAACTAACAAGAGAAAAAAAAGAAATGGGACGAAACTCTGGTCTCCAGGAGAAATGAGCGAATTTGATGAATTTGGGGTTTGATATGCTTAGTGCCTCCTCTCTTCTTCTCCCAGAGGTCATCGGCTTGGTTTCCTTCCAAAGCACACACTTCAACACTAATGAAAGGATCATGGACTAAATCTCGTATGGCCAGATTTTCTTAGACATGTTGCTCTTTGCAAGTAAGATGCTTCGAGAAACAATTTGTTCCAGTTTTTCTAACCAGAGATTCTATGGTTCTCAAATGCACTAAGGAATTCATCCTAGATAGTTTCCATTTGTTATGCCCTTCATACCCATCCCTACATTTTGTGTGCAAAATGTACGGTCCCCCTTTTTTTTGTCTTTTACTTTTGGCCCGTGCCTTGTTTGTTTTTGCCTTGCTTCTTTGGTTTCCTTCTCTGATTTTTCTTCCCCACGGTGTTGGTTTTGTTCTTTTTTTTTGTCCCTCATGTCTCTGGGACCTGGTCCTGGAGTTGGTCATTTCTTTTCCAGAAGCCAGACCCCGAACTCTGGGATTCTCTACCACGATGTCTTATTTTTCGTAAGAGGGTATGGTCGCACAGAATCCCTGGGCCCGGAGTTTAGAATTTTTCATGTTCTAGATTTTGCGAAGAGAAGGGTAACTTGCATTTCACCTTGGTTATAAATAGGATTTACCTGTCATTTTCACAGTTACTGCAATTAAAACACTTAGGTGATTTGAGCGAGAATTGAGTGCATGCTTTTCTAAACTTAGTGAGTAACAATGAAGTGATCTTCAGTAGTTGTGCATGATGTTGGAGGTGAAAGCTATTGTGGAGCGGTCTAGTGCTTCTCCCTTTTCCGTTCTTTAGATTCTAGGTTGGTGTTTCTGGTTCTTTCCTTCATTTTCTACTTTTTTTCATTGTATTTCTTTTTTTGTTTCTGCTTCGCTTTGTTTGCATTTTTTCTCTGCGTCCTTGTCATCTAGTTCACCACCCGCTTGTGGGTCAACTCTGCCAGAGGGTTGTATTCCCTCTGTGCATATAGGATATTGTATATTTTGTACATTTTCTATGTTGTTTTGTTAGGGTAGTCATTCCACATTTTCATTCTATTGTAAATATGATATATATGATATATATCCTCTATTTTCCATATATATCCTTCAGCCCCACTGCACTTAGTTGTATATTCAATGTGTATCTATCTGGTCTCATGTCAATCTTTCCATGCTTCATCTGTATTTTGTCCAAGTTTGCAAGCTCATTCTAGACGGAATACCGCTTGGTTGAAGCTCGGCTCTCAGCTGGTTTCAACTAGGAAGTTTTCTCTCTCCTCCATTAATTAGCCTTCATGCTTCATTTATGTCCCACATGTGCATTCAAGACTATCCAAGTGGCCTCCAGTTTTCATGTGTTCAGACAGTTGGTCCTGCCGTCGCCATAACTCCCCATTTATTGCATAGCCATGTGAAGCCCACATGGGCCTGACAACTCACTTTTTACTTACATCTTCCAATGGTTAGTTTTTTTGACTTCAGGTCCTTTGTCTTCATCTGACCCACATCTTACTTTTGTTAAGTATGCTAAAACCCTTGGGCCTAGATAGTGGTTAATTTCCTAAGTCTGCATTATATATACCTTTTCAATATTTTAGACCCAAACTAGCTCTTTAGGCAAAGGACGTGCCTCGGTGGTAAGATCTTCAGATCCCAGAGTATTATTTATCTATGAATTCTAATTTTCACCTTGCCTTGCAGGTTTTAAAAACAACGTACCTTTACTATGTCTGAGGCTTCCACATCTTCACCACCTAGGATTCCGGAGCTCCCCTCCACGACGGTCACCAGGGCAGTCGTCAAATCCAAAGTTGAGAGGGCCTTAGAGAAACTGCCCCTCAGCATGAAGTATCTAAAGGACAATGCTGTTGTGGAATCAAAGATTGAATCCCAAGTCTAGTTGATCACCGACACCAGTGTTGGTATGTGGGCAGAGATGCAAGCCATTTTTAAGATATTGTTTATTCAACGACAGTTCAGGGATCCACTGGTGATCAGCATCGAGGATTTCAGGATCCTGAAGGCCGCTTGTTTCCCATGCTCAGTGCAGGTCCCAAAGATTATTCTCACCCTTGTGGCACATTACAACTCCTCCATCCGGGTCGTCATGCTCGCCACCCCGGTCCCAACCAGATATCCCACCCCCATGGTGTCTCGCGACGCCGCAACTTTTTAGGTAGGTTTGGGGATTCCCTAGTTTGATGAGCCAGTTGTCATTACTAGATCTAATACTTTGGGGCAATTTCAGTAGTTGGAGGTCATGGCCTGGTAATATATGAACAACCATTGGCTCAAGACCCTGAAGAAGGACCCCAAAAGAATGAAATTAGAGATCCCCTAATCTGAGTTCAAAGAAAGTATCCAAATGGGGATTATAGCACTATATCGAATCTTCAAGCAACCCCATGCCCAAGAGTTCTCAGGGTGGATGTACTACTTTTTTCTTGGAATCTCCACCAGTGAGAAAAAATTTGATTAGGCCACCATCATTTCTAATCATGTAGACTCTCAGTTCCTTCAGGTGGCCTGGACCCACAAATTCTATATGACATCTTATGTACTCTGGGCCTTAGCAAAACAACAACCCATCACCAATGAGATGCTCACATCAGGTGTACTTGGGATCAAACCAGGTCAAAAGGCTCCCTGGGATTATTTCCCACAAATTCAATGGGAGGCTAGTTTCCCCATCTTCTATCGGGTGAATGACGCCTTCATCTACTACAATCTGCTCATGCCTACCCGGGATGCCAGGTACCACCTCTCTAAGGAGGCAATGGATTTGGTCAGAAGTTATGGCCATTATTACATCCAATTCCAGCAACATACCTACATTCGGATAATCGGCTTCTCTGAGAAACCTTACTTGTTGCCCAAACATTGTGGGAAAAAAATAATCCTCTTAGAATATTATAGACAAATGCTGGAGTTGCACACCTTATACACTGTAAAGAAGGTGGTGAATGTTCCATTCACAATCACTTATGGGAATTACTCATGCATTCTGGCCACAACCAAGGATGAAGACAACGAACTTAAGAGCCTAAACTTGGCAGAATTTTATCTAGCACAGAAGAACTTTGATCTGCTTGGCAAAATTGCATTGGCACTTCCCAAGACATAAGAGCCCCACTAATTTCAAATAGTGGACTTCTAGGCAGATTTCCAGGATGATGTTGAAGTCTGGAGCCAGCATTACGTCAGGATGACCATGGGGATGATGGAAAGATTGAAGCTCCAAAAATTTCTGGATGACTTCTCGAACACCGAGCCCACAATAGATCTCTAGTACAAGGCAAGGGGAGTTGATAAGATGGCCCTCCCACTAGTAGAATATAATTCCCAGGAGGGGCCTACCATTGAAGACATCACTCACAACATGGTCAAGCGTAGCCACAAGTACTTTAAGAGGATGTGCCCTGGGAGCACCCGTAGAGTTGGCTCGATGGTACAGAAGCTGACTTCTGAAGCTGGAACCTCTTCATAGGGAGATGATAAAGGAAAGAGAATAATGGGAACTCCAACCTTGCATGAGACCCCCATAAAAGAGAAATTGAAATAGACACTGGTGGCCTCCCATAAGATGAGGGATAAATTGATCACACAGTTGGCCACTCTAGTGCTAATGACCGGACCTGTCCATCCTCACTCTTCCCCTTCACTAGCAGCATTGATGGTCAGAGCAACAAGAATGGGGGCGGAAGATGAGCAGGTAGCCCTAAGGGATGTGGGGCCTCCTTTGGTTACCAGGCAAAAGAAAAGGCTCAATCCAAAGACAAGGATAGAACCCAAGCTTGAGATGCCGCACATCCAAGAAGTATAGATCATTTCTTCCGACTCCCCAGAGCTAGAGAAAGAACCAGAGCATGTCCACATCCCAAAAAATCCTCCCCCTCATGAAGAATTTGATGATGTATTTAGAACTAATGAGTTTGGGAATTTGCAGGGAGACCTCGCACAGTCGAAGGAAGAAATTTCCTCTTAGGAGGAACCTTCAGAGTAGGAACCTGCATAGGAACAGGAAGCACAAATGGAAGAAGAAAAGGGGCCAGAATAGGTGAATACCTCTGGAGTCCTGGAAATACAGGTTATGCGAGTTTTAGGCCAACAAACACAAAATGAACAAATGGCATCGGTTGGAGAAACCAGACCCATAGGAACAACCGTGACCCCAACTATTGTGTTCCAGATGCCACTCCCAAAGGTAAAATTTGGGGAGGTAATCACTCTAGCCCAAACATTGAATCTTGTCCCGTTGCCTCCCCCACTACTAGAAGATATACCTACATAAGAGAACATCCCAGCCATAGAGGTTGAGGAAGAGCAGAGAAAAGATGAAGAAGAGAACCCCGAGGCAACCAATGAAGATCCAAATATTGCCAAGGATATAGATAGTGGGACAAAAGATGCAAGTATCACTGGAGAAAATGTCGTCGGTGAGTCAGAAGATACAGGGAAGGAGCCAGAAGAGGCTCATACTATTGAAGGGGCACAACAAGAACCTGGGGAGAAATCACATGAGAAAATTTTGGCTGAAAAACCACCCCTTTTGCCACAGTGGTTGGTGGAATCTAAAAAGAGAAAGCCCCCAAAAACACCCAAGCCCCATCTTTCTTTGGCAGAGATGATGGCTCGGGCACAAAATCCACCAAAGACTAAGAAAGCTCGGACAGTCCACACTCTTCAGACCAAGCCAGGTGGAGAAACAGTCGTAGTAATCGTGACACCTTCCCTAAATGTGGATGAGGCAATGGCTAAAGCCGTATATTATGATGTCACAGAGGTGTCATTGGGGAAGAGAGGAAAACAAGGTGAATTGAACCTGTTGCAAGAAGCAGCCAAGGCAGTGGAGGCTCGCTACAAGAAAGAGGCCCAAAAGTTCAAGGTAGAGAAGGAGAAAAATGCAAACCTCAAGGATCTACTGACTGAGCTGGCCTGGCCCATTAGCATTATTCTCCTAGGGGCCTCTACATTGGATGCACCACTTCCTCAAAGTGATATAGACTCATTATGGGTGATGAAGAGAAAGGCCCAAGCGGTTGATGAATGGGTTGCCTTATAGTTGGGAAATGTCCAGCGTTTCTTGGTGTCCACACTCCCGGATCTATATGCAGCCCACCATGTCCTACACCAGGCTAAAACTACCATCACC
This sequence comes from Thuja plicata, assembly GCA_018584345.1. Taxonomy (NCBI): domain Eukaryota; kingdom Viridiplantae; phylum Streptophyta; class Pinopsida; order Cupressales; family Cupressaceae; genus Thuja; species Thuja plicata. Next base: position 497,532 of record MU227981.1, on the reverse strand, counting down.
ATATGGGAGGGACATGTCAAGAATTATGAGGCATGGAAGGTTGAGTTAGAAGAACTCATCGACATTAGAGAGGAGATTGTCTTCGAGTCCAAAATTTTAGGAGAAGAATCATTTGATTTTGTAAGGACCTATCACTCCAGACTTGACCTCACATTGGGGGTAATCAAGAAACTGGTGGGGACCTTGTGTGATAAGGCCAATGTGGTCCAATATTCTTTCAATTTATACAACTCTTTTATTTTGAAGGTCTCCAGAGCTGATCTGTTTAGTACCAACACATGCACGCTAGAGGAATATGTTTTGGGGAAGTTTGATGAATTAATGGAATCAAGGTATCAATCCCAAGAGGGGATAGATGAAGCAAAAATGACATGAATAACTCGCATGGTGCTCAAAGGTCACGATGCAGCAAAAATGGCTAAAGAATTTAAGGAAAATATACTGGACCTGAGAGAGCAGATTGAGGTGGCCAAGTACCAGTGGGCTGGCCTTAGAGACATCTATGAAGGTGGGATTTCCTGTCTCCTCCAGACCTTCAATGACAAAAAATAACAATAGAGATTCTCTGGAAGCTGGAGAAAACTTTCAAGGAAAATGTTTTATATTCTTTATTCCTTCGGAACACAAGTTCCCAGATCCTGAAATTATGGATCCTACATTTTGTATTCTTTAAGTGACCCGTTTCCTGGTCCCCAAGGCTGACCTATCACTTTCAAGGCAGTAATTTGTCAGAAGGTGGGTATCCACAATAAGGGACATCAGCTCGATGGGAGGTTTCTGACAGATGGTCTTCCCAAGGCGCCACTTCAACGTTACACTAGGCGCATCGGAGATAGGGAGCCACTTTCCCATTTATGAGGCATGTAGCCTCAATCTCTGGGGGATCAAATTTCTTCCTTCTTGTTTTTGACTCTCTTCTCAAGGCAGATTCTTCCACTCCATCCTTCTTGTCTTATTCTTCTGACATGTCAGGCCTTTTTCATCTCAAAGTCTTTTGTAGAGTGGTGAAGGTAGTACCGGCCACCAGATAATGTATTTTATTGAGAAGTGTAAAATAAGTTAGGGTTAGGGTTAGATCAAAAGATGTGTATAAATAATCATTCTGCCCTCATTCCAAGGGTCAGAAAAATTGATGATTTTGTAGTCCATAGTTAATAGCAATTTGGTTTTCTTAGTTCTTAGTTGCAGAGCTCAATGCTCCATAGTTTCTAAGCTTTCAGTTGTTAGATGCTCCTTTGGAGCCACCATTGTACCATGCGCCAGTGCTTTCTAGAATAGATTTTAAAGAATAAGGAAGAATTCTCTCAATGATGTTATTGGCATTCTATCTTATGGGTTAACGGTATTTTATGCTTTTTGTTCTTCATGTCCTTTGCTCTAATACTTAAAGTAGATTAACGACCTCCTTTCCTTTTCTACTGATAAAATATGAACTGATGGTTGTATATTTCTGTGTTATTTATTGTAGTGTGTTAGATAATTGTTTATGTCTTGAACGTTTAGTATAACTATAGGTAGATGAAATATTTCTAACTCTGTAGTATCTTTTGAACTTTATTTTTTAAAATGAATGCACACTTGCAGGAAACCCCACTTACTTGAATCCCCAAAGAGGACGAGTTGAAGATAACCAGCTATCCCCCTCAAACAAAAATTGTCACATCCCCCTACTGAGCCCCACACTATCGAGACTCAACTCTCATGCGCTTGGAGGCTTGGGGAATCTCATTTCCCCAGACAACCTTTACAGGTGAAGTTGGCTAGTACCCGGTGACAACTTACCTCTGTTGGCAGACCTGGTCATAATGGTCCAGTCAACAGTTTTCAAGATTCATTTTGGAATACAATCTAGTATTTATTTGTTAGTTCATCTCATAGAACAAACAAATATTTCACTATGCAATACTGGAATACACAGAGGTTAGAGTCACCACCTCTTTTCAGAGGACTAATATATGTAGAGATCAAATACCTTGTCCTATCTCAGATTTCTTCTTATAGCAATAAGAGAATATTGAACTTTGCAGATAGAGTAGGCCTTATAATTGCTCACCTGGTAACTTCAATAAAATGATCTTTCACTTCCCATAACTACAAATCTTTTCCATTCAGTGGACTTCCTCTTGAAAACAAACAAAGGGCCAGATTAGATATTTTAGAGTTACCAACAATTCCAACTGAGACAATTTCTATATCATTTTCAGAATCAAGACCTTCAAACAATGTGCCATGACTGATAAGAAGAATAAACTTACTTTAATGATTATGAGGAAAAACAAACTAATTCTCAATATTGTAAGGACAAATGCTTTCATGATCATGACTCTTAGAACATTGCAATTCCCTAGTAGAGTCACCAATTTGTTAGCTCTTTTCTCTTGTAGAATCAATTATAATAGAAATAAATGCCAGACTCTCTTATACCCAATTTAGATTCTCACAAGGAAAAGGATAATTAACAAGGATGAAAATCCTTCTACACTTTGGGTTCCACATACCCAGGTGGGTGCACCTTTGGTAGAGTATTATCTTTTAGCAGTTTTAACAGTGGATTAAGGATTTGTGATCCTCCTTTTTATGCCATCAGGCTTAGGAAGGCTAACCTATTGATTCACTCTTCAAGGAATCACTAAAATGAATTGTACTGAATACAAATAGCTACACATGTACTTGAGATAATAGAAATATAAAGATTGATTAAATTTGGATTGATGATAACAACCACTTGTCAGCATTTTGGCCAGTGCCTTATCATGGGTGATAGAGTCAAAATAGAGAATACATATATTAAAGATAATTAATGGAAATACAAATAAACCTTAGATATAATGCCTTACAAAATATCCTCTCATCCTCACACCCCTATATCAAATTCCTATATAAACCCTAACCCTCTGCAATTATCTGCAAGATTTAAAAATCTCCTTGAAAGCAACTCACAGACAAAGACATGGCTACTTTATAACTAGTATACTCAAAATGCCTTACAAATTGAACATACAAGAACTAAGAGAAATGAAAAAAGACATCATTGATATAAAAATGGAGATTCCATTGTATTTTATTAATATAATTTTGATATCAATACATTCAAAAGACTCAAAACCAACCTTTAGACACAATTCAGAAGTTTGCCTTGTAGTTTTATTTTTTACCATCCCTTTTACAATATTACACCTTGATACTTATAGACAACCACAGTCATCTTAGAATCCTTTTGGAAAATAAAGATGCAACAAGCTAAGGATGACTGGGCTAGAGGAAAAAATATAGTTTACAGATGAGACAAAATTTCAGGCGGATGGAATAACAAATCTTTGTTATAAGCCATATAATCCCTTTGTCCTATGATTGCCTGAATGTTTGAAGTTGTTCTGAGGTGGCTGGGTCCTTGTCAACTAGAATTTGTCCTCTTGTCTATGTAGGGCCCCCAATATCTAATTTTCTCAAACTTCTCAACCTCTTTGGTGTTCGTTGTCCCCTTTATATTTATTGTCTTATGCTACCAGGGTGACTATACCATATTTTCTAACCCATGTGGTGAACACCTCATCATTTGGCCAACTAAAAATAAGGACCTCATCCTTCTGGGAGTTGAATTCCTCCCAATCATCATTGGCTTTCTCAATTTCTACCTCCCAAGATTCAAAAAATTCCTTAACTTTATTTAAAATATCAATAGTTAACACAAACCAGCCACTATTCCCCAATGTAACAATACTTTTTGTTCTACTGGTTAGTGTTTCATTCAATTGCCTTAGCCATAAGGATTAATTTTTTACATTCCCATCCTCTTTGAAGATGTTGGGAAACATGTCATATCTGTCCTTGGAGAACTCTTCTCTCAAATTTGTAACCCTCCTGATGACCATGTTCTTCTTGGTGTCCAAATTAACCATCAATTTGAGACATTTATGGGTGCTTGTCAGGATGATATCAATATTGTTCTTCTCCTTTGAAAGAGAGTAAAAGTATTTTACATGGTCTGCCTTCCCTTTACAGTTATTCATTATCAAACCCCACTATTCCTTTCCATCATCATGTCTACTTATGATGCCTACAATCTTCTTTCCCAGTAAATAGAGGTTAGAAAGGTTGACCTCACTAGCACACCTTTTGAGGTTGGAAAATATGTTATCAAAACATTTTTGTTTCACCAATTCCTCAGCCTCTTTGTATGTAGGGGATTCTTCAAGATCCCTTTTACCCTCTTCTTCTAGCCTTGATCTCTCACTAATCAACCTATTTTTCTCAGCCTCTAGTTCTGCTCTTTTGGCATCAACAACTTCTTTAGTGGTGGGACTCAAAGGTGCAGGGGATGGGGGATATGTCAAAAATGGACTAGAGGAAGAGTGTTGGTGAGGTTCCTAAGCAATTACCCCTTGGGGCATAAGTTGGATTTTTTTCTTACCCTCCAGTACTTCTTGCTTTCAGACAACATCGAAAACTACTGCATCTACTAAATCCCATTGAGGTAGTATGAGAACTCCCTACTTCTTAATCATTTCCCTACCCTCTTCAGGGGTAATCTTATCAAAATTTGATACCATCTCCTGCTTGAATTCCTTCTCTATATCTTCCTTAGCAGAGTTGGGATGGGTTTCTTGCAGCTTTTGGAACTTATGATTGAATTCATCAATATGGCACCTCCATAGAAATTGAATGAATGCCCTAGTTTTAATGAAATTTTCATGAAACAAGAATTCATCACTGGCTTGCTTGGTTATAGGATCTAACTCCCTCCCAGTAAATTCTACTACTATGACATCAGTTGTTGTATGTTTAGGTTCCTTTGGCATCCCTTCTTGTAACTCTTAAGTGGTGACAACCACTTCACCAGCATTCCTTAATTGCACCAATTGCTCAGCAATGGTTTGGTCATCATATTGCATGGGGGATTGGGAAGGAGAGTACAATTCACTCTCTTTTTATTTTGTTTCCGCCCTTTGTCTTTTGGGAGAGGGCACTTCTTGAACATCAACACTTGCTAGCCTCTTTCCTTTATGCTGAAGAGGTTTGTCATCTTTAAGTGCAATAGTAGTGTATCCTCTCCTTTTATACACTACATAATCCCCTAGTGGGACTATTCTCCCCTATGGAAATTTATTCAAGACATCAAGAGCCTTTTCTGGTTCATTTTCAATCATCCTCTACTTCTACTCATTTAGGGTCTATATGATCCCCTCAAAAAGATTCTTTAGGGAGTCAATTTTGTAAGACCATGGGAAAAATTCCTTTAAAGGATCGTAAGTCTTGTCAAAATTTCATACAAAGTCCAAAGAATTCTTGTATGCCATCCATTTCTCCTTCCTGACTTCCTGGATACCGAGGTCAAAAATGTTTCTGATGATATCCTCAGGGTAGTTGAACTAATGTTCTAATATCAAGAATTTAGTCCTCTTCCTGAACATACCCATGATAAAGTCTTCATTATCTGCACACCTGGACACAGACGTGGCTAGATGATAAGGCTCAAAATACTTGTCAAACTGTGTCCACCCACCTTTGGTTATGATTAAATGATGGGCTCTAGTAAGGGTAGGAAAGATGTTTCCCTTCATTTTTCTAGTCAGGGATTCTTCCTATAGCCTACCCAATTTCCTTATGATTTCTACTACTCCAATATTGAGAGGGACTCTGTAGGGAAACACATAAGAGATTCCCCTGAATCCATAAACCCTAATTACTATAGAAAAAGGGTACAAAATTAGATCTCCCCAATTGTGAGAATTTTTAGCTCTGGGGCATATTCCATAGGCCTCAAAAGCCTCATCATTTCAGTGTGGACTCTAGCATTTTGATTGCACAGTAGTGAGTTGAGTCTAGTTGCAAAAACTCTATAAAAATAAACATAACTAGCACTTTTCCTATCCCATGATAGATTAGTACTCCACATCTGAATAGGAAATTCTTCATCACCTTGGAACTTATTCAATTCAATTTCTTCCTCAAAGAAGTCTGCATTGTTGAACAAGAACATATGCATCATGAGGGGATACCATCTCATTGGTTAGTTTATGTTGCTGTCTTGAATTCCTGCCATACCCTCATGCATTTCCTAGGCAATATAAGATGCAAAATCAAATACTACCGATAGGTGGGGATGCAAAATTTGAACAACCATTAGCATTATTTGGATAGGCATTGTTACATCTTCATCTACCCTCAAAACTTGGCATAGAGCACTGCACATCTTTCTAGCCTTGCCATTAAAAAGATCCAACTTGAAAGGTTTTGGAGTCCTAGGCCCTACTACAACCAAATCTCATATTTTATTAAAATATCCCTTCAATTCCTCATCCCTGTAATACTCCCTCTGAGTCTGGTATACTTCTTTAAAGTACCCAAAATAAACATCATCCATGTGCTCTGAGGTGTCAGTCAGCTTGAAGATCCTTCTGATTTCATCAGTTGATACAGTTAATAGCACATTTCCCTAGGTATCCCTAACAACCCTAGCCACCTTGTCATAAGTGTTTGCAATTAATGTGAATAAGTCAGTGTCCATAATCACACCAGGTGCTATCAATTTTCCTACATCTGACTCCCAAATGTTACAGTCTGGGGTAGGAGCATTCCTTTCGCTATAGGCTGTTCTGAATAGAGTAAGACCATGAAAACTGGTCTTGACATCTTTTTCCCATCTACCAGAATCATACAACCTGTCTACAATTTTGAAATGGGGATGTGGTGGAGCTACCCTTTTAATTTGAGTGGCGTCTCCAGTGGACAGTGGAAATTGTTGTAACAAATCTTCCCTAACGTTTCTTTTTTGATAATCAATCTCTCTAGAAATTTCAACTCTAGGGGCCATTCTGAACCTAAGGCTTTTTTTTTTATATTAAATTTAAATTCTAAGACATAGTTCTAAAACCTTTCTGCACTACAAATCCCACGAACAATCTGAATGCTGGTGAATCGGAAAAGCTTACCTGTTCTGCACAGTAGTCGTGGGAAGCTAATTTTCTCTACAATCCCATTTTTGCTCAAATGATTTTGATGAATCATTGTGATTGTAAGTCGACTTAATCAATTTTACAGCCTCAATCAAATCAGTCTTTTGAATTGAATTTGACTGGAGTGGCCACATGTTCTACAATTAATTTGCTAGCTTCAATTTCAAGGCTTAACGGCTCTCTGCAACACATTTTATCAACTTTGAATTTGAGTTGTAGATTCTGGACATCACTTTCTGCATCTGATGGCTATCTTATTTTCTTGAAAAAAACTATTTTCCCATGACACATGTCAACACTACTTAATTGCTTACTCACTAGATGTCAAGAATTTTTCTTTTAAGAAATTAAGTGGACCGTTAGATATAAAACAACTTAACTGTAGTTTAAACTCTTGCCAGCTCTAAATGTCCATGTCCACCAGCTGCCAGATGTCATCACCACTTAATGGCTTGTCTAATAGACGTCGTGCATCTTGGGTATAAGCCATTATGCCCACTATTAGATCTTTCTGGGCTTTAGCAACCTTTATACTATCTGTGACTAGACCCACATTCTTTCCTGGACAGGTGTCGCTACCACTTAATGGCTTGCCCATTAGATGCCGCGCACTTTTCGTTTAAGCCATTAAGTAGGCCGTCAGATTTTTTCATACTTGCCCACTGTTCAACTAAGAACCTTTACGACTATTTGGCCCTACCAAGGACATGTGTCACCACCACTTAATTTCTTAAGCAATAGATGTCATTTACCTTTTGATTAAGCCATTAAGTGGGTCGTTCGATCAAAACCAACTTGCTCACCACATAAGATAATGACATAAAAGGGATTTTTTCATGGCATCACTTAGGAATTATTAAAGTGGTTAGGATAACACAGTCTTTATAAAAAACAACCCATTTAATGTGAACACATGACTTGAGGTAACTTAAGTGACCAAAAAAGTAACATGAAAATAGAATTGGCCAAGACACTTAGGGTCTTTTAGACATTTTCCACCATTTTCAACTAGGTTAAGGGTAAGAACAAACTTTGCAGAGGCATAAGAATAATTTTAACCCTAATTTCAAAGCCTTGGACACCACCAATGACAAGGGACCCTAATAAAATTACAAGGCACAATTCAAACAGGAAATAGCACCAACAGGCGCTACACTCTCGTTGGCTGAAATGATGGCCAAGAATGTAGAGGCTAAAAGGCCCAAGAAAGCACGGATAGTCCATACTCTCCAGACTAATCCAACTGATAGCACAATTGTGACCATCATAACACCCCCACCATACATAGATGCAACAGTCGTAGGGCTCAAGGATTAAAACATAATAGAAGTAGCATTAGGGAGGAGAGACAAACATGGTGAGCTAGATTTACTGAAGGAAGCGACCAAGACAATACAGGCTAGATACATCAAGCAAGGCCAGAAGCTGAAGGGGGAAAGAGAGACAAATTCCAATCTCCTTGCACTTATAGAAAAACTTACACAGCCTTTGTCTGAGGTCCACCACGGAAACCCTTCCTTTAGATTGTCACTTGCGTAGGGTGATGTGGATTCTCTACGAATCATGAAGAAGAAAGCACAAGCTGTGGATGGGTGGGTTGTCGATAAAGTGACCGCCATGAGAATATTTCTAGCGATATCCCTCTTGAACCTTTATTGGGTTGACATTCTTCTTGGCCAGGCAAAGAGCTCTGCTCTCGTATGGGAGCAAGATTTAGCGAAGTGTGAAAAATGGAAGGTCGGGCTAGAAGAAATCTGCAACATAGGAGAAGAATTTGCCACAGAGGTGGGGATTTTGGGAGACAAATCATATGATTCTCTCTAGGCCCAGTACTCTAGACTTGTCCTCAGAGGTGAGGTATGTAAGGAACTAGTTAAGTCCTTGAAAGAGAAAGTCATAGTGGCCCAATACCCTTTCGGTTTGTTTCAAGCATTCATGGTTGGAGTATCGCAAGTCGATCCCTTCACCACTAGAATGTGCACCCTAGAGGACTATGTCATTAGCAAGTTTGATGAGTGGATGGAGTCCCTGTATCTGCCTACCCAAGATTTTGACTAGGGTAGGCTATCGAGATTGTCCAAGACAATGATACGATCACATGATGCCATCAAGATGGTGGATGAATTCCAGAGTGGGGCCAAGGATGTTCAGGAAGAATTGGAGGTTGTCCGCAATCGGTGGGACAACATTAGAGTTGTAGATGAAGAAAGCATAGGCCAAGTGTTGGAAGCTTGGGGAAAATCATAGGGAACAATAAAGTTCTCCGGAGTCTGGAGAATCTTTTCAGGAGATGTATTTTTGTATTCATTCATTCTTTCAGAATGCAAGTTCCCAGGTCCCAAAATTCTTGATCCTACATTTTTGTATTCTGAAAGTGACCCGTGTCCCGATTCCCAAGGCCGACCAGTCACTTTCAAGGCAGTTGATAAAGATTGTCATAAGGTAGGTAACCACAACAAGGTACATCAGCTCGACAAGAAGGTTCTGACAGATGGTCTTCCCAAGGCGCCACTTCAGTGTTACACCTGGCACATCAGAGATAGTGAGCTGCCCTCCCATTTATGAGGCATGTAGCCTCGATCCCTGGGGAATTAGATTTCTTCTTTCTCCTCCTAGCTCTCTTCTCGAGGCTAATTCTTCCACTTATCTCTTGTTATCTTATTCTTCTGACATGTCAGACCCTTTCTATCTCGAGGTCTTTTGTAACATGGCCTAGGTAGTACCGGCCACCGGAAATAGTATTATATTGTAAAGTGTAAAATATGTTAGGTTAAGTTTTAGGTCAAAACTTGTGTATAAATAATAAGTCTGAGCTCATTCCAAGGGTTGGTGAAATTGGTGATTTTGTAGCCCATAGCTAATAGCAATTTGGTTTTCTCAGTTCTTAGTTGCAGAGCTCAATGCTCCACAGTTTCTAAGCTTTTAGTAGTTAAATTCTCCCTAGAGCCACCATTGTAACATGCACCAGTTCTTGTTGGAGATATGTTAAAGAAGGAGGAGTTCTATCAATGATGTTGTTAGCATTCTAATTTCTAGGGTTAATGGTATTTTATACTTTGTGTTCTTTATGTCATTTTCTCTGATACTTTAAACAGATTAATGGCCTCCTTTTCCTTTGCTACTCATCTAATATGAGTTGATGGCTCTGTATTTCTTCAGTATTTAGTGTAGTGTGTTAGAGCATTGTTGATGTTTTGAATGTTTAGTATAACTATAGGTAGATGAAATCTTTCTAACTCTGTAGTATCTTTTGAAGTTTATTTGTTAAGTGAATGCACGCTTGAAGGAAACCCCACTTACTCAAATCCCCAAAGAAGATGAGTTAAGATAACTAGCTATCCCCCTCAAACAAAAAAGTCTCATTTCCCAACTGAGCCCCGCACTGTCAAGACCTGACTCTCACATTCTTGGAGGCCCGGGGAATCTCATTTCCCCAAAAAAACCTTTACAGGCGAAGTTGGCCAGTACTCAGTGACAACTTACATTTGTTGGTAGACTCGGTCACAAAGCCCTATCAACAATCATATTTCTAGAAATGTTGCAGAAATTCTTCTCAACTCATTGGTTTGTGATATATCTTGAGTCTATGACCATTGACAAGTAATTTGAATCGCACGGTATCAATAGTAGACAACTAAACTGCTCCATTTTCAAACACTGAAACTATCTCATAAGGTCCTAGCCACCATGTTTGAAATTTACCTAGGGTATTCTGGTAGCGTGAATCATATATCAGGGCCAAATCACCAATTCAAAATTTATTTTCCTTGGTGAACTAGTCGTACCATTTCTTCCTCTGCTACTGAATCAATTCAGTACTATGAAGTGCAGTTTTCCGATACTCATCCAATCCATTCAGCTACAATATTTATTCCTCCTATGCCCTGGTAAGGTCAATTTATAATTCCAATGCCATCATGAGAGTCTTGTGTTGAAACACGATAAGCATAGATGCAAAATTTCCATAAACTAGTTCAAAAAGGGTAAAACTATTTGTGGTTTTCCATGTTGTTCTGTAAGCCCAAATGGCTTCAGGAAAGCGGGTAGCCCAATCCTTCTTGTGAAAAGAAACTGTTTTGGTTAGGATTTCTTTAATTTCCCTATTATTTATCTTTTCCTATCTATTGGCCTAGGGATGATATGGTGAAGATTTACGATGTTTCACTGTGTATTCATGCATCAATTTAGTGATAAGATTAGAAGTAAACTGTACACCTTGATTTGTTACTATCTCACGAGGTACTCCAATGCTGGTAAAGATATGTTCATATAGAAATTTTTCTACTTTATGATCTCTGGCATGCCACATTACTTTAGCTTCTACCCATATTGTTGTATAGTCAGTACACACTAAGATATATGACTTACCATGAGAAGATGGCTCGATAGGTCCAACGAAATTGATGCACCATTTGTCAAATGGTGTCACCACCACCTAAGGCTGCAATGGCATTTCATCTTACTTAGTTGGGTGTCCCATGCACTGGCAACTATCACAATGCCTTGTATGCTTAGCTGCATCCTTATGGAGGGTAGGCCAATAGTATCCTATTGTCAAAATTTTGTATGTTGTCTACTTTGCTACAAAATAGCCACCTCACAGTTCATCGTGAAAAGCCCTAAAGATTTCATAAGTATCATCCTCAAAAACACATCTTATGGTGACCTGATCAGGACCTGTGTAAAACATAAATCCTGAGATCCATGAAAAATTGAAGCTTTTCTCAACCATAAGTCTATGGTCTCTAGGCAAGAAATGAGGTGGTGTCCTTCCTGTAGCAAGGTAGTTGGTGATGTCAACATAGCATAGATTATAATTATCAATAGATGATAGGTTCTCATCAGGGAAGCAGTCATCAATTTTTGTAGGATCATCTAGAATGTGTAATATAGATAAGAAGTCAGCAACCACATTAGCTTTGCCTGGTTTATCAATGATTTTCACATCAAACTCTTGCATAAGGAGTAACCATCTTGCCAACTTGATGGTGATGGTAGGCTTGTTCATCAAGTATTTGATGGTTGAATGATCAGTGTATACAAATACTTCATAACCAGTGATGTAATGTCTAAATTTATTGAGGAATATATTACTGGTAGCAATTCTATTTCAATGACAGTATAGTTTAGTTCAGCACCTTGTAAGTTTTTACTAATATAATAAATAACATGCTCAACTATACCTTCCTTTTGTCCTAACATCACTCTAACGGCATGGTAGCTTAATCAGTGTGAATATGAAGTGGAAGCTTTCATTTAGGTCCTCTGAGGATAGGTGTCTTTGTCAGAACATCTTTTAGCTACTGAAATCACAGTTCACAGTCAGTTGTCCATTCAAACTCCACATCTTTCTTCAATAGGGTGTATAATGGGGCTGCAAGTTGGCTGAAGTATTTAATGAATCTCCTGTAGTAACCAATGTGTCCAAGGAAAATCTTGACATCCTTCTGTTTTACTAGAGTTGGAAGTGTACTGATGACCTCAATCTTTACAGGATCAACCTGAATACCAAACGATGAAAGGTAATGTCCTAAAACAACTCCTTCCATCATCATGTATCACTTCTCACTATTAAGGGATAGGTTATACTCCTAACATATTTTGAGAACTTTCCCCAAGTTAGTATGCACCTCCTCAAATGTGGTTCCATATGCAGTGAAATCATCCATATATATTTCCACACAGTCAGCAGAGATGTCAGAGAAAATACTGATTATCGCCTGCTAAAAAGCAGTAGGTGCATTGCATAATCCAAATGGAAAGACCAAATAAGAAAATGTTCCCCAAAGATAGATGAATTTTGTTTTATCCTGACCTTCTAGTGATATCTAGATTTTGTTATATCCACTGAAACCATCTATAAATGAGAAATACTTTTGTGAGATTGTCAAGTACTTGGTCAATGAAAGGTAAAGGAAAATGATCCTTTTTAGTGGCTTTGTTAAGCTCCCTATAGTCCACACAAACTCTACATTTCCCCCTTTCTTTGGAACAATCACTAAAGGAGAAACCCACTCGCTATTGGAAATAGGATATATAAAACCAGCACTAATGTGTTTTTGCAACTTAGTCTTCACTATATCTCTCAGAGAAGGGTTAATTCTTCTCTGGGCTTGTCTAATTGGTCTGGACTCATGAATTATGTAAATCCTATGGGTACAAATCTTATGATCTAACCCCTTCATATCAGTATAGTCCCATGCAAAGGCTTGTTGACTTTCTTTCAAAAGCTGTAGAAGACTGGTCATCTGAGATGTTGTGAGGTTCTTATTAACATTCAACTCTTTGCGTAAGGTAATTTCTACCTTTTTTAATTTATCCAGCATCATAATTTATTCAAATGAGGGTGACTTTATCTCATGTAGTAACAAGGTATGAAGGTAATCAGATGCTACAGGAAGCTTAGGTGAGGTTTTCTTGGGTAGTATGGTTTGGAGGGAACAATTAGGGACATGACAAGATGATGCGTGAGACCAATATTGATTGGTGAGAATTGCCACTAGTATGTCATCTTCCTCTTGTGAGACCATAAATGGATCTCTTCCAATAACCATGATTTGTTGCACTGAATTGCCACTAGTATGTCATCTTCCTCTTGTGAGACCATAAATAGATCTCTTCCAATAACCTAGATCTGGCTAGATAACTTGGTCAAGTTCGACTTGGGGTTTGGCTAGAGAATACAGAGTTAGTTTCTAGGTATTTATCCCATCAGATATTTTCATTTTTCCCAAGTGACATGCAATGCAAGCATCTGCTATGGCCAACCAAGGTCTTCCTAAGATTAATGGATATACTCCTAGATTGGATTTGGGATACATGATTATTTAATCTGAGGGGTAATCCAAGGAATCCAACATTACAATGATGTATTCTACCATGTCATTTGGTTTAACAGTGGAATTATCAGCTAACTGGAGTATTGTAGGTGTTTCCCTTAAACCAATGATGCTAAGTCTCAACAAAACTTCCCTGATCATTACATTGATGGACGCTCCTAAATCAATCAAGAGATATTGTATTTGTATACCATTGATATAAATGGTAACCACTGGACTTCCTATATCAGAGTATTTAGGCATTAAAACCTAAATTAATATGAGATCAGAAAGTTACCCAAGGACATGGACAGTGTCAGGGACTTTCTTCTTTCTACTAGGTTGCTTGATACATGCCTCCTTGATTGCCTTATTATAAATTGGAACTTATTTGAGGGCATCCAACAAAGGAATTTGAACAGTCATTTGTTTAAGTTGGTCAATCAAATCAGCTCCAATGGGATTTTCTTTTCAGGGTGCTGATTGAACCAATCTCTATGGATAAGGCAAATTTTTCAATACTGGTGTAGATTGTCGAATCAATGGAGCAACAATGGTTCAGTTCTCAGGTATTTCCTTAGTATCATCAACTTCAGTTATTATAGATTCCTTAGGTGCAGGCAATGTAGCTCCTGATCTTAAGTGAATATCATTCACTTGTAGGAAATAAGCTTGTTGCTTGTTATTAGGATTTGGAGTTGGTTGTGCAGGGAGTTGTGTTGGTTTTTGAGGTTTATTATTGGCTACAGGAGGTGGAGACATAATAGCTTGCTGATGAGGTGGAGGCATAATAGCCTGGTACTGATTAGGCTAATTGGGTCCCCACTGAAGTTGTTGTTGCCAATTACCATGTGGTTTCCATTGGTTATTCTGTTGTGGCTTTTGATATTGGTTAAATTGTTGTTGGTATGGGTTAAATGGAGGTTGTTGATGATAGGTTTAGTTATACCGTGGTTGTTGGTTAGACTAATTATAATTCCACTTCTATCCTTGAGCACCATAATTTTGAGGTTTTTGGTTTTTCCATTGACTTCTATTGCTATAACCAACATTATTCAAGGGGTCTTGAGGCATACCTTGTCTTTGAGCCCATGGTCGCCTTTGAAAAAAGTATAAAACATCTCCATTCTCCTCATCTATAGCTTTAAATTCAGTGGGCATTGAATTAGTGTCCATAGATGCAATGTTTTTGCACTTACAATTCCTTTTCCTTTCTCTACAGTGAGAGCAAAATTCAGCCAACATAACTTTTGCGTCTTACTTCTTCCTTCTTGATTGCATGTTGTCTAGCTAAGTGGCAACATAATTGATGATTTCCTATTTGAAATTAGACATAACATTGGACAACTCCATCTTACTCCTAAACCATTGGACTTATGAGGTATATCTCTGAGTCATCTACCTTTCTTCATAGTAGCCCTTGAATAGTTTAGACATATAATCTTTATGTTGGCCCAGTTCTTCTCAGTGATGTCTCCGCCCACAATAAGGTCTAAGTCCTTAATACTTCCATCATTTACACCTTTTAAGAATGGATGTTTTTGTGACTCCTCATTCAACTAATGTTGTGTATTGCACTACAAGTTATACATAAACCTTGAGACATAGTCTTCCAAGGTCTCATCCTCCTTTTGTGAGATTTTGAAAATGCCATCTCTCTTCAAATTAAAACCCCTACAGTACTACTTATATTTATAAAGGAACATATTTATCATTGCATCCCAATCTGCTATAGCATTGGAACCTAACACCATGAACCATCATAAAGCAACATCCTTAAGAGTAAATGGAAAGAATTTCAGCTTATGGGCATCAGTTGTGTAATCATAACTTCGACAGGGGATGTCAAATTCAAAAAGGAAGGTTTCAGGGTCTTCAATAATAAGGCCATAAAATTTGGGAAGTGCAGAGGAAGGTATGTATTTCATATTATGATTACCATGCTGAGTAGGGATGGGGAAAGGAAAGGTAGGCTGAGCCATCCTTGGAGGAGGACCTAGCTATCTTGGTAGATAAATAACAAGAGTGAATGGGTTGTCCTGATACTCAGGTTCATCAAAAAGGTCATTCAAATGTAGTGACCCTTCAAAGGATGATGGCAAATATATCTCTCCTTGGGCATTGGAAAATGGATTTTCAAATGGTTCTTCTTCTTCTTCACTCTCAACTTGGGGTTCCTCAGGTTCAGGATTAAAAATATCAAATGGTTCCCCCAGGATATTGCGAGGAAGGAATCTCCCAATATGGTATCTCCTTCTATGCATAAAAGGATAACTTAAAAATCAGTCCTAAATTATAGAAATTGGGAACATGAACACCAAGGTAAGTTTGAATTAACACCATCCCCAACAACGGTGGAAAAAATGGTTGGCTAAACAATTGTCTCAGAAACCCATAACATTGGACTGCTTATTTTAGGATTGGACACCCTAAATGGTTGCAAATTAGATCATTCAGTCTCATTTAATTATCGACCAAGGATGTAAACTTGGAATGGCATCTGCAAAGTATATGCTTCAAACTCTCTTAATCCTCATGACTAATCCTATGAAATTTAAATGCATTGAGCTTCAGGAAATCTATGCTAACACAAGTAAATGAGTTTACTTTAGGAAAACAAGTAATCATGGATAGGAATTACTCTATCCACCTATGGTGCAGGAATAGTTTGCTAGTTTTGTTACTAGTGGCTACAAGAAAAATGGAGTTCTACTTTACTTCTAAATAAGCATGGAAATGACTCCTGCTCTAACAAAGTAATTCACTCACCAAGTGGTCCCCCTTGGATGAGTTAATAGAAACACAATAAAGATAAAAGGATTGAACTCAAAATATACATTTTGTTATGCCATGCATCCCCATCCCTACATTTTGTAGGCAAAATGTTGGGTCCCCCTTTTCTGCTTTTTCTCTTTCTTTTGGTTTCTTTTTGTTCTTTTTTTCCCCTCTGGGCTTTGCTTCAGTGAGGTTTGTCTTCATTTTCTCTTTGGTCTTCTTATGTCACCAGGACCTGGTCCTGGGGTTTTGTTTTTTCTTTTGAGTCGGCTGGATTCTGGATGTCGGGATTCTCTTCCATCATGTCTTCTTTCCCAAGAAGATATGGTTGCATGGAATCCCCAGGCCCGGAGTTCAAAGGTTTTCTTGTTCCAGAGTTTGTGGAAAGATGCAATGCATTTTTACCCTAGGGGTATAAATAGAAGTTACCTGTCATTTTCACATTTATCATGATTAGAACACTTAGAGCACTTAGAGCAATTTCAAGGTGATTAAGGTGATTAAACAACATTTTTCTCCTATGCTTAGAGGTTAATTGAATAGAGATTTGTGGTGTTGGTGTGTGATCATTTGAAGGTGAAATTTTTGTGGAGCACCTCCTATGCTCATCTTCCTTGCATCCCCCATGTTTCTAGGTAAGCCCTCGGCTCCCCTTTCTCTCATTTTCTCTTTCTTGCTTTTGTCTATATTTTTTTGGTTTCTGTGTGTTCTGGTTTTGTTTTTGTTCTGCCACACCTTTTGCATTGGATTTTGGTTGCCTCCCATTGGTGGGTTGGCTCTGCCCAAGAGTTGTCCACCCTCTGTGCAGTTGTAATCTAATATGTATGTTTGTATACTCTGTATGATAGTGTAGGTACCTTTGTACATTTGGAGAGTTGTGTAAAATTGGTGTAAATAGTTGATATACATCATTGTTTTGTGGTCGTCCTATGAGTTGTTCTTTGGCCCTCATTGTGCTTTGATCCTTTGTATAGAAGGTGTATATTTTTTGTATATCCTTCCATTTTGTGGAGCTCACCATGCTCCATTGCATCTTAACCACTCTGTCGAGCTCATCAGAGAGGGAGTTTCCACGGTTCAGACTTAGCACCTCGCTGGTTCGAATCATGGTGACTTTCTAACTCCATCCTGTCATCTTAATGGTGGGATTAATTTCCCACAAGTGGGCATTCAAATCCCATCCCATCTAGAATTTACTTCCCCCCATTAGCCCACTTGTCACTATTAATTCCATTACGTCACATGTCACACAGCCACATGATGACCCATGTCAGCTCAGTATGGCTTCCTACTGGTCATGTCAACAATGGATAGCTCTTCTAGACTCTGGGTGCTGAGAAGCCCTTGGGTCTTCATTCTATTTTTTTTTCTTGGCCCAAATAACTCAGAGCCTTGGGTGTTCATCAAAATCTAACCCATGTTAATTTCACCATTCTGGGATTTTGATACATGCTAACACATTTTTGGGCAGGTTCAAAGTAGCGGTGAATTCCTTGGAGTCATTAAAAGTTATTTTTATCATATCATGTATTGATGGTTCTCCGGTCTTGCAGGTTGCAGATAGTTGATCAAAATGTCTGAAGTGATCACTCCTCCTGATAGCCCAGAGCTGCTTACTACCTCCACCCAGGCGGCTATAAAGACTAAGGCCAAAAAGATGCTGGATAAGCTGCCACTGACCTCCAAATACCAAAAGGAGGGTGTTCTCTTGGGGTCCAAGGTGGACTCCAAAGTGCAAGAAATAACAGACACAGAGCCCAGACTTTGGGCTGAAATGCAGGGCTTAGTTCAAGCCATATACAAATTGAAGGCTAACGGAGATAATATGGCTATCCACTTGGCCACCTCTGGAATTTTTAAGGCTGCAAATTTTCCTTGCTTGGTGCAATCACCAGAGCTAATACTCTAGCTGGCAAAGCTCTACAATGCTCCCACTCAGACTATTCTACTCGTCAATCCCTGACCATTACACTATCAAGCAACTATTGTCAATCTGGATTTGGCAAATTTTTCTTCAGGGTTGGGGATCCCTCAATTTAAGGGGTCTATTGTTCTCACCCAGGCCAAATTATTGGAGGAGTTCAAGGGAGCTTCCCTCCTTTCCCAAAAATATCTCTACTCTCAATGGCTATAGTCCCCGAAAAGGGACCATAAAAAGATGAAGTTGTAGATTCCCTATGGGGATTTTAAAGAGCCCATTCAGGCGGGCATTATATTTTTGTGCTAGATCTTCAGGAAACCCCATGCCTAGGATTTCTCAGCATGGATGTACTACTTTCTCTACTACATCACCACCCACAACCAGACCTTCAATTTGGCAGCTATCATAGCCAACCATGTGGACTCACAGTTGAAAGGCATTCTCAAGAATTCAAAATTCCACATGACATCTTATGTACTATGGGCACTGGCCCAACAAACACTGGCTTTTCTAAGTTTGCAACCAATGGGTGTTCTTGGGAACGGGCCAGGCCAATTGACATCATGGGATCATTATCCCTAGATCTAGTAGGAACTTAGTTTCCCAAATTTATGTAGGGTAAATGATGCCTTCATTTACCAAAATATTTTGACACTTATTCGGGATTCTAGATACTAGTTATCGCAAGAGGCAATGCACCTAGTGAGCACCTACAGGAATTACTTTCTTCAATTCTAGCAACCTACGTATATTCAGGTGACCAGCTTATCTAGGAAACCCTATCTTCTTTCCCATTATTACGAGGATAGAATCATTCTTTTAGAATTCTGCCAGCAGATTCTGGAGCTGCACGCCCTCTTCACATTGATGAAGGTCACCAACGTTCTGTTCCCAATTTCTTGTGGGAACTATACTTGTAGTTTTGTCGCAAGAAAAGAGGCAAACATTGAACTAAAAATTGTGGGGTTGGTCAAATTCAACCATACCAGAAACAATTTTTATCCACTAGGAAAGATAGCTTTAGCTCTTCCCCAGGCCTCCCCACCACATATAGCAAATATTGAAGATTTTTGGGTAGATTTCCAAGATAGTTTTGATCTCCGGGCCCGCCAGCATTCACAGATGTCCAAAGGATTGATGAAAGTACTTGACCTTCAGGGTTTCCTAAAGGGTTTTTCAGATGATGGGCCCCTTGAGGACCCATTGTATAAAGAGCAGGGATTAGACAAATTGGATCTCCCTTCGGTGGATTGGGCCACCCTAGAAGACTTAATAATTGAGGGAGTGTGCCACCCCATTTTTGAAGCCAGTAATAATTATTTTGTGTGGGTGTGTCCTAGGAGCACCCGAAAGGGAAAAATTGTTCAAAGGCCCGCCCCGGCCTTCAGAGCTATAGGGCCCAGTACAAGAAAGGGGAAAGAGGAAGAAGATACCCCAGTGAAGGTACCTCCTCAGGGCCCAACCTCCATAATGGCACAGCTACAAAAAAAATGGATTCAGTGAGGCTAGCAAGCCAAAATATTAGCATACAACTTTCCCAGGGCCTCCTCATAACTTTGATAGCATCTACTCACTCAACGGGATCCATTTCGTTGGCCATAATGATGAGTAGGCAAACTTTTGCTAAGGCAGAGTCTACAATTATTTTGGATACCAAGGTCCCACTACTAAGAAAGAAGAAGCAGAAGGTGAACCCCGCCCCAAGTATAGATGAGGGCCCCGGTATGCCTAACGTGCCCCTAGTGGATGTTAGTTTGGATTCCCCCAAACTTGAGAACATTTAAGATACCTCTCCCTACATGATGATTTTGATGATGTATGTGGGGTAGATGAACTCATGAACCTTCATGATGATATATATCACGCGGTGGAAGAGATTGCCACCCAAGAAAAGGAGGATGTCCCAGCTTAAGAGGAAGTCCTAGAACAAGAAGCTACCGCGGAGTAGGAAGTCTGGGAGGAATTATGAAAGGAGCCCAAATGAGAGAAAACACTAGTCCAAGAGGCCGAGGATTAAATAAGGAAAATAATAGATGGGCAACCGATGATTAGGGAAACCGGACCTACGGGGTCAACTGTACCCCCAATCATCACACTCTTAATGCCTTTGGTTACTCCAGGTGATTGAATTCCCCAGAGCACATTCAGTGAGGTAATCATGGCAGCCCAAACTCTGAATCTTGTTCTGATACCTCAGCCACCTCTATAAAATGTTCCAGTGGAGGAATAAATTCCAACAAATGAAGCCAAAGAGGAAGAACAACCATAATAGGATGAGGGAAGGACTCCTAAATATATGCATGTTGATTCACCTGATTCTGAGAAAGACGATGAAATCCCCAAGAATATAGGTGATACTCATACTAGCAGTGGAGAAATCCCAGATATCATGGAGAATGATGCCAATGTGGCAGAGAACACAAAGGCCTCTAGAGAATAGGAGAAGGAATAGGAAAAGGACAAAGAGAAAGAGCCCAATGACACCGCAAATTTAGAGAACACGCCACCAAATTCTAGAAGTAATCCCGATGGCTAGATCCTAATAGAAAATCCACCCCAGCCACCCCAATGGCTAGTGGAATCAAGGAAAAGAAAATCCCTAGTGGTAGCAACAGGCATTTCGCTCTCCCTAACCAAGATGATGGCTCAAAATGTAGAGGTGAAGAAGCCTAAGAAGGCTTGGATGGTCCATACCCTATGAACTGGTCCAACAAGAAGTACAGTTGTAGCAATCACAAAACCTCCCCTAGATGCAGATGCAATGGTTGTAAGGCCTGAAGATTATACTATTATAGAAGTGGCACTAGGAAGGAGAGACAAGTAGGGTGAATTGGACCTGCTGAAGGAGGCCACCAAAGTAATAGAGGCCCGATACAATAAGCAGACCCAAAAGTTAAAGGAGGAAAGAGAAACCAATGCAAATCTTCTCACACTTCTGGTGGAACTTATGCAGCCCCTGGCTGAGGCCCTCCTGGAAGCTTCTACCTTTGGATTACCACTTGCACAGGGTGATATGGATTCTTTAAGGGCCATGAAGAAGAAGGCCCAGGCTATGGATGGGTGGGTCACCGAACACATAGCCATCATAAGGCAATTTTTAGTGGTGTCCCTCCTAGGTCTCTATCAGATCAACATTCTCCTTAGTCAATCGATTGCCTCCGCTATTGTGTGGGAACAAGATTTGGAAAAGTATGAAAAATGGAAGGCCAGGTTGGATGAAGTTTTCAATGCTGGAGAAGAAACCCTCACAGAGGTGGGAATTTTGGGAGATGAATCATATGATTCTCTCCAGCCCTAGTACTCTAGACTTGGCCTCAAAATTGAGGTATGCAAGGAACTAGTTAAGGCCCTAAAAGAGAAGGTGACCACGGCCTGATATCCTTTGGGCCTATTTTAGGCATTTGTGGTAGGGTTGTCGCAAGTCAACCCCTTCACCACCAGGACATGTATCCCAGAGGACTATGTCCTTAGCAAGTATGACGAGCAGGTGGAGTCCCTGTATTAGTCTGTTGGGGACTTCAACAAGGGAAGATTATCAACATTATCCAATATGATGATTCGGGCACATGATGTCATGAAGATGGTAAGTGAATTCTGGGATGGGGCTGGAGAAGTTGAAGAGAAGATGGAGGTTGTCTATGGCCGATGGGACAACATCAAGGATATAGATGAATATGGTGTAAGCCATGTTTTGGAAGAAATTAAAAATAGTAAGGAGCAATAAGGTCCTCTAGAGTCCAAAGATTTTCATCATCCATATATTTTTTATTCATTATTCTTTGAGCGTAAGCTCCTAGATCTTGGAGTTCTGGATCCATAGTTTTGTATTCTTTTGGTGACCCGCATCTAGGTTCCCCAGAAATGACCAGTCATTATCAGATAGTTAATAAGGGTGTCAGGAAGTGGGTGACCCCAACAAGGCACGTCAGCTCAAGGTAGGTGGTCTTCCCAAGGCACCGCTCCAACATAACACCTGACACATTAGAGATAGTGAGCCACTTTTTCATTAATAAGCCATGTAGCCTCGATCCCCGGGGGATCAGATTTCTTCTATTCTCCCTTTGGCTCTCTTCTCAAGGCTGATTCTTCCACACCTCCTTTCTTGTCACATTCCTCTGACATGTCATGCCTTCATTCTTTTCAAGGTGTTGGAAAGCTTACTCCCAGGGATTATATGGCTTATTTTGTGTTTTCATTATGGAAACAAAGTCATATGAAGTTTCGACAGTAAACTATGAAGTGAAAATTGACTAAGTGTAGAAGACAGAACAGAACAGTGACTTACAATCGATCAAGGCATCAGCGCACATGTATATGACGACATCAGGATATGTGTGTTTAGAATTAAGCTCTATGATATGTTATTATGCTTACCCTATACATGCATGGTATAGAATGGTAGTATAGACAAGTTACAGAAAGAACAAGTACACTAGCAGTTCAGAATATAGAGTATGAAGCCGACTTCATGATTTTGGTTAGCGTATAATATTTTTTTATGTAAAGGCTAAACACCTATTATAATAAGTTTGTAATCATGTATTAAAAATTGTTGTAAACACACTTAAGCCAATTTGTTTGGAAGCATTATGAATATTGTTTTTTGGCCGACTAAGATCTTGTTTATAGTCACGTCTATTCAGGCATAAAGATATATATATATATGTAATGAAAATATATATTGAAAGTGTTGTTGAAATAGTTAGAGAAAATGTATAGGATAGAAATATGAAGATATTGGTATGAGATATAGCCCTTAAATAAGTTAAGAGCATAAGCATGCAATGGGAACTAATCAAACATCTGTGTCACATATAGCAGTTCACCTTTGGATATAGTGCATATCTATTCTTAGGAGGTTGTAGCTCTATTTCTCTTTGAGTAGTGAGCTCTTGGATAGTGAGTCCTCACCCCTAATAGGGTTATTTTTAAAAGACTCTTAACAGGGTCAGACCCTTAACCAGGTCATTGTACTCACATTGTAAAGACTGCTTCTAACAAGGCAAAGGAACTTTAACAGGTTCATTATACTAGTACAATATTTGTGGGTACTAATTCCCACTGGGGTTTTCCTTTAATCAAGGTTTCCCCGTAATCATATCAAGTGTTATGTGTTCTTATTTTAAGCCTCATTGGATGTATATTTGATTTATTTTTAGGTTTCTGAATTTGAATAATTAGCTAGAGACTGATTCACCCCTCCCCCCCTCTTAGTATTTCCAACAATTGGTATCAGAGCCTGGTCCTCAGAGAGAAAATTTTAACCACTTGAGGAGATCATGGATTTAGCAGAATTCAAACAACTAAAAAAAATCTTGAAGCAGCCCTTGAAGATCTAGACAGATCTGAGAAACAAAATGAAGAACTTAAACTAAAATTTGATGGCTCACAAATGCTTATCAAGAAACTAAGGAAAGAACTAAAAGATTGCTCCACAAATGATTTGAAACTGAATGAAGAGAACTTGTCTCTGAAGCATAAGGTAGAAGAATTGAATGATCAATTAACTAATAGCTTAATAGCTATTAAAGAGAAGAACAAAGAAAAAAAATAGTTGGATGAAGAACTCATGCAAGACAATATGAAAATCTTGGAATTGGAAAATATCAAGAACAAAATTGAATCTAAATTATCAGGAGCAAAAGACAAGATTAATAAACTACACACAAGCTCTGATTTGATTCAATCACATCTCTATGCATAAAAGATAAAAGGTGACATCGCTGGTATGGGATATAGTTTAGCTCAAATTGAGATCAACTCATTACAAGAAAGAAAGAAAGCTCTAACAGAATCTTCAAAAGAAAAGAAAACTGAAAATCATGAAGAGACTAAATCAGAATCACCAAAAGATAAACACAAGGCAGTCAACCATACTTTCTATGCCTGTAACAAGAATGGACACTTGGCAAGAGATTGTAAGAATGTAAGACCCTTCAATGGTTATTGTTACTCCTGTAATAAGTTTGGTCATAGGGATATTCATTGCAGAACAAATCAAATAAATCAGCCACAACTGAACCAAAGGAATCAAACTCAATTTGATCAGAGAAATCAACCTCAAAGAAACTTGCATAACATTACATGTCAGCTATGTAACTACAATGGACACATAGCCAAGCAATGCAACATGATGAATAACAACACCAAACCTCCTATCATATATCACTCATGTGGAAAAGCTGGACATATCTCAAGGTTTTGCAAATCAAGAACAAAAGGACAAGAGAATCCCAAGAAGTCTTTGTTTAAAGAATCAAGAGAAGTCAAGTTTGTGGAAGCCAAAGCTAACTCAGATAAAATATGGGTTGAAGTAAAGAAGGGTAATTAAGAGAACAAGGTAGCAGATGTATCCTCAGTGGACGCACCTTCTACTTCTGAATAGTTGACCCTGATGGTCTTAGGGGGAGCTATTGTAGCTCTGAATCCCTACATGGCTGGTATACTCACCTCTGAGTATGTGCCTATGGATTCATGCATGTAATCATGAATTAAGGTTGTATGCATTCATGCATTGCCTTTACTTCCTTTAGAACAAAGTTTGAAATTCTCTTTGTAAACCACTTTGCAGCAACGAGCATTAAATGCAATTGATCTTTATATAAATTGGAAAAAGATCTTAAAAACCTCACTTTGCATTTGAGATTGAAGCATTCGAAAAGAAGATAGGCATCAAGCATCAAAGCACCATAGCTTGAAGGATTAGTTGGTTTGTGAATAGATTATGTTTGGAATGGAACCCTAGCAGTCGCGTCATTTCAGAATTGTCATGAAACCCTACTTAACCTAGTTGCAAGTAATTATGGCAACCCCTGTTGTATTCGACATTGCTGAGAGGAAGAGATTTTTTTTTAAGAAGCATGCATTCAAGTCCATACTGGAAGATGTCAAAGGAGCTTTCTCTAGGACTCCACTAGGAGTTGTACATGTAGAAGACATCTGCGCATATGTTTATTGCAAAAAGGAAACTGTTGGAGACAATAGAATTGCATCTCTCATGGGTTCTATGATGAAACCAGATTATACATTCAAGAATGAATACGCGCATCTCACTGATAACCCTATCTTTCAGTATTCCAATGCACACAAGTTTTATGAGCCAGAATGGGTTAAAATCCTATTGAGTAGAATACATGATGACCTCTACTAGATTGGTGAAGTTCTTGTCTGTATCACTACTGATCTAATTCATGAGATGACTGGACTACCCAAGACTGGACCAGTTCTTCCAACCGGAAAAGATGTTAAGCAACAAGTTGAGCAAGCATGCTTATCAAGGAGTCATAGGCATGGTATGATAGTTGATCCCATCAAGGAAGATGACATAAAGCTAGTTACCATGATATTAGGTTATAAATTTCAGCACACAAGTAGACTAAATAGTGTATCTGCAGCCACTATCTTAGAAGCAATGAAAATGGTGAAAGACCACACTCAGTACAACTTATGTGAGATATTGCGTGCTCAATTGATTGACAACATTTGAGCAATCAAGCATGACAAAAGATTTAGGGGATACTATGATACAACAAAAGATTCAGGGGATACTATAGTGATTGATGATATCAAGATATCTATGACCGCTTCTGATAATGAAAAAGCATTTGTAAACTTAGAAGAGACAAACAAGGCATGCATTGATGATACATATTTGCAACAAGATAAAGTTCCCTCTATAGATTCAACAGACTTGAACAAAGAAGAAGATAATCAAAAAAATGAGACAACAGTCATGGAGATCCCAGTTAAAATTGAATGCATGGATACTAGTCAGAATACCATATTCATGATGACATGTAACTGACTAAATGTTTGAATATGTTAAGTTGAAGATGATGCAAGACATTAAATCAGTTAATGGTTTGTATTGTCATTGATGTCAACTTGATATCATTTGTACGGTCATGTACATAATGTCAAAGACTTTAGAGAATCAATGGAATAGAGATTATGCTTTCAGTAATGAATAAAAATCAAGTATTCACTGAGTGACAGCCAACATCCACAGAGTTCACACCATTGGTAAAGGCAAAGAACAAAATTCATAGTGATACCCAACGAACAGAAGACAATATTGCTCGATGAAGAAAAATCTTAGTGATACCTGGTGAGCTAAAAATAGAGATGCTCGATGAGTAAAATCCAATGATGCCCGACGGACGGAGATACCGAAGCTGACTAGAGTCCCACCGATGGAACTAGTAGTTATCACCGATGACTAACTACAGAGTTGAGCGACAAAATAGAGAGTTCAGAAAATGACAAAATATCTAGCTGGCAGAGCTTAAGGATAGATTTAACTAGTTGTTTTATTTGTTTTATTTGACCAGAGATAAGTAATTGATTTAAAGAAGATTTGTATAGTTTGCAAGAAGATAAATACGAGATAAATCAGGAGTTAAAGCTTTAAATCAAATTGGCTGGATTATTTTTCACGCTAAGAATCAAGAATTAAGAAACAGTGAATAACAGTGAAGAACTTCATATAGTCCTGATCAATCAAGCTGAAGAAGAGCTAAAGAATTCTGCAGACACAAACAAATAGTGAAGCATAGCATCACAGAGTAGAAAGTGTGGAGCACAAAGAATTGAATTGATACAATGATCAGAGAGGTAATGTACTTAAATAGATTTGAAAATCTACAATTCAAGTTGCATTAGAAACAGGTCATCGTGTTTTAGTTTAACCATGGAAGCATCAAGTCTCTTAATAGAGTAGGACTTAATAGTCTTCTATAATTGAGGTATATCCTAACAGATTGCCAAACATTTTATCATGAAGATAGCATTGAGTGCCCGATATTGACACAGTCTAAGAAGGAGGCTGATGCAATTAGGTAGCACCAGATATGCCAGATACCTATTGTGCCCATAGAGGTTGATCAATATTGGTAGCATATACTTGCCAGATATCAAGTGATAGACTCATATTAAAATTCTCTAACAAGGTTGCACTTAATAGTGTGTTTGTAACCTTTAACAAGGTTGGCGCCTAACAGGGCTCACTTCAGAAGAGTGAAAATTTGGGGTATCGATCCTAGTGGATTTTCCCTTAACAGGGTTTCCACGTTAAAATCCATGTGTTATGGGTGTATGGTTATTACTTTACTATTTTACATTTCACATATGCAATTCTGGATTGATTGGTATACTCTGCATATTTATTAAGTATTAGTAAATAGTTTTATTGCTTATTGGTAATCAAGGAGAATAAGGACAGACAAGGTAAACCGATAGAAAGTTAAATCATTATTAGTATTTCATGGCATGCATCTTGTAGGGACTTAATAATCTGAGTTTTATTGATTGGTGGTTAAAGTTTAAAGGATAATTTTTGAAGCCACTTATTCACTCCCCCTCTCAATTATTACTAACAATTGGTATCAGAGCTTGTGTGCTTAGAAGGAAGGTTTCAAGACCTAATTAAAGATCACACGATCAACAGATGAGATTTTCCCAAGTTGAACAAAGACAACTTTGCTTCATGGAAAAGTAGGATAATACTTCACTTATCAGGTATTGGTAATGATGTTACTCAATACTTAGATACTGAATATGTGTTGCCTAAGAGAGTATTGATAGTAGATCAATTGAGAGAGAAGCATGAGCATAACTGCATGGTTATAGAGATTTCTTCCTCACTCTCTGATGCTAAATTTGGAGATGTCAAGGACTGCAAAACTGCAAAGAAAATGTGGGACAAACTGAAGCTTGTACATGGAGGTGATACAAATGTTCTGAGAGCCAAGGCAGAAAGCCTTAGAGGAAATTTTGATGATCTCATAATGAAAGAAGGAGAAAACATCACATAGTACAACACAATAATAAAAGAAGTATTCGATTCTATACGAGGTGTTGGAGGTACACTTGAAGAGGAGACAGTGGTAAGTAAAATCTTAAGACCCTTATTGCCTGTATATGCTATTAGAGTTTCAGATATTCAAGAAATGAGAACAGTTGCAAACAATACAGTTACTCTTGATAGTTTAATTGGTAGACTGATTTCATTTGAGATGAATAACTTTGACAATAGTGTCTTACCAAGCTTAGAGTCTGCATTTAAGTCTTGTATGAAAATAAGCAAATCCAATCATAGATACTCATCTAGAAGAGATAGTGAAAGTGAAAGTGAAGAAGAAGATCTAGATGAAATAGAAGCACTTATGGCTAGAAGAATACAGAGAGGCAAAGATAAATACAAAGGCAAGCTACCACTTGTATGCTTTAATTGTAAAGAGATTGGACACTTTGCTGCAAGATGTCCTAACAGAAGAAAAGATGACAAAGGTAATGATAGATCTTTTGAGAACAAATCTGACAGAGGAGATAAAAAAGATTACAAAAGTTACCGAAAATCAGAAAGAAAGGATACCCGAGACTAAAAGGATAAAGGCAACAAGGCTAGCTACCTAGCTACTTGCAAAGATGAAAAAACTGACACTGAACCTGATGATGACATTGAGATGGTATTTGTAGCTGTGAAGGATGATTCAGATGAAGATGAAAGGTATGAAGAAACTACACTCATATCTAAGGTTAGTAAGAATGATATCTAGATTA
>MU227981.1:438743-453784 GCA_018584345.1 Thuja plicata | reverse complement strand
AGCATCAAGTGTCCATTTTTGTCAAAATTTGTTTACCTTCATTTTCGGGCATAGAAACGGAGGTGGTCAGATGACTGGGTGTGCGTGGATAGCCTCCTCTTCTTCCTTATAAACATTTCAGATTTCACTTGCAGGATGAATGTGGGATAATGGATTTTCAATTTTTAAAGGCATTTTCAAAATTTGGGTTAAAACACTGTGTATAGCCCATGCATTTTGACCTCCAGCCCTTAAGAGCTTTCCAAGAGCCTCTGGGCTCTCTTACTTACCTATGACGTATGAATTTTGGTACATAAAGACCAAAAAATGCCACAGCACAAGCCATAAGGGATAATCCATTTTCAGATTTTATGGACAGTTTTAGACAGTGCTGCACACAGACATCTGTATCTCACGAACCAAGAAGAATTTTGCAAATCACTCTAGTGAGAATCTGGAGAATTAGATTTGTGACTACATATCCAAAAATGAGCTTGATCCAACAGTTGAATAAAAATTTATGCCCCCCGCAATATGACTATATTTTTTATTTCTGCAAATTCGTGTTTTCAAATTTTTATTTAATCTTTCCCCTTTTGCAGTGTTTTGATTTTAATGTTTTAAATGTTGCAAATTTCCTCCATGTGCTGGGTAGCATCTCTCCTCTATTGCATTTTCTGAAGGCTTCTAAAGTTTTAAAACTCCCAAGAAGATATGCACAGACATCCCTTTTGTTTTTTACATTTGCCTTGTTTCTGACTCTATGTTTCAATACACAGCCCTCTTGGTGTTTTAATTCATAGTTCTGATACCTTGAATATGCTTTCACCCTCTTTAGGTACAAAACATTATGCAAATCATCTCAATGGCATCAAATTAGCCACTTTGTAATTACCTTTGCAAACTAAATCTTTAAATGGAAACTGGCTCAGGGGACTGGTCTCAAAAATTTATTGAAACAAGTAATCTGACCCTGTCACTTGGCAAGAAGATTCATTGATTACCATTGAATACACATGTAGAAGGGCTTCACCAGATTCATCTTCAGGCACAAGATATAACAGTGCAAACTTAGCCTTCCATAAAACTACATAGGTACAAATGCGGAAACAACATAAATCCCCTTCAAATAGACCATTGCAAAAACATTGAAACAAGATCTGAAATTTCACCATTAGGTCACATAGTACATTCATATGCAATGAGGATGTTCCCACAATTAGACCCTGAAAATATCTTTCAGATAGAAAGATATCTCCTATGCAAAATGGTCATCTAAAAACTTAACTCTTTTCTGCACTACAAACTGAACAAACTGCCTCTGAAACTGCATTCAATTATGTCTGACCTCGAACTGGGTGAAAATAAGGAAACCACAAAGTATGCCACTTAATTTTGAATTTTGGATCTTCAGTGAAACTTTATAAATCAGAAATGGAAGGGCTCTGGAAAAGTGGATAAATGGATTGGTAGGAGTCTGTAAATCTTCAAATAGGTGCACTCCTATGTTTACAATATGAGGGAAAACTCAATTATCCAAAATTTTCACCCAGGTATAGATTTTCAAGAGCTCAAAGTGGACAACTTAGAAAACTGCATTTGACAGTTTAGCATACTGATATAAACTGCAAACGGAATGGGCTTATCAAACTGACCAAACGGACCTATCATAACTTGATGATAGATACTCAAGAATTATTTGACCTCTATAATAGGATATAAAAGGAAATTTTTCAATTAGGTCACTAGGTCAAAAGTTATAACCTGGCAAACTGGGCTATTCAGATTTCTAGGCAGAACAAAAATGCAAACAATTCTGAGCTACCAACTTTGGGAAGTATGAAAACTTATCAAATGGATTTAGAATGGGCTGAGATCTAAAAGATAAGCTCTCTGATATGTGTGTAATACATTCCCAAAGTGGAAAACTATGAAACTCAACAGGGTGCAAGATATTCAAATGCAAAGTAGGCTCTGGACAGCAAAATGACACCTTAGCAAAAATGCAGAATTAGGTGACCCCCTCAAAATGACTACTCCCAAAACAGGTCAGAATTAGAATTCAGGAGTTGGGACCCACTGCATATGTCAAATTAAAGGCATTAAATCCTTTTCCCAATTTGTACCTCATGAAAATCATCTGGGCACCTTTTACAAGCATTCTAGCTAAGCCTTCTCACACAAAATTTTCAAGGGTATTCACTTTGCTTATCTGAAAAGTTTAACATGGTCACTCCAAATTTGCTCCAAATTTAGGAGCACCAACACACCCCCCCCCCCCCCCCCCCCCCCNCCCCAACCCCCCCCCCCCCCCCCCTCTTAGTTATTACTAACAATTCACATCAGCCATTCAACCATCTACCTCATTGTTTTCAAGATTAACTCCTGACTCAGCAAGTCTGGATGCTTGGGGAGAAGATGATCTGATCAAGATCAGTGTCCTAGCCATGGAAAAGGCTAAAGAGAAATAGGTTATGAGGAATCTTCTCTTCTTAGAATAAGTAAACATTCTGAATGACCTAGTACCTGCAGACAAGAAAGTAGAAAAAATTAAGCTAGTTGATGACGTAGACAGTATACTAACAAGCTTCAAAGCTCATTTTACAAGCTTAGTAGACTTAGCTACTAGAATTGCAGAAGATGAGTACAAAAATGAAAGGTTGAATGAACTAGTAAATAATTTTTCCTTAAATTTAAATTCATTGAAGATTGGTCAGTCTATGTTGAAAAAGTTGGCAGTGAAAGGCAGAAATGTAATAGCCAACTGCATGGACAGGGTGAAATTCACCTCTAAACATATCAAGAAGATAGAGGAGACAGATATATTGGTTGACACTATTAGGAAATTAGTCAAGACATCCACGCAAGACATGAACATCTGCAACAGTATCTATCAAGGTCATCTTGACAAGATTGAAAAGGCAAAATTTGAGATTAATAAGATAAGAATCAGACAGACCCAACTGAGAAATGCACTAGCGCCCTCCTTGGCAGTTCTGGATGAGAACATCAAATAGATTGATGCCACTATTGTCACATATGATCAAGCTCCCTGAATGGATCTCATAAATATGGATAAGCTCACTTATGCTCTATGCGCCCATCTCCAGACAGTTGATGCAATGAAAGCATTCTGGCAGCAAGAGATAAAGAATCTTTAGGTTGTATATCCAGATGTATATATGGAGAAAGCATCTAGAGACTTACAATTTTGACACCTTTGTCATTAATTTCAAAGGGGGAGTAATATATAAGGAATATGTGTATATATGGGGAGTACTATATATATTATAAAGTATAATGATATACAATTTTTGGGTGTTAGTCATATGAAGTTTTGACAGTAAACTATGAAGTGAAAATTGATTAAGTGTAGAAGACTGAATAGAGCAGTGACTTACAGTCGATCAGGGCATCAACGCACATGCGTATGAACACATCAGGATATGTGTGTTTAGACTTAAGCTCTATGGTATGTTATTATGCTTACCCTATACACACATGGTATGGAATGGAAGTATAGATAAGTTACAGAAAGAACAAGTACACTAGCAGTTCATAATACAGAGTATGAAGCCGACTTCATGATTTTGGTTAGCGTATAATATTTTGTTATGTAAAGGCTAAGAACCTATTGTAATTTTTTAATCATGTATTAAAAAATTTTGGAAACATGATTAAGCCAATTTTTTTGGAAGCATTGTGGATATTGTTTTTGGGCCGACTAAGTTCTTGTTTATAGTCATGTCTATTCGTGCATAAAGATATATATATATGTAATACAAAGATATATTGAAAGTGTTTTTGAAATAGTTAGAGAAGTTGTATAGAAGAGAAGTATGAAGATATCAGTATGAGATATAGCCCTTAAATAAGTTAAGAGCATAAGTGTGCAACTAGAAATGATCAGACATCTGTGTCACATACAATTGTTCACCTTTGGATATAGTGCATATCTATTCTCAAGAGGTTGTAGCCTTCATTCTCTTTGAGTAGTGAGATCTTGGACACTGAGCCCTCACCCCTAATAGGGTTATTTGTAAAAGACTCCTAACAGGGTTAGACCCTTAACTAGGTCATTGTACTCACATTGTAAAGACTACTTCTAATAGGGCAAAGGAACTTTAACAGGTTCATTATACTAGTACAATATTTGTGGGTACTAATTCCCACCAGGGTTTTCCTCTAATCAAGGTTTCCCCATAATCATATCAAGTGTTATGTTTTCTTGTGTTAAGCCTCATTGGATATATATTTGATTTATGTTTAAGCTGTTGAATTTGAATAATTAGCTAAACATTGATTCACCCCCCCCCACACCCCCCCCCGCTCTCAGTGTTTCCAACATGAGGTTGTTGTAGCATAGTGCAGGNAT
Source organism: Thuja plicata (assembly GCA_018584345.1). Classification (NCBI taxonomy): domain Eukaryota; kingdom Viridiplantae; phylum Streptophyta; class Pinopsida; order Cupressales; family Cupressaceae; genus Thuja; species Thuja plicata. The sequence goes on along the minus strand of MU227981.1, from coordinate 449,430 downwards.
TTGAATAATTAGCTAAACATTGATTCCCCCCCCCCCACACCCCCCCCCGCTCTCAGTGTTTCCAACATGAGGTTGTTGTAGCATAGTGCAGGTAGTACCGACCACCAAAAATTGTATTTTATTGATTGTGTGTATAGTTAAGCTAGGTTATATTTAGGGAAAACATGTGTATAAATAACAGGTCTGACCTCATTCCAAGGGTCGGCAAAATTGATGATTTTGGAGTCCATAGCTATAGCATTTCAGTTTCAGTAGTTGCAGATCCCAATGTTCCATAGTTCTTAGAAGCTCAGTAGATAGATACTCCCTTGGAGCCAGTATTGTACACACCAGTGCTTGTTGGAAACCTGTTAATGAAGAAGGAAGAGTCCTGGTAATGAAGTTGTTAGTGTTCTGATTTTTGGTTAACGTTCTTTCGTGTTGTATCTTTCTTATGTCCCTTTCTCTGATATTTTAAGTAGATTAACAACCTTCTTTTCCCCTCATCTTTGAATGTGTATGAACTAATGGCTCTGTATACGCTCAGTTATTTAGTGTAGCATGTTAGAGCATGGTTGATGTTTAAACGTACTTGCATGACTATAGATAGTTGGAATAATTTTAACCTTGGCCTATCTTTTAAAGTTTATTTGGTTAACCAATGAATACAAGAAAGGAAACTCCACATACCTAAATCCCCAGAGAAGATGAGCTGAGATAACCAGCTAGCCCCCTGAACAAAAAAGTCACACTCCCAACTAAGCTCCGGCACCGTTGAGACCTGACTCTCATGTGCTTGAAGGCCCAGAGAATATCATTTCTCCGGACAACCTTTACAGGTGAAGTTGGCCGATACCCCGGTACCTAGTGACAACTTACACCTATTGGCAGACCCGGTCACAAACCCCCGTCAACAGATTCTATTCATTCATGGAAAACAAATACACTTGGATAGATAAAACAATATTACAGCTATAAAAGCTTCTATTCAGAAAAATCGACTAACTCCCAAGAGTTAAAATAGTCATCTTACTTAAAGGAAAACTATAACTACTCCATAAATCTAAGATCACTCCATTAATGAGGATCGTTATAGATACATAATGTCTTATAATAGAAATAATAGTCATTAAGAATAATTCCTCCCAGAATATAGTATGTTGTGGGTCCTAGATCCGCATGCTGTATTGTTTAGAAAATTGTATTGACTTGTTCCTTATGCGAAGATCTTGCAGAAACACCTTAACTTGCTCAAGCACTTACTTGACTTCTTCAACACGCAGGCATCTTGTAGCAACAAATGGTTTTGACTTCTTGGGCACCATTATGTTGATCTTTAAATACGCCATGACTAATCCGTACAACATGATCATTGCACATACAACCTTCGATACATACATATTCACATCATTAATATTAGGAAGAAAGTGTTAAGTTCTAATTAATACTCTTGCAAGGCATATGGCTGCAAGAAGGAAACTTCCCAAAAACATAGCATAGGAAAAGAATCATTCATTAGCATATATAATTACTATATTTTTTCATTTATGTCCATTGGTTTTAAGCAAATATACCATGTTCTTCTATCATCCATTTTCCTACTTTATGTCTTTAAAAATATAAAATATACATATAAAACCATAACTCCATGTATCTGTTTTGCAAATAAATTATTTGAAAAGAAATAGAAAGCACTTAGAAAGATGGCCATTTAAAAGGCACATCATAAACCAAAGGGATGCAAACTATAGAAGTGACCCAAATGATTCCTTGATGTGTGTATTTGTCTAATATTTCAAATGTATGCTCAAATGATAGTTTCTCAAGCTTCAAGATGTGAGTGGTAAATTTGGCATAATGATGTTATAGTGATGGATTTTGCTCTTCAAATGGGCATGATAAAAATACTTAGATTGTGGATGATTTTTGAAGGGATGAAGGGTCAATTTATAGGAAAATAGAGGATAAAAGAGATGGCCAATACTAAAAGTGGAGGAAGGGATAGGATGCATTTGAGGGGAAGCACATGTATTGTGTTTTCTCAAACTCATAGCCTTTTGACAAGTGTTACATAGAGAGAGGATGAGAGGACATGGGGGTTGGGGAAGATACGCCATAAAGGCATATCCTGTCTCAAATCTCAAAGGTCAAGTTGTGACAATTTTAGAAAGTGGGAAGAGGGGACACATGTGTAAGGAATGTGTTTGGGAAGGTAACAACATTTAAGGTTGACAAGTGGAGAGGGAGTTGGGATTGGAAAGGATGTGACATGGAGTTGAATTTTAGTTGGGTTAGGACTTTTTAATCTTTGGATTAGGATTGTGAAAATGTTTAAGGGAGGATTAGGCTTGGATTAGAGGGAAAGTGGGAGAATTATGAGGATGTGATGGGAGGAGAGAGAATGAGTTGAGGGTTAATTGGATAGTTAATGACAATTAACTAACTAAGAGGGGATTAGTATGTGTGAATAGGTTGGATTGTGTTAGAACCCTGGGTTAAGTGGTTGAAGGGTAGTTTGGTTAGGGGCTACAGTTAGGTGCCATGTGCTCAAATGAATTAAATAGGATTTATTCAATTCACAAAATAGAGGAAAAGGATAAGTGAATTAATTAAACCAAATAGGGTATTTGTTTTAATTAATAGAGGAAGGGGGATTAATTAAATAACTAAGGGTTTCATATTCAATTAATTAGATTATAATTAATTGATTAAATTTAGGGGGAGTGACATAAATTAGTTAAATATTTAATATTTAATTAATAATGCTTTAGAAATCTAAATTTGATTATGAAACTGTTAATCAGATTTTGGTGTCTGCAACTATTATAACAAAATAATCCACCTAACATTTGGGAAGAACTTTGTTGCATTGTAGCTTTTTTTCTATTTCAACTTCATCTTGTAAGATTGATTAATGGTTAATGTTATCATAAAGGATTGAACGCCACCTGAATGTAAAATTTAGCTATCCTTGTGGCACATGGAAACACTCCTAGTCCTGTGGATTTCCTATATGATGGAGTGAATCTCTAGAGATGGCTTGTTCTCTTAATGAATCACCTAATACTAACTCTTGACAGGAGTAAGGGAGAAAGATTTTTTTGAAATTAAATTATTCTAACTCTATGAGGTGATGCACTAGGATTTAAATATAAAAATGATAATTTGAATCACAATATGATTTATCAAAAGGTGTGGTCTTCACAGGTAAACCCATCATATTTAGCACACAATAATTTTATATGGAGACACTATTTTCAATATTTTGTATGAAGGAAACTCTATTTCATAACTCCAAAATATTGATATAATAGTTATGAAAAACATATACATGTACTCATTATACATTTTAATGCTCTGCATTGCTTGAAATGAAAAAATATAATTTAAAGGATTAAAAAAGTATCACAATAACTAGCTTTATTGATTTCAACACAACAAAGAGAAAGATATTTCAAAAGGAGAATTTGCTAATTTTCATTAAAAATTAGAAGAAAATTGATTAAATTTATTTGAAAACTCTAAAGAATGAGTTACAAGTACTCTTCTCTATAGAATTTACAAGAAGTGAACAAGAACAAACTAGAAAAGAAGTACAAAATTCAAATTTATTGAAAAACATCATGATTTTGACCTCTACTCAAGCTAGAGTTGATGTTTCAATGAAGTCTTTTGACTTGAAGTAACTGGATGAGCAAATTCTAAGTGGAGATGATGTATCCCAGAGCTAGCTAAAACTTTTCCTTGAAATTAGGTACTTGAATTTTGTTTTGTCACTAAAATTAGGAGCCAAGTGCTGTAGTGGACACTTGTCTTTTTTATTCAAATTTAATATTGTTGATGCATCCTGACGTACATACTAATAGTCATTTCAGATTCCATCTTTCTCCCTAAAATTAGTCATTAATACCATCATTTCAAAATTTGAATACAAAATAACTCCTCTCTTGGATTGATTTTGCTTCTTGGTATATCTCCTCTCAAACATTTGACTGTCATAGGCCTTAATTATTTCACAAAATTTTCTATCTATTGAGTTTATTTCTTGAACCTACATATTGTTCTAATAAAATGGGACTTAGTGTCCTTATACCTTGCATAGTATTGTTTTTTAATATAAAATCACTATTATTCAGCATTGCCATGTTATTACTAGTAATAACACTATTAGGATATTTATTATAGCACTATTTTTCCTTTTTCATTATTATTTTGATACATTCTTCTTGGTCTCGTATAGTCCTAAAAAGTAAGAACTTAACTTGTGCTCATTTTGGGACCAATTTGTGCCTTCTTTAGTGTGTTTTGTATGGTAGGACCTCAATACATGTTTAAGGCCCTCCTCCTCCATTAATCTAGTTTAAACTCAAGGTTGGCTCTAACTTGTCTTATACTAGTTCCACCAATCCTAAGGATAACCAAGGAAAGCATTGTATCCAAGGAAACCCACCAAAAGTGTACAAAGGAGAGTGAGTTGGCCCTAGAAAATTATTTTATGATAGTGTATTCTACCTAAAATGCTTGAAGTAAACATATTATTTGTGATAAGGAGGCCATACATCCCCCTTAAGATGGAAAAAAAGGAGTATTTTGACATCTTAATAAAATGAAGAACAAGAATAAATCACCTTTAACACAATGGAGATATCCCACAGGTAACACCTAGTCCAAGAGAAAGAGGTCACAACTCCTATTAGGTCAAGGTAGGGATGAATACAAAGAGATATCATGTAACAAGTGTAAAGGGGCCCTTTTGAAAGATGTTTGAAAGAGATTGAATAAATTATGAGAATCATCATTGATAAATAGAAGGGAAGAATGCACACCTTCCCTATTGTTGTGTGAAGGTATTCAAAATGAAGGATGACACACTTTTATGCCCCAAGGTAAGTAATATTTTTACCATGAATACCCAATTATGAACAAAGAAGAGGTTATGATCAAGGATGCATACCTCTTGTATAAGATAGAATCCATACTATAAACCAATAATTCTATGTAAGATTGGATATGACATGATAAGAAAATACCATTGAACCATGGGAAAAGTAGATTCTTAAAAAGGATGAGAGCCTAAAAACTACCCTTTCCCCTCAAGTGTAGAGACACATATAAGGATAAAAAGGGCTATTATGTTACTCGCAAAGTTTTATGACACCTGACATTGTACCATCATGAACGACAATGAGCCCCCCAATAAAGAGACTAAGAATGCCAAATAGTGTGGAGAAACATAATAGGAGTATAAATATTATTTGAAATAATCATAATTAAGGATTAACTCATTGTGAAATGTTATCTGAATGATGTCATAATCAATGAGTTTCTGAATTTTGTAATGAAAATATTAACATTATTAGTAGAGTGGTCATGATATCGATGATACATGCAAAAAGGGGAATTCAAAACATTTTGAATATACTTATTTTTTTCATTTAGGTTGAGTATGTTAGGATTAACATTCCACAAGACAACTCAGAGGGGGGGTGAATTAGTTGTGATATAGATTATTAAACTTTAAACTTTATAGACCAAATCTGCAAATGTAAATGATAACATAGTAAATGCCAACACCATAACACAATATTCATTTTTGAGGAAACCCTATTAAAGGTAAAACCATGATGGGAATTAACACCCACAAATAAGTTACTGAGAGTATAGTATCCCTGTTAAAAGATTTAGCCCTGTTAGGAGCTTGTTACAACATTACAGTACATAGTCCTTGTTAGGAGACAGACCCTGTTAGGAGTTAAATGAAATAGTAGGCTCACTGCCAAGGCACACTTCCCAAATAAGGTTAAAGCCACCCTCAAGAATTCACAATCCACTCAAACATATAAAGAAAATACACAATCTAGTGAATTGTCTAATAGCAACTGTCTTTGCTTGGTCAGTTCCAATGAAGTATTCTTCTCATAAACTCTGCTCTACACCCAGCAACCAAACAAGCCTAGAAAATTTCACTTCTTCTTTTCAATCTCTATTGCATATTTTTAGAATAAAATATCACTCATATATACCCTCTTACAATAATTCATTAGGTCGGCCAGTTAAGCTTTCCTAATACACAAATAATTAATTAGGTCAGCCAATTAAGGATTTCCAATATAAAAATAATTATTTAACCCCTTGCTAAGATACACACGGTACCTATAACAAGTAAACATCATTTACAATCCATCAATTATGCTTCTAGATCCGCAATCCATGCTCACAATTCATTTTACATGCTACATGTCAGAAGTCAGCCAACAATTAGGTTTTCTTCAAAATACACACCACAGCTGACGTCACCTATAACCAAACCACAATCAAACTCAACCCATTATTTAAAAATATGTCATTTGTCCACCGGTAATCCCGCATCATCTAAAATATCTTCACTAGAAATATATACCTGAAACACAGAGACCTTCTCTGTCCAAAATAAAAGTTACGGTCCAGAAACTAGTCTTCACCAAATCAACTATAACATCCACAATATGCAACATAAAGCCAAGAGACCTTAGGAATAAGGTCAAAACCCATTCTTATGCATAAATCCAACTTTTATCATTCATAATAATCCATACAGTGTTCATATTCTTCTTCCAGTCAAGTAACCAGTCTGTCCTCTCCATAGAAATATATGTTGACATCAGTAACAAAACATGAATATCAATAACATGATCAGTAAAAAAAACTGATATCATCCAACAATATCTCCCTTTAATGGAAACATATGGGAAATCCATATGCATCAACCCAAAAGTACTCTCTCTCAATACAATCTTCTCAATATCCTCAACACAAATCTCTCAAAAATAGTAGGGATTTTCACATAGACTCCTTCCCTCTTTGGCAACAATGTCAAAGGGTTCCATAACTCATCTATAGTCTTTTGTAAGGTGCAGCTTTTTCAAATCTTCATTTCTATCAACCAGGTGCAAGATCACCCAAATGTACTCCATAGTGTTCTCCTTTGATCACTCCCCCTAAGGAGTAGATCCATACATCAAGTCCAGATAATGATATAGCTTTGAGATCCACTGAACTGATGCACCTCTGCATCATTTAATTACCGTTGGGAGGGACCACCACCCCAAGCATGCCTCTGAGATATTCAAAAGTATATTTTGGAAAAGGTTTAGTAAATATATCTTCTATCTATTCCTTTGTGTTGATATACTCCAGTTTAATCTCTTTATCTGCTACCTTCTCTCTCAAGAAATGTTACTTAGTAGAAATATGTTTAATCTTTGAATGCATTACAAGATTCTTAGACATATTAACTATGCTAGTGTTATCACAATGTATAACCACTAGTTTTTTTTTAAAAAATCAAATGTCCTTCAGCATTTGTTTCATCCAAATAACTTGTGTACAGTTTATTGCAGTAGAAACATACTCTGACTCAGCAGTAGATTGAGGAATATAGTTCTGCTTCTTTCTCAACCAAGAAACTAGTCTTTTTCTAAGGAAAAATGCACCATCACTTGTACTCTTCCTATCATCCACATTACCTGTCCAATCAGCATTAGTATAAGCCTGCAACATAAAATATTCTAATTTTTCATACCACAATCCATATTCTATTGTCCCTTTCAAATATCTAAAATTTATTTTTACAGCAGCAAAATGTGTCTCTTTAGGATCTTCCTGATATCTAGCCATAATTCCAACTACATTGGTAATATCTATTCTAGTGTGAGTTATATAATGTAAACCTCCAATCATCGATCAGTACTTTGTCTGAACAACACTTTGAGTCTCATCACTATTGGTCAGTTTGTTTCCAGTCACCATAGGTGTCCCAACAAGTTTACAATCTTCCATTCCAAAAAATTTCAACATTTCCTTAAGATACTTGGGCTGAGATATAAAAATGTCATTCTTACTCTCATTAATTTGCAAACCAAGAAAAAATTTCATCTCACCAATCATTGAAATCTCAATTTCATTTTCCATTTATTTAGCAAAATTCTTACTCATCTTATCATTGCCTCCAAAAATGATATCATCAACAAAAATTTCTACAATTAAGATTCCATCTTCATCAGTTCTCAAATATAAATTATTGTCTACATTACCTTTTCTGAAATGCAGATGAAGTAGATATTTGTCCAGTCTTGCATACCATGCTCTTGGTGCCTGTTTCAGTCCATACAGTGCCTTATTCAAACTACAAACCATGTTTTCATCTTCTCTCAAAGGAAAACCATTAGGTTACTCAATGTAAACATCTTCCTCTAGATCACCATTCAAGAATGTTGACTTCACATCCATCTGATCAACCTTATAGTCTTTATGTATAGCATAAGAAAGAAATAATCTCACAACTTCCAATCTAGAAATAGGAGCAAATGTTTCTTCATAGTCTATGCCTTCTTGTTGTGAATAGCCTTTACATACCAGTCTTGCCTTTTTTCTTACCACTGTTCCTTCCTCATCCATCTTATTTATGAAAACCCATTTAGTACCCATCACATTCTTGTTCTTAGGTCTTGGAACCAATTCCCAAGTATTTTTTTTTCTTTATCTATTAAAGTTCTTCTTCCATAGCTTTAGTCCAATATTCATCTCTACATGCTTCATCAATAGTCTTTGGTTCAACTTGAGAAATCAAATAGATCTCATCTCTAGCTCTAGATCTAGTCATCATACCTTTACTTGCATCACCAATAATTTGATCTTTAGGATGGTTCTTCTTTACATACCTTGGTGTATTCAATGTTTTAGTAGCTTTAGTCTATTCATCTTCAATCTCATTATCAATCATCAATGATTCTTCAGGTTCAGCAGTAACCTCTTTCACTTCTATAATCTGACCATAGTCATACATTCTTTCCTAAATCTGAAGCTTTTCATCTATCCTCACATTAGCGCTTTCAATCAACTTTCTCAATCTCAGATTGAACCATTTATATGCTTTAGTCTTAGTGAAATAACAAAGAAGGATTCCTTCATCACTTGTAGCATCAAACTTGAATATCTCATCATCTCTCTTGATATAACATTTACTACCAAATATTCTAAAATATTTTACAGTAGGTGTATGATCAAACCATAATTCATAAGGGTTCTTACTTGTACCTTCTTTGATCTGAATTATGTTCAGTGTGTACAGAGCAGTCCCAACTACTTCTCTCCAGTGAACATGTGACACATTTCCTTCTAGCAACATAGTCCTTGCAGCATATAATATAGTTTTTTTTCTTTGCTATGCCATCCAATTCTGTTGTGGAGTTCTAGGAGTTGATTTCTATCTGTATATTCCTTTCTCTTCATAGTATGTATTAAATATATCTGATGTAAACTCTCCTCCTCTATCTGATCTCAAACACTTTATCTTCAAACTAGATTCATTCTCAACTTTTTCTTTAAATAACTTGAATTTGTCAAATTATTTAGATTTCTCTCTTAAGAATGTAACCCACATCATTCTATAAAATTCATTAACAAATAGTATAAAGTACCTTTCACCATAGTATGATCTTGTTCATGTAGAATCACACAGTTCTGTATGCACCAGATCCAACTTCCCTTTTGCTGAATAAGATTTTCTTTTAAAAGTGCTTCTACTTTGCTTCCCCATAACACACTCTCTACACATAGTGTTAGATGGATTTACAATTTTAGGTAGATCTCTTACTTCTTTTGTCATACTTGCCTTCACAATGTTATCAAATTTAACATGACAAAATATTTTGTGCCATAATCAACTGTCATCAACCTTCGCAATAAAACAAGAAGCTTCAGATGTGTTCAATTCAAATACATTACCTTTGGATTTAGTAATAGATGTGATCAAGTCTCCTACTTTACTTCTGATAGATGATTTCCCATAAATGAATTTTAATTGATAACCCTTGTCTACTAACTGTTCAACACTCAACACATTATGCTTAAGTCCATCAACAAGTAATACATTGTCAGTGTTAGTCTTTCCATCCAAGGAAATAGATCCAACTCCAATAATAAGCTTAGGAGTATTGTCACCAAATATAACAACACCACCATCATGTATTTTCAAACTCACAAATTTGTTTTTGTCTCCAGTCATATAATTTGAACAACCACTATCTATAACCCTTTCATATTTCTTTTCAACTCGGGATACTAGGGATTTTTCTTCATGTAAAGGTTCATCATCTTTAATAGCAATAAATCTAATTTCACCATCATCGTCATCAGATATACCCTCACTAGCATAATAAAATTCCTTGTCTTTTGAATACTTAGACTTGAAAAACTTAGGTTTCTGCTTAGGAACTCTTGTAGGACATCTAGATGCAAAATTACCAATCTTGTTACTGTGTATATGGAATCCTTCAATCTGTTGGGAGCAAGCTCAAACATGCAAACATTAGTGGGTTAGCATATATCATGACAAGAAAGGCATGCAAGAGATCAAACTGACAACAAAGACACCAAATAACATTATATTAAGCTAAAAATGAGTAAATAACATTTTGCACCCTAATCTACTCATTTTGATTTGCTTATTTTGAGTATATGTGGGTGTGCTCTCTCAAACACACAATTAGCATAGATCCCAATGCAAGAAATGAAAGAAATACTAGAAACAAAGAAAGATTCAAGAACTAGTCTCAAAATCCTCTTCAAAATGATAATATGATCCTAATGTGAATGAGGATGATATGAAAGTCTTATGAAAAACTATGATTCATTTACCAACTTAAGATCCTAACATGTGATTTCTAAA
>MU227981.1:420430-438130 GCA_018584345.1 Thuja plicata | reverse complement strand
ATTTAAATAAAATACATTAGAATAGTGTTTAAACTATTGGTAAATGAAACTATTTAATTGATTTGAATTAAATAGTTAGAGGAATAGGAGGGAAATTAATATTAATAACAATATTAATATTTTTGGATGTCTACATTTTTCCCCTCTTTGACGGAGCGTCGCAAGTGACATTTCGTCAAAGACAACAAAATGAGTCATTGGGTGATTGATATGAGATTGTGCCCCCTCGAGAAAAGGACACAGCAAAGACAGTGGTGTGGGATTTTCTTGAAAAGGACAAAAATGGGAGAGAGGAAAGGGGTAAGGGAATAAATAGAAGCCTTCTGAAATGCAATGAATAATGCAGCTAAAAATATGAATGCAAACTAAATGCAGCTAATTATACATTGGGATCCATTTGTGTGAAAAATATGGAGAGCACATCCGAATTTAATATTGCAAGAGGAGGTATGCATCAGGTGTTAGAAAACACAGATGACAAGGTTCCTTTGCATGGACTAGACACTCAATCAAAGCACACTGCAAAAGACACATGTATCAATCTCTACCCGTCACCACGTACCAGGATATAGCAGATCGAGGCAGTGATGAGTAGGTGTGAACTAACACAAAAAGATAAAATCATTAAAGAAGGCCTCATGACCAAGCAGTCATTCGGTCCAAAGTTCTTGCCATGAACAGGAAATAGCAATGAAAGATATGATATGCCGACGTCGGAAGGATGCATCCTGACGGGCGAGATGATGATTTGGTTGGATTAAATGAAAAGACAGTCGCTGGCAAAAACTAGGAACAGACTGAAATGCAAGGATAATCAGCCACTAAAGTGATTTTGTGAAAAATATGGTCGCAATTGCAAGAGGCAGATCATGTCTAAGAATGTTTGTTGCGTGATTGTGTGATGTTTGAATTTTTGGTGGTTGTTTTTTTTTTTTTTGAATTTTTTTTTTTTTTGGATTTTGGAATTTTGTTGTATTTTTTTGGATTTTTGAATGATTTATGAATGTTTTTGGATGAATTTTATGTGTTTTGAGGCTTATGCAATAGGAAAAAATGTGCAAAATGACAATATATACAAAATTTTGGGAAAATAGGGGCTATAAGAGGGGCTGGGGGGGCAAAATGAAGGTCATTTGTGAATAGTGAATAGTAAAAAATGAGCTCTGAGTGAAAAACATGGCTGAGGAGAGGATGAAGGGGCAGCTTGGTGAGCGCGTGAGGACACACGGGAGGCCTGCCGAGCGACCGGTCCCGGTGAGTAGATGACTCATGACCTTGTATTTTCAGTTTTTAATGCATTTATTACATTTGTGGGCGGTTGGGTAGTCATTAATAGGGGTTAACTGGGTTTCAGATCGGAGACGCCGGTTCTTGAACTGGCATCTGCGAGGACACCAATCCCCGGATCGACATCTCCATAGAAACTGATCCCCAGATCGGTGGCCTCCGGAGCCACGGGTAGCCAGACCAGCGACTACAAAAATGCCGCTCTGGAGATAACAGTCGGAGACGCCGGTGTATGAACCAGCATTTCTGGCTGAACCGGCGTTTGCGCTGAAAAGGGAAAACGGTGTAAGGAAAGGAAACAACGGGGACCCGGCAAGAGCCGGGGATGGGTCAACATAAGACCTAGGGACAAGATGCCCCATTCTAGGAAAGGTTATGACTAGGACTAGGAGAAATAAGTAGCTAACATGATGGCTTCTAAAAATTGTGCAAGAGCAGTTTCCACCCGTGGGATCACGGGAGCATTGGCCACCGACGATAGAGCTGGAGGCACAGCTGACCGAGGATGAATGGGGAATTTTAGCGGTGGTAGGGCTCGACTATGTGCCCCGTTGGCCTAGGCTATGGGCGCACAATGGTATGATGACTGCTTTGATTGAGTGATGGCACAGTGACACTACGACATTTCACTTGCCGACGGGAGAGGCCACGATCACCCTAGAGGATGTGTGGCAGATTCTACGGATCCCGATCTGAGGAGTGATTCCTTGGTACAGATTAGAGGATTGTGAGCATTATATGGCGATCATGTTCTGACAGTCTATGAGGCAGATACCATCTTACAGGACCTAGATGCCTTGGCAGGCAGCTATGGACAGGGGACTTCGATGCATAGCACTGTACATTGCTGGATTGATCGGAGGACGCATGTTAGTGGACCTGGCAGGACATGGATTTAGGATGGGGTGGTCCTGGGCACTGGCATAGATGCTTGAGGAGGGGACCTCCTACTACTAGGGATATGTGGTCCTAGGTCAGTTGTACCATGACCTACACATGGCTGCGTACCATGAGGCACGCAACATGGGGACAAGAGTCACCTTGTTATTAGTGTGGGCCTGGGAACACATTACAGTGTTCCAACCCATGAGGGTGAGGGAGTCTCGGCAGCCAAGGGAGCCATATGCCTATAGATATAGGCTCCCCCTTAGATATACATCTGTCGAATAGATAGGGTACTAGAGATGACTATTAGATGAGATTTAGGTTTTCTGCTGGACCCCATACAGGCTAGGTGAGCCATGGGAGATGATGGACTGGACTACAGGAGTGGAGGATGGATTCGAGGATTTTCTATACCTCTCATATGTGCAGACTGATTTCTTCTTGCTGGGCAGGATGATCCATCAGATTGAGGGATGCCGACCATCCAGGGTCATGAGACAGTTTGGTTTACAGCAGGTGGTGGAAACAGAGGATGCCTTACATCCTCATGTCACTGGGGAGGTAGGCACGTGGGGCAGGTATGTTGATGCTCTCATAGTGAGGGCATCCTCGAGAGACATTTCACGGTTAGATTTTGTGGCACGGACAGATATTGTAGATGTAGGCATGACGCATGAATATGCCGCATGGTGGGTAGCACATACACCGGTTAGATTGACAGATCCAGCACAGGTGGCTGCTCACAAGCAGCCGATAGGAGACTTAGATGTGGATGATAGGACCGAGGGTGGGGATGCCCCTGAGAGCTCTGCAGCAGGATAGAGGAGGAGGCCACGGAGACAGGTGAGGGCTTGAGTAGAGGTACCGGCCCAGGCCCTAGTACAGGCACAGGCACAGGCATAGGCACCACGATAAGTGCAGGATCAGGCACAAGGTCAGCCATAGGGGCCACCAGCAGGGCCACCACAAGATCATCCACAGGGGCCACCAGCAAGGCCACCACCGGATCAGCCACAGGGGCCACCTGCAGGTTTCATGGCTTAGGAGACACATGACACTGTCCTCACAGAGCGAGACAGTTTAAAAATAGAGTGCACTAGACTGTGGGGGTTGTTAGATGAGGCAGTGGTGTCTGATGCGAGCGTGCACACTGAGATATCCTGGATAAAGGGATTATTGGCTGCAGAGATGGCACGGGCTAACAGGGCGGAGGGAGCACTAGATACTCTACAGGGCAAAGTGGATTCAGGCGAGTTCTCTATGGTAGACCTAACACAGGATGTTGCCGAGCTACATATCGAGGTAGACACACTTATAGGGCAATTAGAGAGGCTAACTGCACAGATGGATTAGGCCACAGAGCAGATGGACGCATTGACCTCGGAGAGGGATGCAGCATTGAGGCAGGCTGAGACATACAGGGCAGAGCGAGATATATCTTGACAGGCGGCAGTGGCAGGTGGAGTGGGACAGGTGGTGTCAGATGTGTTTGCAGCCCATAGGGATGTGAACAAGGCAGGGAGAGAGGCAGCGCACTATAGAGCACTCTATCATCAGCTTGTTCTAGAGGGACAAAGATGAGATTATTCAGAGAGATCTCGATCACAGAGCACAGCGCAGACTTCTGCCTCACAGGGATCAGTGGGGATGCCACCACATCCACCACCAGGACAGGGTGGTGAGTCATCACAGCCACCAGCATGAGCAGTCAGAGGATTATAGGAAACACAATTTTGTATTTTTGAGATTTATACATGTATATTGGCACTGAGGTGCACATGATGTATTTTATTGACAGACATTGATATATATATACATATGTGGACTCTTGTTGCTGCTTATGATGTTTATGTTTTATATGATGATTTGTATGATGCTTAGAATATATGATCTATATGATGCATACTACATGATTACTGACACTTGATGCTTGCAGGATGTGATGTATATATATGATGTTTGACCGATGCAGGATGGATGATGTGGATATGTATATGATGTACTAACGTGTATGGATGCAGGATGTGATGTGTTGTTATTCCTAGATGCAATATATGTATTGATGTTTTATGAATGTGCATAGATGATTCATGTGTAAACAATGATTTAAGTATGCAAATGTAATTATGTTAAATAAAAATGGATGAATGCAAGCTAAAAATGACCTTAGATGATGTAAATGATGCTAGATGAATGAATCTAAAAATGAACCTAAATGATAAGATAATGAATCTAACATGATGCAAATGATGTTAGATGAAGGAATCTAAAATGAACCTAAATGATAAGATAATGAACCTACCATTATGCAAATGATGCTAGATGAATGAATCTAAAATGAACCTAAATGATGAGATAATGAACCTAACATGATGCAAATGATGCTAGATGAATGAATCTAAAATGAACCTAAATGATGAGATAATGAACCTAACATGATGCAAATGATGCTAGATGAGTGAACCTAAAATGAACCTAAATGATAAGATAATGAACCTAACATGATGCTATATGAAGGAATAAAAAAATGGACAAATGCAAGATGAACCTAACCTGATGCAAATGAAATGGACCTGAAAATCTTAACAATGCAAATGAAATGGACCTAAAAATGCAAGATGAATCTAATAAGATAAGATGGGTTAATGATGCAGAATAATGAAATGATTCAAGATGAAAGATGATTTAATAATGCATGTAGCATGAACTGGATCTTCTCTAGTTGGAATAGTTGATTGCTATAAATTTGGTCCTAAAATGGAAGATGCCTTAAATGATCTTAAAATGAAAGCCCTTAAATGATCTTAAAATGTAAGACCCTAAATGATCTTAAAATGCAAGACCTTAAATGATCTTAAAATGCAAGATAACATGATGCTAAAGTGATTTGATAATGCAAGGTGAGGTGACAATGCAAGACACCAACTAATGACATTATGAGCGAAAGACCATCAATCTCTTGTTCTTGGATTTTCTTTCAGTCGTTCTCTGCATCAATTTCCTTGCTTTCAATACCTAAAAGCATCCAGAGTGAAGGAAAGCAAAGTGCAATTGAAGAACTCAGAAGATGAGTTCTTTGAGGTTGAACAAATGTGACATTTGAATCTCAAAATTGTCCCTATTTATTTTTATTTTTATTTTTTTAAATTTTTTTGGTGTGTGTCATAATCAACTGATAGACCAGATGGATGGACTGTGAGGGATTGGATAGGGAATGTTAGCAGGATGGTGACTCAGGATGTTAGGATGATGGTGGGAGGATGGGATGTATCACGAATGTACAAGGACCAAATTGAGCAACTTAATTACAAGCGACTAGTCACAACGAGTATGTACAAAGTTTCTACCGAGTTTTTGGATTGGATCACGTTACTCGCCTTGATGCTGTGACAAAATGCATGTGCTAATTGATTAGTTCAAGAGGAGAGAAACATCCTATGAGAACCCAAAACTAATTATAGGACTGACGCTCAGGACTCGTATGAACACCAATATACAAGATTATGTGTACAAAACCTCAGGATACGAGGTAGCAAAATCATGGCAGATTAGTACATATGGAACACCTGGGAATACAGGGGAAGTGGAAATGGTGTTGGGAATAGCTGGAGACAAGATTTTGATAGATAATGGAATGGTCCATTATGTGTGACGCCTGTTTCCAGGTTTTCATCACCCATACTTGTCCAAGGCACCTGATTGCCAAGTTTTCACCATTGGACGGAAATTTTTCTCTTTATTTCTCTTTTTTTTTTTTTGATTTCTTTGGATCTTTTTGATTTTTTGTTTTTTTCTTCTTTTTGATTTTTTTGATGTTGCCTCACGTGCCTGTTTACCAGGTTTTCACTGTGACAACCATTTTTTTTAGCTTCATTTTTCTACTTTTTAGGGATTTTTGTAGGACTGTTTTACAGTGCTTCCAAGTGCTCCGGGTTCTTCCATAGAATTTTCTTCAGTTTCTGTAGGTAAAATTTTCTGGTTTGTTGAGAGCTGATCTCTTTCTTTGTTTTTGTGCTTTTTTCAGGACTTTTTATACTTTTTATAGATTTTCTCAGATAACTGGAATGAACAACCAGCCTTCAGGCATAGAAGCACCTGAGGTGAATGATGTTAATGGGATCATTCAAGGATTCTCCTTCTGGGGTAGAGAGTTGATATGCCCCAGAACCGAAGCATGCAATGACAATGTATGGGCCTTTCCAGGTGACTTCAAACTTTCCTTTCTTCTCACGATCAGTACCCACTTTCTAATTTTCTTTTAGCACAAGGTCTCCTACTTGGAATAAACGTGGGTGAACCTTCTTGTTATAGTTTCTCTTGAGTCTATTTTGGTAGACAATCAAGTGATCATAAGCTTGTTGACGCTTTTCATCTAGGAGATCCAGCTGTGTGAGTCGTGCCACTCGGTAATCTTCATCATCAATCAGGCCTCTGAGTGATACTCGGAGAGAGGGTAGTTCAACCTCAATTGGTAAGACTACTTCAGCACCATAGACTAGGGAATAGGGAGTGGTGCCAGTAGGAGAATGGTAAGAAGTGCGGTATGCCCAGAGGGCAGGATTGATTTGGAGGTTCCAATCATGACTAGTATCATTGACAACTTTCTTGAGGATTTTGAGGAGGGTTTTATTAGTTGCCTCAGCTTGGCCGTTACCTTGTGGGAAGTATGGACTGGAGAAACGATGATGGATATGGAGGCTATCACAGAGGTCACGGACGTGTTGATTTTCAAATGGGGTACCGTGATCTGTGAAGATGGTGGAGGGTATGCCAAAGCAGAAAATGATGTGATAAAGGATGAATTTGGATATCTGGACACCAGTAGTAAGTGTGAGTGGAATCGCTTCAACCCACTTTGTGAAATATTCCATAGCGATGATTATGTACTTGTGGCCTTCAGAGGAGAGGGGAGTAATCTTATCAACAAGGTCAAAACCCCAACAAGAGAAAGGCCAAGGAGGTGCAATAGGTCTGAGATCTTGAGTAGGAGCATGAATCAGATTAGCATGCTATTGACAAGGGAGGCACTTTTTGACAAATTCACAAGAATCATGTTCCATGGTAGGCCAATAGTATCCCATACGTAGAATTTTCTTGGCTAGGACCATGCCACTCGTGTGGGCACCACAGATTCTAGCATGTACCTTTTGTAAAGCCTGGGTGGCTTCATTTTCATCTAAACATCTAGAAAGTACGTTGTGATAGCCTCGACGATATAGGGTATTGGCTACGAGGGTGTAACGGGATGCTTTTCGGATAAAATTTTGGCATTGTTTGGCAGTGAGATGGGGAGATATGATACTATTTTGTAGGTAAGCTTGGATGTCATGGTACCACAAGGACTGAGGACCAACCAAGACACATACATGATTCGATTCATCATTCTCATAAGCGTGAGCGTGTAGTTGCTCAACTAAGAATTCATATTGCGTAGATTCATGAGGAATCTCAAGAAGGGAACCAATTGTGGCCATTGCATCAGCAGGTTTGTTCTGTAGGCATGGAACCTGTGTTATCTACAAGTGGAGGAAATGTTCTTTCAGCTTGTCAACCATTTTCTTGTATGGTGTCAATTTATCATCTTTGGTTTGATACTCATCTGAGACTTTCTTGATGATATGTTGGGAATCACCAAAGACCTTGATATCTGTGATGTTCCATTCTATGGCCATGCAGAGTCCTGCAATTAGCGCTTCATATTCTGCAATGTTGTTTGTGCAGCAAAATCCCAATTTGAATGACATGGGAATATAGTCACCTTGAGGTGTGACAAAAAGTATTCCTGCCCCTGCGCCATGAGTTGTGTAGGACCCATCAAAGTAGAGCTTCCATGATGGTTGTTCTTCTACCATGTATAAATCCTCATCTGGAAATTCTATGATCAAAGGATATGCATCTACTAATGGTGCTTCAGCTAACTGATTGGCAATGACTTGCCCTTTGATGGCTTTTCTATCAACATACTGGATATCAAATTCACTGAGCAGCATAACCCATTTGGCCATTTGACCTGTAAGAGTAGTTCTGGAAAGTAGATACTTGAGGGGATCCACCTTTGAGATGAGCTTTGTTGTGTGACTAAGCATGTAGTGGTGAAGTTTTTGAGTGGCAAAGACCACTGCCAAACATGCTTTTTCCATAGGAGAATAGTTAAGCTCATAACCCACCAAAGTTTGACTAATATAATATATGGCCCTTTCTTTGCCTTCATCATTCAATTGAGCAAGGAGTGCCCCCAGTGTTGTTGTAGTAGCAAAAATGTATAAGATGAGCGGGCGACCAGGTACATGAGGCACCAAGATAGGTGGATTAGCCAAATATTCTTTAATCTTATCAAAGCTCTTTTGACACTGAGGATCCCACTGGAATGTGTTATCTTTGCGCAGAAGATGGGTGAAGGGTTGACACTTATCTGCTAGTTGAGAGATAAAGCGGTGCACAGATTGTAGTTTTCCTTGAAGGCTGTGCAATTGTCAAAGTGTTTTTGGTGGAGGCATCTCCATGATGGCTTTTACCTTCTTTGGGTCAATTTCAATACCTCGTTGGGATACAATGAAGCCTAGGAGTTTCCCTAATGTGACTCCAAACACACATTTTTTAGGATTAAGCATTAAGTGGTAGTGTCCAATTCTGTCAAAGACACATTCTAGAACATCCAGGTGATTTGCTCTTTTCACTGATTTTTCCAATATGTCATCCACATAGTCCTCAAGGATCTTGTGGATCATGTCATGAAAAATGATAGTCATTGCTCTCTGATATGTTGCCCCTACATTCTTTAAGCCAAAAGGCATCATGTTATAGCAGAAGGTGCCCCAAGGGGTTGTGAATGCTGTCTTATGCTGATCTTCTTTTGCGATGCGGATCTAATTGTATCTAGAAAAACCATCCATGAGCGAAAACATCTCATGTCCTGCTGTGAGATCTACAATCATGTCTATGTTTGGCAGGGGGAAATCATCCTTGGGACATGCCTTATTGAGGTCTCTGAAATCTATGTATATCCTAATTGATTTGTCTGGCTTAGCGATGGGCACCATATTGGAAATCCAGTCAGAATAATCGATGGGGCGGATGATCTTGGCATGGAGTAATTTTTCCAATTCTGCTTTGACAAGTAATGCCACCTTAGGATGCATCTTTCTGAGCTTTTGTTTAACTGGTTTGACATTTGGATCCACTGCTAAATGGTGAACCACCAAGTTGGGGTCCAACCCCAACATATGAGAGTAAGACCATGCACACCTGTTGATGGAATCCTTTAACAAAGTGATAAGATCACGTTCTTCTTCTTCAGATAAAGATGCTACTATATAAGTGATGGCAGGATTTTCTGTGGTACCCAGATTAACAGGTTTTGTTTCTTCGATGAGAATTGATGACTGCTTAGGCCTATAATCTTGGATAAGAGGAAGAGGAGAATCTTCATCCTCTGGTGCCTCAGAGAAGTTTTCACCAGAGGATACGCCCTTTGTTTTTACTTTTTTATGATCAAATAGTGCCCCAGAGGGGTTTTCACTAGAAGATTGATTTTTCTCTTTTTTATTTTTATTTTCTGTATCATTTTTGCAGCTAAAGTTCTCCTCTTCCCCAAAGTATGCCTTTGGGTCCAATTTGTAGACATATGTTGAAGGTTGCCTTTGATCACTACTTTTCTCGATTGCTCCCATAAAACTTAGAAGCGCATCCTCACTTTGGAACTCATCAACATGTACGACACTTGGTTGGTCCCAGTCTATGAGTTCAGGATGGCGAAGAGGGAGGTAAATGAAAAGTATGGATAGTTGTTGTAGGACAGAATTGCTTAGGAAGGTGTCATCGTCAAGAACATCATCATAAGCTTTCACAATTTTCTCTTCCGGAATATCTTCGATTTCAATGATTTCGCCCAGGGGTTGACAAGAGGAATAATTGATGAACTCATTGGTGCCCCCAGTTGTGTCAGAGCCCATACCAAGACCAAGGTGTTTTTCAAGTCAGGCTGGTACAATGGGATCTTTCATCCCTTGTTCTTCATGACCAAGGCCACCTCCTTGATAATTCCATTTTTCTGTCACTATTTTGTGTGTTGTGGGATACTTGTCCTTGAAGTAATTGAGCCAACTGGTGTCCTGGGATGATGGACCCTTGTATATCCATTGATTGATGTTTGGTTCCATTTCTCGGCCAACTGAAATACCTTGTGACACAAAAGTGGTAGGACCAAATTGGATTGTCCTGGTTGGTTCTGATTATGTTCTTCTTGAATTAGGCCGGTGGCCTTGAGTGTGGGGATCAATAGGCAATGCTCCCACTGCGAAGGCATTAGATAAAGTGTACTCACTACATCCATTGTTGTTGATCTTGACCATGGACAAGGTGGAGGAGAGGATTGTTTCTAGGTCTGAATGGATTTGAGATGAGCTGGCGACAGAAGAGCCAATATCAATCCCAGGTCAATGAGTGGAATGTGGAAAGGATGCCTCCAATGCATTGCAGTATGCAAAGGGCTTGGGATCTGCACGGATGGTGATCTCAGTGCCTTCGTATGGGCGTCCGAGGAGGATGTTGTAGGGAAGGTCAAGATCAACAACATGACATAATGTTTCTTGGATAACCAGACCTACTTGAATGGGTAAGATAATGGTGCCTTCAGAAGTACACTCCAGGTTGTCATATGCCTTTATTGTGATGACCTCATTTGTGATATCAGCCTCTGTGCATCCCAACTATTTTATGAATTTTAGAGTATATAAATTTAGGGCCAATCCATTATCTATCATGACTCGTTTGATGGAAAAAATTTTAACCATGACAGCGATACGGAGTGGGAGATTGTGATCAATTTCATCAGAGGGGATGTCTGTTGGTCTAAATGAGACTCCACAGGATGTAGATAGGTGTCCGATAAGGTTTTGAAACTTAGTGAGGTTAATGTCACTAGGAACATAGGAATCATGCAAGGCTTTATTGAGAATCTCTTGATAGGCAGGTGATGTGCGGAGAAGATCTAGAATGGAAATTTGGGCTGGAGTATTCTCGAGGTGTTCCAAAATGTTATATTGAGTCCCAGCAGATGGGACGGGACTTACACCTGCAACTGTTATTCTTCCTCTGCGAGTAGTGATCGCGCATTGATTATCAACACCCTTGACATGAATGACATTGACAGAGGATTGAACCTGAGATATGCAGCCGATAAGATTATTGTAATTGATATACGCATTGGTATAATATTTTTGATTGGTTCTTTCTACTTGTTTACCCTTTCCTTGATTAGAGGACTGAGTAGGATTTCCTAGACCTGTACCCGAAGTATGTTTAGGGAATGCATTCTGATAGATTTTTAGACTGGCATTTGGCGATGATTGAGCTAGGGAATCCACTTCGATTTCCTTGCGATCAATGAGATCTTGGATATAATGTTTCAATTTCATGCATTTGAGAGTGGTATGTCCCTTGACACAATGGTATTCACAGTACTTGTTATCTTTATACCAGGAAGGCTTAGGAATTGAGTCATCAAACAGCTGCATTTTAGGATATATGACTTGGTTTTCTTGGACCAGCTTGCGGAAGATGACATCCATAGGTTCACCTAGAGGGGTAAACGTGCCTTGTGGGACATTTGAAGCGTGAGGTCTTTGTTGTCTATGAGGGACTGAGATAGCATTTGTATGGTTCATGGGACCTTGATAATTGTGTTGGTGAGTTGTTCTTGGAGGAGGGTATATGGGCGCACCTTGAGGGCACAGGTTTTGCTGATACTGTTGTTGAGGATACGTGGGAGTGGGTTGCTGATACACAGGAGGAGGTTGTGGATACATTGTGGGTGTTTTTTGATAAGTCTGAGTTGGCACATTAGGACTTGCTACCACAACCTGGACATGTTTGGTGTTAATGGCTCCATTTGTGACCACATTCTTGTTTTTATTCCAATATCATGATTGGTCATTGTTATGTTTATTGAGTTGGGATTATTTGTAATGTTTAATCATACCCTCTTCAATGAGGCCTCGTTCAAGGTCCATACCTTTGATCCTGATGTCATGATAAGTTTGTATGAAATTCATACGCATATGATAAGAAAGCTTTGGATGAAGGTTGTTAATGACAATCTTGACAAGATGTTGTTCCGGGGGTTGGTATGAAAACCTTGTGGTAAGACCTTGCCAGCGTTGAAGATAATCAGCTAGCATTTCTCCTCCCTTTTGTTTGGAATTGCATAAGTCCAGGAGTGAGAGTTCATTTTCAACATTATGCGCATATTGGGCCACAAACTTTTTGGATAGCTCTGCGAAAGTAGAGACTGTGCCATAAGTAATTTTGTAAAACCATTCAAGGGCGGTGCCTCCCAAGCTTTTGGGAAATAGTCTCATGAGAAAATTATCGTTGTAAGCCACTTCTTGGCATGCCATGTAGAATTCTTTTACATGACTCACAGGATCACCCTTCCCCCGATATTTATCAAATTTTGGGGTCTCAAAGTGTTTGGGGAAGGGTACAGTAGTGATGGATCTGTCAAATGGGTATGGACATACTTCTTCGAACTTGAATGTTTTGGCTTCTGTCCCAGCTTTTAGCTCTTTGAGAGCATTCTTCATTTCCTCCCATTCAGGATTAGTTTGTGGGGGGGGATTATTGATTGTAGGATTTCCTTGTGCATGATATGGATCAAACGACGAATATGAGAGATTTTGTGGGGGATACTATGGTGTTTGGTAGAATGGTTGCTATTCACTATATACAGGTTGCTGTGGTGGAAATTGGGGTTGAGCGGAATACTACAATGGAGGAGGTGTTGGCATCTGATAAGATTGTTGCAGCTGTTGGAAATATGTTTGCATTTGTTGTGGCGTAGGATATGTGAGATGAGTTTGTTGTGCACCCATATGGGTGCCTTGTGGCGGAATGCCCCCAGTGAAAACTTGTTGAGGAGGGGGAATTTTTTGTGATGTAGTAGAAGATGACATAGCTATATAACTGGTAGGATGAGTTTGTTGTTGTTGCAGGGGCTGGATAAAAGGACTAGCAAACTGTTGCATTGGTTGTGCCACAAAAGGATTTTCCCCCTGCGTTTGTGGTTGTGGTTGTTGTGATTTGAGGAGCATGATGTTTAGCTGCGAAGGGGTTGATCAGTTGTTGTTGTGCTTGGGCTATGAATGGATTAGTGATTTTCTTCTGTTGGATGGGTTGTTGCTGGATAGTTTGCTATTGGATAAGTTGCTACTATTGGATAGGTTGTTGTTGTTGTTGTTGGATAGGTTGTTGTTGTTGGATAGGTTGTTTTTGCTGCTGTTGGATAGGTTGCTATTGTTGGATAGGTTGTTGTTGTTGGATAGGTTGTTGTTGCTGCTGTTGGATAGGTTTCTCCTGTTGGATAGGTTGTTGCTAGGTAGGTTGCTGCTGGATAGGTTGTTGCTGTTGGATAGGTTGCTACTGAATAGGTTGTTGTTGGATAGGTTGCTGCTAGATAGGTTGCTGTTGTTGGATAGGTTGCTGCTGGATAGGTTGATGTTGTTGGATAGGTTGTTTTTGTTGGATAGGTTGCATGGGAATTTGGGGTATGGCAAATGGATTCGTGGATGGTTGCAATATAGGAGGATTTGGGTTGAACAATGTTTGGGGTGGAACCATTGGCATTTGTTGTGATTGCGTTGCTGGTGGAGCGGGAAAAGAAGATCCTTGTGGAAATAAGGGCTGATTATATGCGTTGGTAGGTTGTATGCCAGTGGTGAAGAAAGGTGGAATAGGCATGGATACTTGGGTGCTTTGATGTTGTGAGCTAATTGTAGCACTTTGAACAGGTGGAATAGTAATAAATGGAAAGGTGGTTTGTTGCAGGCTAACTGGTGGTGGTGGTGAAAAATTTGCAATGAATGTTGGGATTGCTTGTGAAGGAGGAGAAATGGTGGCTTGTGGAGGTGTTTGCATAGTGACGGGGTATTGTTTGTGGTGCTAACGTGGCATCAAGAGGCGGGATTTCTGTGGTAGGTGTAGGTGTTGTGTGTATGATGGAAGGTGGAATGGAGGGATGAACTACTTGTGCAAGAAGGGTTCCCACTTGTAGGGCTCACTGAAATGGATCAAAAACTTCATTTCTAGTAGGATAAGGATGTTCCCATGGAGGTGTCATAGGTCGTGTAAAAAGTGTGGGTATTAGCCAAGGTGGTAGTTGAAGTCCTTGTTGTTGGATGTCCAAGAGTACCTGTTTGCTGTCATGACCACTCATGGAATTTATCATGTGGACAAGCGTTGGATGATTGATAAAAGTTTCCATGGCACTTAGAGTGGGAATTTCATTAGTGTCTACCCAGATATGTTCAACTTGATCATTGGGCTAAGGTGCATAAGTGACCATGGTGTTGATGTTCTCAGTCGTAGGATTAGATGAGCTGGCGGCCAGATTAGGATCCATGTTCTTCCTCTTCTTAATGGCTCATTTGATAGGCGACATGAAATGATTATCCTAAAGGAATATCAGATGCAAGATGTATGCAAGGATGCACCTAGGAAACTAAGGATGATGACACTAGGATTAGGATGTGCTTAGGATGATGGATGCACTTCTACGGATTAAGGATGGATTGATGTATGCAAGGATTAAGGGTTGCTTTTCCTAGTGTAGGATCAAGTGGATATGATTATCTACCTAAGACAAACTTATGGTCTTTGGCAGACGAGATTCTTTGTTAATGCAAACCAAACTTTTGATCAAGGTGATGAGGTTGCAAAAAGACAAAGTGGATTATCCGAAAACAATGCTTAGTTTAAGGACATTGAGGATGGGGTTTGATTAAGATGTAGGTTTTAGCAACTCAAAATGGCCTGCAATACCTAAGTGAGGGATGTGATCAGGGATGCTTTGAATGATGACTAAGATGATGCTAAGTTGATTAGGACTAATTTGGTTGATGTGAGATCATGCTAGGATGAGTGTGTGATGTGTTCCTAAAGATGGCAACCTAAGGGATGTCCTAAAATGCAAACTAAGTGAGCTCAAGAAGAGGAGGAACTTGTGTTTGTGGTGATAAACCGACTAGTCATACCGTTCAATTGCAACAAAAGCGGAGTTCAAATGATATTTGCCCATGAAACAAGAAACCTTGTTGTTGTAGATCACTTTCTCAAATAGTTCTTATTTGTGGATTTCTTGCTTGACAGAATCAACAATGTGTTGGTATTTGGTAGCCTCTCGGGTTGTGTTCTTTTGTTCTCTTTGCACGGGTGGTAAAGGAGTTTTCACTTTTTGGTGTTTCTTGAAATCGATCATGTCCTATAAGCAGATCTTGATCTTGGATAAATGGTTTAGGACATATCTCACGAAGGGCCAAAAATGTTTGTCTTTTGATAATCTGGCAAAAAGCTTGATTGTGTTCTGATTTCTCAACAGGATTGTTCTATGGCAAGAACCATTTTCAACATAATCAAAAATTAGAAAATAACAATCATGTGTCTGAAAACAATCCGATAAGGGACAAAGCAACCTTGAAGGATACAAGCACGTGACAAATTTTGAAAGTTGGATATTTTGTCTATGTATTGGATTTGTCAGTTTCTTCAAACACTTCAAGCACAAAATCTACCTAAGGAAATTGGCATAGCATGAAAATACTTGCTCGTAAGCTTAGGCACACACACAAGAGCTAATCAGAATACGGTCATCACCAAGCACGCAATGGCTCCAGTCATGACGTTGTATTATCCGGTTCCAAATGCTCAGGGTGGCACGAATGTACGAGTGATCTTGGGGAAGTTACTATCTTCCTTGCACAAGCATTATCACCTTTCGGGGGTGTTTCGGGTAGCTTCTAAGCCTAGAGTGTTTAGTATGGATCTCCATTCGATTGTATCCTCTATGTCTGCACAAGCACGATTCAGGCGTATAGCCCCATAGAGAATCTTAGAAAAAGTGGTCACGTAAATGTGATTGAGACCGCGAGGCCGCACTTAAGTTAGATGAGAGCTGAGTATAAGCTCAGATGCCAACTGACTCCCGAGGCTTTGGCCCCAAAGAGTATATTTGTTTTACGTGAGTTGGAGTGGTGTGGCTTACACCTCGTTCTCACGTGGCTCATTCCCGGGAGATTTTTTCCTCAACCGACAGGCCCAACTAAAGGATTAACTTGGAAAAATGGGATTGGCGACAAGAAGGGT
This sequence comes from Thuja plicata, assembly GCA_018584345.1. Taxonomy (NCBI): domain Eukaryota; kingdom Viridiplantae; phylum Streptophyta; class Pinopsida; order Cupressales; family Cupressaceae; genus Thuja; species Thuja plicata. The sequence goes on along the minus strand of MU227981.1, from coordinate 421,822 downwards.
CTGGATTTCTGATTTTCCCACAAGGGGAAAAGAGCATAATCTCCTATCCAATGTCGTTTTCTCCCCAAACATGCAAGACAAGTTGTTCATTCCCAAAGATTTATTCATTTAACACCAAGTAAATGTGTCCAGATTTCTGATCTTCCCGAAAAAGAAAGAGAGCATAATCCCCTAGCATTCACTTAGGATTAATCAAAAAGATCTTCCTAATTAAGTCTAAGTGCCTAGAAAAGATTACAAACATGATTGTTTGGTTGATTTGGATCAAGGCAACCTACAAGACAACGTGAGTAGTTTCAATTTAGCGTCCTTTAACAAGCGGTGCTGCAAACAACTGATTAATAGTTTGAAAACAGTCTTCGACAAACGTTAGCACAAACCACGCAAAAGTTGTTAGCAAAACCCAAAACAAAACTTTAACAGAGCGCAGATGCCGATACAGGGTGTAGACGCTGATTCTATTTTCTGGTTTGAAAATAACAGTGCGTGAAATAACCAGAAAATAGAGGAGATGTAGAAATTTTTAATACCAGGCGCAGACGCTAATTCCTGTGTCGCAGACGCTGGTTCATGAACCAGCATTTTCAAAAATGCTGATTTGCCTACAAACACAAAACACAACACAATAGGTTATTTTGGCCTTTTTAGTGAGCTTCCAAACTTGTCCAAAAACCTATTTTGAAACTAATTGACCCTTAAAACTATTTATTTTTTTTGTTTATCAAGAAATAGTGTTCCTAATGAAATTTTGACATTATGCCTGTTTGTAAAATTGACTTCTGCTAAAAAAATAGAATGATCAAATGTAGAAAAACAGCAGGAAACACCAAATAAACTTGATAAATGAAAGATAGGGTCAAGAAAAATTCAAAATATAAGTATCAAGCGGAGATGCCAATTCATATCAGAGACACCAGTTTGTGAAAATGCCAAACGACGATTCAGGATAAACCGGCGTTTGCGAAAATGCCTCTGTGTGTCTCGGAGACGTCGATTGGTGTTTTGAATGAATTTGGACAAGAAACAAGAAATTCTTAGGGACGTGGGTCCCACTGGGCATGCCAGAATGTGTATATGGAATCCTTCAATCTGTTGGGAGCAAGCTCAAACATGCAAACATTATCGGGTTAGCATATATCATGACAAGAAAAGCATGCAAGAGATCAAACTGACAACAAAGACACCAAATAACATCAGATTAAGCTAAAAATGAGTAAAAAACATTTTGCACCCTAATCTACTCATTTTGATTTGCTTATTTTGAGTATATGTGGGTGTGCTCTCTCAAACACACAATTAGCATAGATCCCAATGCAAGAAATGCAAGAAATACTAGAAACAAGAAGAAAGATTCAAGAACTAGTTATGAAGAACTAGTCTCAAAATCCTCTT
>MU227981.1:330812-419897 GCA_018584345.1 Thuja plicata | reverse complement strand
GTTAAATGTGGAAACACATTTAGGATATGAGGTGATGGGAATAGGGTAGGAATAGGGTAGGCTGTAGAATAGGCTGTAGGGTAGGATTAATAGGTTCCTAGCTAGGTTTTAGATTTAATTCAAATTATATTTGAATAAATCACAGCTTAGAAGAATTAGGAAAAATGAAGGATTTTAATAAATATAAATTTATTAAAAAGGGACTTTGTGGAGGTAAATGTATTTAAATAAAATACATTAGAATAGTGTTTAAAATATTGGTAAATGAAACTATTTAATTGATATGAATTAAATAGTTAGAGGAATAGGAGGGAAATTAATATTAATAATAATATTAATATTTCTGGATGTCTACAGTTACATGAAAAACATTTCAAAGGTAATTTTCCTTCAAACTTTCCCTTACCTCTCTTTTCTCTTCTAGAAATTAGTGCCACAACTTCATCTAGCTTTCTTTCTTCTTCCTATATCTATTCTCATTCATCAACATAGGCTCCAAGTTCTTCCCTTAGGTCATTAGTGCTTGTGCTTGCATTTCCAGATAAGGTCTTTTTTTCTTGTGCACGGTTGCCTTGAATGCTGACTCAACTTTAGGTAAAGTGTATCCCAATTCTGCGGCCTCAAATGTAGTTATATTTCCAATCAACATCTCTCTGGTGAAGTTTGGTGTCTAAGGTATAATCTCCTCTATAGCCTGTACTTTGGTTCTATATGCAGGTGTCAAAGATTTGAGTATCTTTGCAATCACTTCTTCCTAACTATAAGTACCTCCAGAGTTTCTAATACCAGTAACCACTTCAGTAATTCTCTATCCATATGCCCTAATGTTCTCATCTTCTCTAATCTTCATTGATTCCATCTTTGTCTTCCAGTTTTGTAACTTTTCCTTCTTAGTAAACTTGTCTCCAATATATAATGCTTCCAATCTTCACCAAATCTAATGTGCAGAATCCAAGTCCTTTACTTCAGTAAATTCTCCTTCTAAAAATGCGTTGATCAAGGATTTCATTGCAACCATATTACATGAAAATAAATTTTTTTCATCTTTAGTAACCTTCTCTAACACATCCTCAATCGCTATATTTTCTTTCTTCTTTGTGATCATCCAGTAATCAATTCCGAGACATAGGAAATGTGTTCTCATCTTGTTCTGCCAACTATCAAAGTTTTCAGGATCAAACTTTAGACTATCCTTCCTGTATTAAGTCATCTTTAGGATCACCTCAAGTTGTTAAACTTTCTCTCTAAGGACCACATGCTCTGATACCAATTTTTAGGAATAATATTCCACAAGACAACTGAGAGGGGGGTGAATTAGTTGTGATATAGATTATTAAACTTTAAACTTTATAAACCAAATCTACAAATGTAAATGATAACACAGTAAATGCCAACACCATAAAACAATATTTGTTATCAAGGAAACCCTATTAAAGGTAAAACCCCAATGGGAATTAACACCCACAAATAATGTACTGAGATTATAGTATCCCTATTAAAATATTCATCCCTGTCAGGAACTTATTTCAACATTACAGTACATAGTCCTTGTTAAGAGACAGACCCTGTTAGGAGTTAAAATAAATAATAGGTTCACTGCCAAGGCACACTTCCCAAAGAAGGTTAAAGCCACCCTCAAGGATTCACAATATAAACAAGTGTATAAAGAAAATATACAATCCAATGAACTGTCTGATAGCAACTGTCTTTGCTTGGTCAGTTCCAATGAACTATTCTTCTCATAAACTCTGCTCTACATCCAGTAGCCAAACAAGCCTAGAAGCTTTCACTTCTTCATTTTTTCAATCTTTGTCACATATTTTCAGAAGAAAAGATCACTCATATATACCCTCTTACAATAATTCATTAGGTCGGCCAATTAAGCTTTCCTAATACACAAAAAATTAATTAGGTCAACCAATTAAGGCTTTCCAATATACAAATAATTATTTAACCCCTTGGTAAGATACACATGGTACCTATAACAAGTAAAAATCATTTACAATCCATCAATTATGCTTCCAGATCCACAATCCATGCTCATAATTCATTTTACACGCTACATGTCTGAAGTCGGCCAGCAATTAGGTCTTCTTTAGAATACACGCCACAGCTGATGTCACCCATAACCAAACCACAATCAAACTCAACCCATTATTTCAACATATGTTGACTATCCACCAATAAGCTTGCATCATCTAAAATATCTTCGCCATAAAGCTATACCTGAAACATAGAGACCTCCTCTGTCCAGAATCATAGTTACAGTCCAGAAACGAGTCTTCACCCAAATCAACTGTAACATCTACAGTATGAGACATAAATCCAAGTGACTTTAGGAATAAGGTCAACACACATCCTTCTTCATAGATCCAACTTTGATCATTCAGAATCATCTATATAGTGTTCGTACACTTCTTCCAGTCAAGTAACCAGTCTGTCCTCTCCACAGAAATATATGTTGACATCAGTGACAAAACATGAATATCAACAACATGATTAGTAACCAAAACTGATATCATCCAATAGATTAATTATTTTAGTACAAATAAGGTTAGGAAGAATTATTTCTATATTAAAGCTAGTGTAACACCCCTACCAGGGTACCTGAGAGGACTACTCAAATCTAAGAGGAAAGGTAGACAATTTTTTTTTTTTAAACAAGGAATATGCCTAACATTATAATTACGATTGCATATAATATTAGCACATCAATGATATATTACATTAAATATGAACATGAATGCAAAACTTTACTCAAATAGAAAGGTCCTCTAAGGTTCCCTGATGTCGCTACTAGAAACACATAACATACATGACTAATATAATTAGGCCACCATAAAACTATGAATATGTTTACTATATGAATCACTTCATTTAAATGTTGCAACCATATAACATATAATCACATGATCAAATGAAGGTCAAACATCTTCATTTGCTTTGTTCATTACATCACAATTAATCAAAGATACTTTTTAACATATATAAATTACAAGCAATAACTAAAACACATTTACATTCATCTCCTCAAGGAAATTACAATGACACATCAATATCTTCATACTTATCCACAATGGATTTAAGGATCATTTCCCTCTCCTACATTTTGTTTTGGAAATCCTTGAACAAACCCCATAGACTACTCTTCCTTGATTGGTTCTCAAGCATGTAGATAAACAGTCTAATCTCAACTACAATAGGTTTATCAATAGACTACTAAATCCTTCATACACTAGGGATCTGTTCCATGAAGTAGAAAAAAAACATAAGATCAAGGTACCATATTTGAAATTTTTCTTTATATCTTTCTTGATATTAGCAAGGTTCTCCAACAAATGAACTCTCAATAACTCACACCAATCATAATTTCTATGTTCTTTTACCATCCTATGTGTTGTGTATATGGTAGTACTAGATACTAAATTATCTCTGCTAGAGTGATAAATCTTGTAACCTATGGCCATAGATGCAAATATCACATCTAGTTGAATAATTTCATTTATGGTAATTTTCCTCTTATCCCACTCAGATCCATTAGCTATAGTAACAAATTTTTTCTTCATATACTTTAGTGCAGAGACCTCACTCAATGCATTAAGACTAGTAACTATCTTAAGAACCTCCTTAGTAATCTTGTATGGTTTATCAAGCCACATAAACTCAACATGTATTCCTCTTAGCACATACCTATCACACTCATTCTCATCAAATATATGTAATTCCATAACTTGATCTAGTTTTTTCTCCTCAAGAACCTTAAATTCATCTTTTACCTTAAAATTCACAGATAACTCAGATGAATATAGCTTATGAATCTTATAGTCACCCAACTCTTCTAAATTATAATGAATATAATCCCTAATATCTTCTATGTGCAAAACACCATATGGAATGGTCAAGAATTCCCTTTCTAGATCATCCTGCATTGATTTGTAAGTTTTTTTTTTTTAATTTTGCTCTAGGTTGCTAAGTTATATCAAATATATGAGGTTTATCCATGATTGAAAGTGAAAGATTTCAAATAGCATAGTAAAATACCTCTTTTTAGATGAACTATGGTTTGATCGCCAAATCAACTCCAATACCTTCATTCACACTAAAATTGCCTTCAATATATCTTCAAATGCTTTTCCTCAATGTGAAAAGTGATGAATTAAGTAATAAAATATATCTTTTACCTTTCACACATCTAAATTTTGGATGTAATTAATGTTTTGTACCCTAACTCCATTTGATGTTCGATTTCCAAATTGTGATAAAAAAAATCTGTTTGCAAACCTCTCAAATCTGCATACATTCCTTTGCAGTTTCTTCAAACATGTCTGTAAAACCTTGATACATCTGAATCTAAAATTCTCATCTAGGTATTAATTCATGTCAAGGATTTTTCATGAAAGCTCCCCTAGGCCAAAGGCCTTAATTCAATTTAGTGAAGAAATTTAGAGACTAGATTCTTGTGCAAACTTAGGGTGTGCATTTATATCATCTTTTGTTACCCAAGTCTTTCTCCTTTGTTTCCTAACCATTTCCACATCAAAATTTTGTTTTCCTTTTACATTATCATGCATATTATTGTTATTCATTGGACCTCCTTGGTTCATGTTCACATTTTTGCTTCTACAAAATTTAGCAATGTGACTAGGATTGTTGCATTTTTAGCACACTGCATTGGATTTACCGTACATGTAGTTCATCTTATTCCCCCTTGATCTTCATTGTTTAGAAATATACAAAAATTATTTCATGTAGAACATCTAACATTCCATTTGTTAGTAGTATTGTTCATCATAGATCTTCATTCACTTTATTTGTGCCCATAGCTATTGCATTTGAAACATTGACCAAAAAAAGTTGTAGCAGTCATTCTATTTCTATATTGTGATGCCCTATGGAAAAATTTATTGTATAAAAAGAATCTACCATTAATATTTTGTGCATTAGGTTGTCTTACTAGAGACATCTTAGGATTTTCATTCTAATTGTCTGATGAGGGATTTCTTTAACCAGATCTGGAACTTTTGCCTTTATCAAATCCAATAACATGTGTGTCACCTTTCATATTTTAACATTGAAGTACTACATCAATATTAGCTATGTTAGAATGTTAAGTTGATGCTATCTCAGTTTTTTTTCATTAATGGTTGTCATTGATGTCAACATATCCATTATCTCATCTTCTTGTGTATCGTTTGGTATGTTTTCCACATAGGGTTAAGATGTATTAGTTGGAGTGTCATGTGTATTCACTAATAGCTTCATGGTTATGAAATCTACATTTTTTGTAGATTTCTTGCTAGGTCTTATTTGAATCTGTTTTGGTCACAACATCAGAGTTATAATGTTCTATCTATTTGTTGGAGCTGACTACCTTGGAGAAGGTGTTGAGTGCTTATCCAAAGTGTGGCATTTTTTTTGGGTCGAGGTGGTCCTAAATTAATTTACTTCCACCACAGGAATGTTTTGGTGTGACCTATTTCAAATTGTGGTGGCTGACTTATTTTGGATCTCATGATGTTGTGTATGTATATCTAGCAGTGTAAAAGTGAATGTATGTGTGTAAGTACATATGAATATGTATGTATTTAAGTATGTGCATATGTGTATGTGTTTTGGATATATGTAAGGTGCAAATGAACTCATTCCAAGGATATTTGTATTCGTATAGGGAAGTATGTAAATATTATAGGTGGATTCTATTATATTTTTGTATCTCCTGAGTATTGAGCCCTCCTATTAGGAGTGAGCCCTTGTATTAGTGATGAGATTGTGTATCAACAGTGAGTCCTTCTATATCGATAGTGAGCCCATCTATTTTTGGCAGTGATTCTTTGTACCAAGTCACCTTTTCAATGCCACCTTAACTGATGTTTATTATATCTTGAGATTGTGCTCCATGGGTTTTCTCATCTTGGGTTTCCACATTTAACCTGATGTTCTTTGTTTTGGCTTTTCTATGATTTTCATGTTTACATCTTCTGTGAATGCTTAATGTGCTTTACTAACAAATCTTAAGGTTTTATCAGTATTAGTTAAGTGTTTACCGACAAACTTAAAGTTTTTTAAGTTGTGTAGACATAACGGACTCACCCCCCTTTGATTTATTTGGCATGTTCAAAAATTGGTATCAGTGCTTAGTTCCTCAGTATAGAGCGTAAATGCTTGAGACAGATCTGATGGTGCACAAATTGATTATTCCTATGTTTGATGGATCAGACTAAAATTCATGGAAAGATTATATGAAAGGAAACCTAGTATCGGTTGGTTACAAGTCATGGAAGCATGTTGAATCAAATTATGTTCCTCTTTAGAATGGACTGACTACTCTTGATGAAATTGAAAAATTGTGGAGAATGAAAAAGTGTAGTATGCTATTATTAGTTCTTTATCTAAGATTGAACTAGATAAATTAATTTCATTGAAAATATCTTATGAGGTTTGGAAAAAATTGAAAGAAATCTATGAAGAAAATGATAGATTCAAGTTAACCATGAAATTGATAGCTAAAAGACATTATGAGAACCTGAGAATGGAATATGGTGAACATATCAAGAGTTACTTTCAAAGGGTTGAGAATGTCGTTAAAGAAGTAAATAATAAAGGGGGTACTATTACAGATGAATCCTTTATGGAGAATATTCTAATGACACTACCAGATAGATAAAGTGATAAGATTTCAGGAATTGAAGAATTTTATGATCCAAAAACTATTACCAAAGAGAATTTGTTTGGTACCTTGGCCGAATTTCAACTAAGAAAGTTTGGAAGAGATAAGAACAAATAAGAAACAACATTCAAAGAAAAAAAAATTAGATGATAATCCTAATGATGATGAAGATGAATTTGAAGCTAACTTTGCAACAATACAAAAGAAAGGTACCAGAAAGTACAAAGGTATGTTACCCCTAAAATTCCTTAGATGTGGTAAAATTGGTCATTTGGCCACTAGATGTCCTGAGAAAGGTCCTAGACAAAGATTCAAGAAACAAAATAAAATAGCTTACTATGTGAATGAAAATGCTAGTATCTCAGATGATGAATCCCATAATCAGGATTTCTTGTTTTATGTTGAAGAAGATGAGAAATCTAAAATTGATATCGCTAATACTTGTAGAAGAGATTATGATGATGTTAAAAATGCTTTATATGCTAGAAGAGACAAAAATGAATTCCTAATTTATAGTGGTTGTTCTAATCATATAACTAGAGATAAAAGTAAATTCATTTCACTCAGTAGATATGATGGTGGTTTAGTAAGATTTGGTGAAGATAAAGAAGCTTGCATATTAGGAAAAGGATCTATTACTTTTGATGAAAAGAATAACACTAAAAATGTCTACTATGTGAAGGGTTTGTATCATAATCTATTGAGTGCTAGGAAGATGTGTGAGAATGGATATGATTTTATTTTCAAGGATGAAGGTTGCAAAATTAGAAAGAGAAATGGAGATCTGATTGTAGTTGGAAAAAGATCTAGAAGAAATATCTACCATCTTGAAGGAGCATCTGAAGGGTGTTGTTTTTTATCTCAGACTGATGATATTTGGCCATGGCATCGAAGCATGTGTCACATTAACTTTTCCAATATCGTAAGAATAAGTTCATCTCATGTAGTAAGATATTTACCTAGGCTATTGAAAGTTTAAAAACATCATTTGCAAAGGTTGTCAAGAAGGGAAGTAGAGAAGAGGATCATTTAAGGAAAAATATAATTCATCTATCGGTGTGCTCAAGATTGCGCACACTGATCTCTATGGTAAAACCAGAACAAGGAGTTTCCAAGGTGGAAGGTACTTCATATTATTCATTGATGATTATTCTAGAATGTCATGGGTTTAATTTCTTAGAGATAATTCTGAAGCATTTGAAAAATTCAAGTTATTCAAAGCTAGAATTGAGATTGAATCTGACAAAAAGATTGAAGTGTTTGAGATCTGACAAAGGTGGGGAATTTACATCTATTGTATTTGAAATCTATTGTGAGATGCATGGAATTAAGAGACAGTTTTCAGTAGCAAGAACACCGCAGTAGAATGGTGTTGTAGAAAGGATGAACCAGACAATTGAGGAAGAAACTAGAACCATGTTTAGAGAAGCAGTTCCACCAGATATTTACTGGAGATAAGAAGTTCATACTATTGTATATATGCTTAACAAAGTTGTGTATTAGAGAAGGTATGGAAAAAATTCATATGAATTATGGCATGGTATAATGCCAACAATTAAATACTTAAATATATTTGGCAACAAATTTTATATCAGGAAAGATGAAGACAATCTTGTCAATTTTGATATCAAGGTTGATGAAGGAATATTTTTGGGTTAATTAGCCAGAAGCGAGGCTCATCGGTGCTACAAAAAGAGATTGAACAAAATTGTGGAAAGTGTGAATGTCAAAGTTGATGAGGACTTTCATAAGACTTCCAAAAGGTATATTGAGTATGAATATGATGGAGAAGAGATGATAAAGGATGAAAAGAAACCAACACTAATATCTACAGTTAAGAAACTAAGGTATGTAGAGAGGCATCATTCAGAAAAATTAGATTATTGGAGATAAGAATAAAGGTGTCATTACCTGGAGTAAGGAAACACAAGATCATTATTTGTTGTGTTTACTTTCAAATATTGAACCAGTAATTGTAGAAGAGGATTGCAATGATAAAATTTGGATAAAGGTTATGAAGGAAGAGCTAGATCAGATAGAAAAGAATCAAACCTGGGAAATTGTAGCCAGATGGAGAGACAAGAATGTGATAAGTACAAAATGGGTGTACTAGAACAAGCTTGATGAAGTTGGGAAAGTTGTATGGAATAAGGCAATTTTGGTTTGCAAAGGATATTCATAGATTTAAGGAATTAATTTCCAAGAGACCTATGCTCCTTTTTCTTAGATGGAGTCCATTAGGATGTTCTTGGCAATTGAAGCTTCTAAGAAACTAAAATTTTTCAGATGGATGTCAAGTCTCTGTTCCTAAATAGTGAGTTTAAGGAAGAAGTGTACATTGAACAACCGAAAGGTTTCAAATCAGAAGAAGGATCCTAAATTTTTTTTTTTATAGATTAAAGAAGATTTTGTATGGGTTGAAGCAGGCACCTAGAGCCTAGTATGGAAAATTAGACAAGTACTTGATCGGTTAAGGATTCAGAAAAGGATCGGATGACAACAATTTGTACTTCAAGATAAATTCAAATATAATTTTGATTTTTGTTGTGTATGTTGATGATATCATCTTTGGCGGAAAATATGACTTGTACACAATTTTGGTAGAAGATGTGCAGAAGGAATTTCAAATATCAATGATAGGAGAGTTAAACTTCTTTCTTGGATTGCAAGTAAACAAGAACAGTCAAGGCATATTTATCTCTCAATCCAAGTATATGAAAGAGTTGCTGAAGAAATTTTGTCTAGAGAATTCAAAACCTATTTGCACTTCTATTGTTACCAGCAACAAGATATCTAAGGAAGATGATTCACCAAAAGAAGATGCATGTTTATATAGATTAATGATTGGAGTTTTTTTGTATCTGACTGTTACCAGACCTAATATAATGTATGTAGTTGGTTTGGCAGTTAAAGTTTAGCAAGAACTTAAAGAGTCCCATATCATGGAAGTAAAAAGGATTTTTCAGATATCTGAAAGGAATAGAGGATATGGGATTATGGTATCCTAGATAATTAGATTTTTCACTAACAACATATAAAAATGTAGATTGGGTAGGTTATATTGACAAAAAAAGTAATACCAGTGGTGGAGCTTTCTTTTTGGGCTCCAGTTAGTTTCTTGGTCAAGAAAGAAGTACGATTCAATAACATTATCCACTGCTAAATCAGAATATATTGTAGTGTATTCCTATTACACTCAAGTATTATGGATGAAGAAAAAAATTTAGGATATAGGAATCATCTTTGATAAGCCTATTCCTATCATGTGTGATAATACCAATGTGATCAGTATGTCAAAGAATCTAGTAATGCATTGCAAAACAAAACACGTTAAAATTAGATATCAATTTATCAAAGAAAATTTTGAAGGAGTAGTTAAGCTGGAATATATCCCCATAAAGGAACAAATAGAAAATATCTTCACTAAACCTTTGTGCAAAGATATATTTGATCATCTCAGAGGGAAGTCAGGGGTTTTGGCCCTTCCTAGTCTTCACTAGGTGCATCGGTGTGTGCATTAATCTAGTATTCACAATTGATACATATTCATGGATCGGTGCTTAGAGGCTTCCTCTCAAGGGTAGAAAAGTGAGGAGTTTTTCTTTTCCTTTATCATTATTGTCAAATGGGGAGAAAAGTTGTGAATCTACTTTTTTATTGATGAATGTTGCTATCAATTACAAAGGGGGAGATTGTTATGATGTGAAGTTATGTTATCTCATGGTGTTGTCGTTAATGATTTTCTTTGATGTCAGCATATTCATTATCCCAGGTTCTTATGTGTTGGTTGGTATGTTTCTAGCATAGGGTTGGGATGTACCGATAGTTTGCATTCACAGATAGCTTCATGGTTATGGAATCTACATTTTTGGTAGATTGATTTCTAGGTCCTATCTAGATATGTTTCAGTCTTGGTATCGCAGTTGTAACGTATTATCTTTCTGTTGCTTCCGACTACCTTAGATAATTTTTTGAGTGCTTATATGAATCATGGTGTATTGGTTTGGTCGAGGTGGTCCTCATCACTATTATATTTGACCCAAATTTTTGACGGGAATTTCCAACAATGCATTACATCTTTTTTTCTTGGTCGGACTATGGAAGGAAAGTTTTGATTTTTTTAATCCATGGCCATGTTGGTCATAATTACAATGCCATAAGATTCAATGCCCGTGTTGGTCATAATTATGACAATCATGGGGATACAACTTAATAAAAGGATAGATTTCTTATCATTATCATTGCATCATTGAGAGAAGAAGAGGGCTCCACATTTCTTTGAGGCCAAATTTATTGGAGGGAACAAAGCTTTCATGGAGGTCCTAGCTATGAGGATATTGCATCTATTGAGCCTAGTAATCAATGATATCAATTTCCCTACTTCCAAATGGTTTCAGCATTTCTTTGAGGCCATATTTCTTGGAGGGCACAAACCTTTCTTGGAGGTCCCAGTTGCGACGATATTGTATCTACTGAGCCAGGTAATCACTTTATCTCTAGCATTATCAAAATCACCAGGAGTAGTATGGATTTCTCCTTCCATTGGGGTTTTAATTTTATTTCAACCTATCAACTTAGCAGAGTTCACAGTCCTTTACAATCTAATGTTTGTGATGTATTGTGTCTTGGATGTGAGAATGAAGTGGGATTGTCAGATGTGATTCCCTGTTCTAGGTTGTGGTTGGGAACCTAGCCTTCAATGTCTGATAGAAACCATCATCTTCTTAGAAACAATATTGTTGTTAAACAACTACCTGCCATTTAATAACATTCAAGTTCTATATTGGAAGTAAGAAAAATATGTTATGTGATTTTATTTTGTTTAGAAAAAACAACCTTTCTCACTATGGTAGCTAACTTCTAATTGCATGATTTGTATATGTTGCATTCCTTTCTTGGAGCATATGCCCATTGTTATATAGAATTATAAATCTATACAAATTATTCATGAAATTGGTTATGTTTTCTTTGAAATTATTCACGTTTTAATTCATTTAGAGAATGATTTACCATTATCCAGTTTTCTTTAAAAATGAATTGGAAGTATAAGAAAATTGTGTCAGAATCATGTCTCTATTAGCGGTATTATTGTACTTCCATGCTTGTATTCCTTTCTTTCTTATTATTTCTTAGTTATATGGTTGGTAACGATCCTGAATTCATCCTATGCTTACTCAATCTGGAAGCCAACCATTTTATGAAAAATGAAATCAGTATTCTTGATGTACTACATGGAAATATTTTGTTGAGTTCCTAAAACTCCTCTTGTATGGATGATTGTTATCAATCTTCTATGCTGCCACTAACAAAATTATGTTTTCTTTATTCTCAAGAGATTGAAACCTCTAGCTAATCATCTCAAGCTAATCTTACACCAGAGACCCTATTTGGTTTATATATATATAGGGCATGTCCTTAGAGAACCTTTCTTTAAATTCAACTCTTAAAATTTGTAATATTAGTTCATGAAATAGTAACTTAAAATGTAAAAGAAGAGTACATAAGTTTATTTTCCCTATTCCAATGATAGAAGAGGAGTTGTGTTTTAACTTAGCCGCTGTTGTAACCATTGATGTGTAAAACCAAAATGATCAATTTTTTTTAAATATTACAATTTCTCAACAGATATGTGAGATAAAGCATAGTTTTTGTAATGAACAAAATACCTTGTGGTTGATCAATTAGTTGCACCTATCCTTACTAAAAATTGCTTGTATGAGAAGCATATGGTTATCACTTAATATGCTCGTGAGAGAGAGGTGAGTAGGGATGATCTCAACACTATGATATTCTGACTATGATGAGTCTAAAAAATAAAATGAGTCATGAGAACAATGATAATCTAGAAATCATGATGGGAATTTTTAGGTGATTGTAAAGTTCACAACAACTATGATCGGATTCATAAATTTTTCTCTGATGATTGTAATGGCTATTCCTAAAATTACTTGAGCTCTCTTTGGAAATCCTTTACATAGATATGAATGACGGTTTCAAAAAGTGAATCAAATCTATACAAAGTGTGATTCAATGTAAGTAGATCTCATAGGTTATTTTCTATGGTAGATGACAACTAGGTTGAACATCAAGGCACTATTTTGGATACTTTAGGTGTGTTACATAGGAACACTATCTCTTTTTTATTCAAATTGGTGTATTTAACTCCTTTATATACCCCTCTATTGTTTAATGATGTGGGCTAGTGGCAAAGCAGTACACTGCAATTAATCAATGATGTCAAAATAATCACATATAACAATTATAAGAGTAGTACACTACAATTAAGAATGCTACTATAGTATAAGGAAAACATCAACTGCTAAACCAATGACAAGTAGGCATTTTGACAGTCAAGTGTTTATAACAGTGATTACAAAAATATTTGATAGTCAACACAAAAAATACAATGCCATAAGAATGAAATCATAGGCGTTTCTATGAAAAAGACATTTATGGGACAACATGTAAGATTTACTTTAGCTCTAGCATTATCCAAATCACCAAGAGTAGTATGGATTTCTCCTTCCAAGTCTATCTCTCAATCAACGGGATCGATATACCAACCTACCCATTCCAAACATATATACCTCAATTGGAAAATTAGGTTGCAAATTTAGGTTGATATTTCTATGTGTGTGGATTTATCTTACATTAGTTGTATTTACTGATATTACTAACTAGTAACTATTTATAAGGATGCTACTTACAAGTTGTAATCATCATGTTCTCAAGTAATCAATGAAGGTACCTCATGTAATTATTATGAATTTTTGTGTATGAATTTGAATAAGGGCGTCTAGTATGAGGACTATACACATGAATCCCACCCATCTCGTTAGAATATCTTTGTTTCTCTTCTATGAAGGTACTCACACTAACCAGTTTGGTAAATCTACACTTCCTTAGCTTATTTGTTAGTACCACAGGGTCTGCATCTCCTATTACTATTATTTTTTTCTCCTTTAAATCCACACTTACAGAATCAACCCCTACACCAAATCAATGAAGACATTGTTCATTTACTCCACAAGAAAAGGGGATCAATGAAGACATTGTTCATTTACTCCCCAAGAAAAGGGGATCCAAATAAAATAAAGGAGTTGGTACAAAGACACAATATCCAACTTTGAAAAGACATGCAATACAAAGATTGTAAATTTGCTAGAAGTTATTAAATGTAAAATTTAGATATGTGGTGTTTGGCTTATAACTTTACATTTTTGTTGTCTACTTTCTTAAAACACTTACAAAGCAATTATCATGGCCTCATGGTGTCATGATTATTTCATTCTGCAAGGTTTTAGGCATTGATAATGTCTTGTGGCTTTCATCATCAAGATAAATGGAATGGCCTTAACAAAGCAAAGAATCTTACGAAAAATCTATTGGAATATGGGCTATATTGGTATCATGATTATTCCATAATTAGTAGATTATTTTCTCCATGTGATTTCTATTATATTTCTATTAAGTTTGAATTGGAATGGCCCAATTTAGATAGATGTGTAGAGAAAATGTTATGACATGATTTTCTATTATATTTCTTCATAATATGCTATATAAAACTCTATATACCATGGAAAGGTTTTGAAAGGCTTAAGAGTTTTTTATATTGATGCCTTATCCATCAGGGACCAAGGATGTACTAAGGATAAATCTAGGCATTGCTTCTTATGCTGGTCACCCTACTCAGAATGTTAACTATTTTTGTATTTAAGGATGGAAGGTTGTTCTTACTAAGAAACCTTTGAAGGGAATCCAATGACATCCTTTTTGGCCAAATTTCCCGTGTTCCTATTTTCATATCCTTGGTTGTACATTTGACTTGAACTTCTCACGAGTCAAGTGGAAAACTATAATTATATTACATCATATATTTGATTACTTCCCTTATTACATTAAAAATGGCCTTACAAGACCTTATGGAACATTAAAAGACTCCCTAAAATACCTAACCTATACTTTGAAGCCTCACATGGCCATTAGGCCTAAGTTGCTCAATGTGACAACATTTTATCAAAATGATTACAATGACCCAAAAATGATTGAAAAATGACTTTGTAAACATTAATTACATTATGAAATGGTCATGTAGATATTATTAGACTTTATGTCTTCATGTAGACCTTATTAGACCATATTGATATCAGTATTGTTTACATCGATTCTCTTCCCCCATTTTGGATCATTACAAACATATATAAAATTTGTCCTAACGGTTTGGGCCGATACAAATCCTTATAAATACTAAAGAAAAAAAATTTGGTCATTTGTTCCTTAAACAAGTGTTGTCAACATTACAACTAAAGTTGTCAACTTAACAAATTTTGGACTCTTATTACACTACTTATCAAAAATGACCTCTTCCTCCATGTTTCAACCTAATATAGTCTTATAAACCTCTCACAGTATCTCCAAATATTCTAACTAACCTCCCTAACCATTTGACTCAGAACTCTTAATAATTTTGCACTTTCATGTTGATAATATTTTTTTGTCAATATGACAACTTTTAACAGTTTTTTGCAATAATTGAAATATAACCTAAAAATTGACCTTGTAGGGTCTAAAACAAACTCAAACTACTATGGAATGGTCTATTTGACCTTATTACGTGATTAAACCCCTTTTGGAATAATTTGACAACTTTTGAACCATATGACAACCTTGACAACTAATCAAAATATACTTTAAACATTTCTATGAAGGCATCAATGTTCTTGGGTGCCTATGCACCATACCTTTCACTTCTATACGATCATGTAAAGGATATTTTCTTGTTCTTAGTAAAAAATTTTGGCCTCTTCCTCATGATCACTTCATCATCATTACAAAAACTTATCTAGATAATTAACTTTATATGCTTATACATTATGTTGCTATGATTTTGCCTCTCTTTTTTTGACACAATGAATGGTTCAGATATCACTTATTTCAAAAATGGTGGCTCCATTATATCTTCTTTGAGATTACTATCCTACATTGTAATAGAAGTCTTTTACTATATTTTTAACTATGGTTTTTTATAATTGTTTCTCTTTCTTACCATTGTTGACTACTAATCATTGGTTTCTCTTTTTCCCTTGGGAATGCTTTTCAAGTAGAAATGGTAGGATACCATCTATATTTCTTGAAGAATATTTATCAAAAGGGGATCAATGTCCTTTATCTTTAATCAAATAAGGGGTGCAGAAGGTTTCTTTGTATCCATTTAGTATAGAAATTGAGTGGTATACCCAAATGATGCAAAGCCTCTTTTGCACCCTCGATTCCAGTAAAGAGAGAAATGCCATTGATACCTGTTGGATAAAGAGGCTTCATAACATAAATATGATATCCTACCATTACTACCTAAAAATCATTTTCAAGGGATCATAGATGCTCTATCTTACCACAGACACGTGTGCGGTCTTTATCATAGCCTTAACACAAGCTCAAACTCATGAGGCTTTAGTGGACCCAATTGATCTAGATTGACCAATAACAACTTCCACTTTCTACATTGAAAAAGTACCATATCTCTCTCTTCAAGGGTAGGTTATTCATTACTACCATGTCATGTTGTATTTAGTTCTATGTACCTCTAATTTTTTATTGTCTACTATGAAATCTTTATCATATGTATCATGTGACTTATGTAAATCTAATTATGATTGACCTTCATAACATTGAACAGGCCACTCTAAACCAAAATATTGGCCTGCTCAATTTTTTCAAATACACTAGGAACCATAGTGACAAGTAAGCCTACAAGTGTAATATAAGCCACCCATGTTCCTAGAATTGTGATTAGGCCCCTCGACAATTCAATAAAATTATAATATCTCTGTATCCGTGTTACCATGATAGCATCATCATTGAGGACCTATTATAAACATCCATGCAGGACTTTCCATACAGCTATCGATGTTGAGAGGAGTGATGCAGTTATAAAGTAGTTTTAATGTTTTTTTACTTGGTTTTATATAAACTTGACAATATTTATAATTTTGAATAATCTTGACAATATTATAATTTTACATATTTAAACATTGCCTCTTTAACTAAAATCTGCTTTTGTATTTATCTAATTGATGTATACTTGTCAATTTGATCAAAGTGGCTTCTATTTGATTTCTTTATTGTCTTTATAGATTAAATGGTGCATGATTAAAGCCTTGGGTGCATTATCTCTATTTTATGGGCTTTTCTATTTGCCAACTCTTGGCAAATTTGGGCACTAAGTCCGAGTCCAGATAAAAAATTACCATCCTTATAGTAAAGGGTACAAAGACCAATCAAATAGGCATAGGGGAAAACATGATTCTATAGTTAAATACTCTCATTTTTTGTACTTTCAAATTCCAACTAAAATGATAATATTTGAAAACATGATTCTATAGAATCATTGTACTTTCAAATTACAACTAAAATGATAATATTGGAAATCTTCTGCTCATAAGTTGTTTATGATTCTATAGTTTGCATTTATCTTCAAAAAGAGCACTTCCAAGTAAAATATGTAACAAAATCTTCTACCTTTCATACTTTCATGGATGACCAATGTCTTGTAACAAAAACATTTATCTTGTGCAGTGGAAAAGGTGGAAAAGATGTTGGTAATGATTTGGAAGCTTGGATTTATACCTACCAAGCATTCACTTTAAATTTTATAAATCTTTCTCAACCCATCCATTTTGTATATATCATACAATCATCAATCTCCAATCATCAATGTCCAAAATTCAATGTTCTGCCACCCTGTTTTATATCATCATCATAACCCTTTACTAAGCACACTTTATTGTCTTGTATTTTGTGTTTAATGTCAATATTCAATCAAATTTTGTATATATAATCATGATCCTGCCATAAAAATAAGTCTTTTTAAAAGCTTGTTAAGTTTGCCCTTCAAATTTTACAGTCAGATATTTCAATCTTTTGATCTGTAATATTGTAGACTTTCTTGGTATCACTTAAAATCTGTCACACAAATTTTAGTGCTTTCATCTTATGTTTTAGAATAAGAAACATCAAACACCCAGAATGCTAAATTGATCCAATCAGAATGGTGAATTTATAAAGTAGTTCATTTTCATCAACATTGCTTTCCAAATATTAGGATGTCAACCTGTACTAAAAGTAATTGTAATTGTATTTTTTATTTTTTAGTTTATTTCATATGCTTTGGATTTCTATTGGTTGAGTGTATGTTCCATGTATGATTGAGTGGTTTTTAATGTGTATTGCAGTTGGTGGGCAGAGAGACTGACAAAGTAATAGGTCTGTTGTGGGAAGGAGACAAGTAGCTAGTGTTATGAAACAAACAACAATTGTAATGGTCTTGAACATTGAGTGTAGAATGCACAGGCAAGTGATTCTCAAAAGCCATCCAAAATTTATCCTCGCTTCTTAGAAAATAAAATTATTTAGAATGATAAAAAAACCTATGATATGTATTTAATGTATGCATAGTTGCTAAGGATCTTATAGTTTTCAAAAATAGTGTCGATTAGTAGATGCTTAGTTGTGATGGGCATTTTTATATCAGACATATATATATATATATATATATATATATATATATATATATATATATAGTATTTAATTATTTATTTATATTAAAGGTAGTATATTTGGAAACCCTATTACTAGAGAGCAATGTAATGCTTAAGTTGTCAGTTTAGTTCAAGACATAAAATCTTTTTATGTAAAATGAAAAATATCTATGTTCTTATTTTTCTTATGAAATTTATCCTCATAAAGAAATTATTATCCTAATGAAGTTTTTGAATTGTTTTGAAAAACTTTCTTATAATTAGTATTTAAGTACAAAATTGAATCTAAATTCAAAACAAGGACACAGTGAAATAGAATCGACCAACATCACACACCTTGTATTTATAGCAAGAGTTGTGGAATATCACACAATACTACTTCATTAATTCTCATATTTCTTGGCATATATTCTCATATTTCTTGTCATATATTCCACGTGATACCAATGGAATTAATGGAATTTATATATGTCACTACTCTCCAAGGAAGAATCCCCATGAAACATGACTGCACAGAACATTTTTTAGAAAACCAAGAGCAGACATTAATGGAAAGAAATGAAGTGCAACAACAAGTGAAAATAGAATTAAAGCAACTTAATTCCCCATATGAAGAGTCATATGAAGTGATAACCTGCAATTAGAACACACACAAGTTAATTAAAACCATCGACCTTTGAAGAGATTGAAAATTGTCTGCCTCATGCCACACGTAGTCTCATTCACTTCCATAAATTTTGCAAAGATATTTTGCACATGCCAAACTTGTAGGAGCATTTGAAAAATGCAATCACATTACTTCACCTCCTATAAGAAATTTATCTTCTAAGATTGCACTGAATAAATGGAATCTGCACCATATGGTGACAATGACACTTTGAACCCAACTTGTGTAATACTATGTACAATGTCAATCTGTCATATGTTACATACTCTTCCCCTTCTGAAGAATATCAATTCAAAGTACCATCACAATCACTAGAATGGTTACCATATCCACCTCATCCTCAAATTGATTTCCCCACTGACACATGTCGCGTTGGCCAACAAATTAGCCAACTACATTATTGAGAAACAACCCCACTTCTTACATGACATATTTCAATTTTAAATATAGTAGACTCTTCTTAGTCATATCATTTACTAACACTTATTCACCTTCCTTATGAAGTACACATGAAGATATAGTGTTACTAACTCTTTCTTTCCCCATCATATCGTATTGTAGAAGATATGTCAATGCTGGATGAGCTTTTATTTATTCCATTTCACCTCCAAATTGAACCTCTCCTTTACCACATGCCAAATTGGCTAACATATCAGCAATGATGTTTCCCTCTATTTATATTAGATTTTTAGTTTATATTTGGTTTGTTTGTTGTGTTTTAGTTTTAAAATTTTTAATCGTTTGTCTAATCATTAAAAATAAACAAAAAATTATGAATCTAATAATAACAAAGATGAAAACATATATGTAAAAGGTTCTCTAAAGCAAAGGAAATCAAAAGGGTGGATAGTAATTGTTACATGAACATGAAAAAATTTAAATATTTGATAGAGAATGAGTAACCCTTTGCGCTCATGGTCTGCACTATAGGGTATTTTCTCACTATGCTACATGACTTGGTTGTCGCTTGGGTGTTAATGGAAAGTGAACAAAGAGAATAGACATTATTTCTGTGTAGGGACCTCTTCCTCTACAAACAATAGGTGAGACTGTAACAATTTTCTCATTGTCTTACAAATATGTTTCCCTTTTATTAGATGTGGTTGCCTTAACAAATAATTAAAATGTATACTACCAGATAGTCAAGGAAAACCCCTTGTATGTAATAGAGACACGAAACTCATTCTTAGGTGAGTTGAGCATGAAACTTCAATTATTTAATTAGACCTTCAAAGCTTAATGGATTCATTATCCATATTTGTCATAGATTTTAAATACATCACCGTGCCATTATCAAACCATTATTTTCCATTATTGAGTTATCTCTCTTAGGTAATTCAATGGCACTTTATTTGATGAAGAGTTTTAGTTTTACTAAGAAATAGTGATCATATGATTATTTGAACCAACTTTCATTACTCTATATATTTAATTATTTTTTTCTGACTATTTTGTACCTTTTTATCCCTTATATAGGAACGCACTCGTCTCAGGTTAACAAGTTTTGCAAACAAATATTCTCAACTTGTTGGGTTAAGGTGTGTATTCTTATATTTACGTCTTTTATTCCATTGTAGTTTACCTTTTCCCCTCTCATTTTTCTAAGCATAAATGTCAAATTAATGTATTATGTTTCAAGCATTTTTAATTCATCTTGTATTAAAATCATGTCATGGTCAGCGGTTACTATTACATCATATTTTTGCATATGCCTTTATATTTTTTATGGTTAATCTAGCAATTTTAATATAGATTAAGAACTATGTGCTACTTGTTTACTATCTTTAGATATATATTCCTTGTTGTAATTTAAATAGTTTGTTTCTACTTCTAATCCACATATATCTTACCACCCTGGTTTGAGAAAAGTGGTAATGCAGATTGTAGGCTAGTTTTTATGATATAGTCTCATACATTCCCTGACATCCCCCATTACTGTGATTGTTGTATTTCAACAAATTCTAGCATATTAGTGTAGTTTCCATTTTAAGTTTTGGAGTAGTTGAATGGATATTAATTGCCTTATTTCATTTCTATCTGAACCTCAAAACTTTCTAAGCCACTAGAGTGTATAATAACATGTCCTATAATGATCGAAAGTGGTGGAAAAAAAATGAGCACATCTATGGATAGTTTTTGATCACGTTATTAGAAATTCAAAATAGCTAGGGGTTCTTTAAAGAATTTCATAGGTATATACTTGGTTAAGAGGCAATTTTTAAAGTATTCATGAGTCAGTTTGGAGCAATTTGGAGGAACTTAAATGACCATTTTTAGTGGCATTTGACCTAGCAAGAGAAAAGGGACTTCTTCAGTAACCAAAGTAGGGAGAATGTGTAAAGCGTGTAGTTGTGCAAAAAATAAAGTTGCATGTTACCAAATTTTTTTTAGGAGGTTTCAGATGGATTAAAAGGGGCAGATTTTAATGCTTCATTAGAATCATATTGACAAAGAAAATAAACTATTAAAATGACCTCTTGTATGTAATAAGTTAAATTTCAAAGTACAAATAAGATAAATAAAAGTAATTTCTATAGTTTAACATTAAAATCTCAAAGAGGTTTTATATCAGCGTGCTTTTGCCACATTTTTCAAAGATGATGCATTATTTTTAATTATGCTTATTTTGCATGAAATGTTTATTTAAAGGAAAATATTTTTAAACCAACTAATGGAGGGAAGTTTGACTCAACTCAAGTAGGAAACTCAAGTTTGAGTGTGTAGTTAAGGGCATGGAAGAACTAATCATGCATGTGCCTCTGTCATGAACAACAAGAAGACCTTAAAAGTGGTAGCTAAGAGAAAGAAATCATATTTTGGGCATGGATAGTGAATTTATAAGCGCACCCTAATAGCATATTGAATAGCGACATAGATGGAGAATGCATGGATTCATAAAAGAAGAAATATTTTAATGAATAAACAAAGGTTTTCATGATGAATAACAACATATCCAAGGAGCATCGCACTTCAAAAGGGTAATCAATAGCTTGGTTCCCATAGGAAAGAGGGTTAAAATGAATAAAGAGGCATTCAATGCAAAGAAAACGTAGTGGTCACCAAATATTTATAATAGAAGGAACAATTTAAAAGAGGGTATTGAGTTTTATTGTAAGAAAAACATGTTGATGAAGTGTAGACTCCATATTTCAATAAGGACACATTATGTTTTAAGACATGGAAAGAAGAGTAATAAAAGATCAAATAAGTAGAAGTAGTGTTTCAAGTTAAAACCTACACACTCTATTCCACTAATGTATTCTTTGAGTTTCTGAGAACCACCAAACCTTTCTCAGAACGGTCACTTTATCTCCAACAATGTCGAAGTGGATATGTCAAAGTGGATATTTTATATTTTCATTTTTTTTTATTTTCTTAGCATTCCTTTCAAATATGAATAGCATTCCTATCAAATATGAATCATTATTAGATTAAATGTACAATACTTTGCAGTTAAAATCTATTTAATGGATTTATGCTTGATTTTATACAAGATAGTACTAATGCTACTATGTTTATATTTGATGGATTACAACATTAATATCTTAATTTCGAGTATGGGAGACAAGTTTTTGGTATAATTATAGCTTGAATATTTTCTCCCAAGAGTAGCGACCTTTTGTTAATTAATTTTTTCCTTCTATTATATGGAGATTCTATGGTTTTTATATTGTTGCATTTGGTTGACCATAAGAAAGGAAATCATGTTTTGAACCATAACACCTATAGAATATTTGAGTTGAGTTGAGTTCCTTGAGTAAGTTCCAAGACAAAAGGTTGCTACTCTTGGGAGAATCATATCTCTTCAAGAAAAGTTGTGAGGGATATAAAAGCAAAAAAATTTAGACATAAAGTCTATAATGTCAAAAATAAATGTAGTATCATAAGAGTTACAACCAAATTTAAGAAGAAAATATATGTGTGGTTCACATTTATATGGAAGAATTCATTCTGCTTTTTGCAAAGAATATGTATAGTTCCATGTGAAGATCATATGCAGATTCTATGATTTCCTAAACATAGAAGCATACGTGATTCTATGTTTTGTTCCCTGTTATAGTCATCTTTAATCGTGTTTTCTTGGGTCTAAATGCTACTATTTTTAGATCTCTTTGATTGGGTATGTTACTACATTGAACTAAGATTATTTTGGTTTCTATATTGTTGCATTTGGTTGACCATAGGAAAGCAAATCATGTTTTGAACCACAACACTTGTAGAATATTTGAGTTGAGTTGGGTTCCTTGAGTGAGTTCCAAGACAAAAGGTTGCTACTCTTGGGAGAATCATATCTCTTTAAGAAAAGTTGTGAGGGATATAAAAGAAAAAAAAATTAGACATAAAATCTGTAATGTCAAAAATAAATGTAATATCATAAGAGTTACAACCTAATTTAAGAAGAAAATATAAGTGTGGTTCACATTTATATGGAAGAATTCATTCTTGTTTTTGCAAAGAATATGTGTAGTTCCCTGTGAAGATTATTGCACATGATTTCCTTTCCTATGGTCAACCAAATGCAACAATATAAAAACCAAAATAATCTTAGTTCAATGTAGTAACATGCCCAATCAAAGAGATCTAAAAATAGTAGCATTTAAACCCAAGAAAACATGTCTTTATTGCTTTCTTTAACCAGCATAGAGAGTTTTCCTTCCACATAATAATTTTTATAACACACCCTACAAATTTGTGACCTTTAATGAAGTCCCACATGATAGGAATATAATCACACATTTTTGGCTATATGTTGTCTACTCTAACATATTGTAATTCTTTGCCTCAGTCAAACACTATCACTGACTTAATGTTGTCAAATACAATCACTGCTCTCTTTTTTCTTTATATTTTATTAAACTTCTAACACAATCATAGCCTTTTGTATTTTCTTGACTAAGTGAATCACATCATATTGTCTCCTACCTCTATACAAATCGTATCTCACATATTTAATCAGGTTTTTGCCTTGTGTTGTTCTATATAATCACATCACTACTTTATTGTTCATTAGATCACTATTCATATTCATTTGACTGTTGTTCATATTTCCAGAGTTTGTTGATAATTATTTTTGTTGATGAAATCACTGCCATAGATTCTTCTAATATCATCATTGATTATTAAAGTTTGCTATCATTATTTATTGTTCTTCAATTTTCTTTATCAATGCTTTCGTTGTAAATAGTTTCTTTAAACATAAACCTTGCAAATTATTTTCCTAGATATAGTCGGCTATCATATATCTTCTACATGGAGACTACCTTTTCTACATAGTCAGCAATCATAGGATCAACTACCATTATTATTCTAGTCAAATTGTTGTGTACTCATGATGAATTCACCATTGTAATTTTGCTTTATTTAATTCAATGTGTTATGATATTTGTTTCCAATTCAATCCATGTCAATGAGTTTGGCATCTTTTCATCAATATAGATTATGCTCCTGAAGTCAATGAGTTCCTTCAATTACACCTTCAGAAAAAACATCTTAGAAGTAATGAGCTTCTCTACCTCCAAAACAAATCCATATTTGCACTTTATGCAAAACACAGTTCCATTGTCATCAACAACCTTTAGATTAGTATATCACTGTTGAACACTTATTAATAGATTAATGGCTACTCCTGAAGTGTAATCAGCTTAATGTCTTATATGTATTTATATACACTCTATGTGTTAAATTATATAAGTAAACTTCTTCATATGCCTTTTAATCTGAATCTCTAGGTTAGGGTTTGTATATCTCTTTATCAATTCATAAGGCTTAAGATAGATTATATCATGCTAACAATCAATTTATGTATGTATGCATGTACACTTGTTCCCTTAATTGTTGATTGCAGGACTCATCTTCAAAGTACAATGGATGAAATATCCTACTCAGTAAGCCACCTCTTTAACCCTAGTTATTGAAATTGTGTTGTAGGGTACAATTTATACAAGATAAATCTTGATATTCTTCCTCTCCTAAGTATTAGGGTGTGGATCCATTTTCCCCCTATACATTTTTCAGGTCCACAGTTGACACCTCTTCCTTTTTGTTTATATCATAAATTTCATGATCACTCTACTAATGAATTTCAAGCTTTACATTATAAGATTAGGCAGCTCATTGATAGTAAAGTTATTTATATAGCATGTGGCAATGGGTTGTATTTCAATCATGTTTTCTCTAAATAACATTTATGTTCCTATTATGGAGCTCCACATTATGTAAACAATGTTAGCCTAATCCTTGTGGGCTCGTTGTCTTGCATAGTGTTTTGAGTGATATAGTAGGTCCCCTTTCATCCTTGTTCCTATACTTGGGGGGAAAGGATTCCATCTCCCTCTTTTATGTATTTCTGGGATCCACTTTTCCCTTGGTTAAGCAATATCTATCTATTATGTGATATCCAATCATACATGAAAAATATGGTTTGCATTGAGGATTTATGTCCTTGATAATAACCTATTTCATTTTTTGATATTGGATTTCCATGGTTGATAAATCTCTCACCTTGGAAACTGAATAGTGTGCTATCCCTCATAAGGGTTACTTTTTCACTTCTGGCATGATATTTATTTGCATTTGTCCCTTCCATGGCCTCATAGGAGCTGTGACCTTCTTGGAGTGGACTGAGTGTTGTCTATGGATATTTTCTTGATAATGTTGAAGAAGGATTTATCCTTTTTCTTTTATTTCCTTAACATGTCAAAATAGTATGTATTTTGACATCTTAAGGAGGGGGGCATATATACGGCCTCCCTCTTTCTATATTATTACATTTTTGTTCTAACCTTTTATTTGGCAGCATGCTAAATCCTCTAAAGGTAATGCACATAAGTTTCTAAATCCTAAAGAGATGCGCATTCAATTACAATTCAATATGCTAAATCCTCTGAAGGTAACGTGGATAAGTTGCTAAATCCTGAAGAGATACGCATTTTAAGAATTTATTCCATGGTGATATGAGGATATGGATCCATGGTCACTTCATAAAACCTATTAGAAGATGCACTACATACATGCACAAAGCCTCCACAAGGCACACAAATTTATGGGGTGACTATCAAGTGCTTTCTTGGTGGGTCATCCTATCCTTTTTGTGGTTCATAGTGAGATGCACACATCTTACTAGGCGAGCTAGCCACTCCTCTCTCTATATTTCTCTTTAACTGGTGGTGTCTCTCTTGTTGAAATCTTGGAGTTGACAAAGACTTGATTCCCTGGGGTCTTGAGGATTCCTTTGTCCCTTTGATTTCAATAAGATTATCTTTTCTTCATGATCTCCTTTACCAAGAGTTTGCATCAAGTCCATACTCATGCTAAAGTGGGGGCTAAATGTATCATCCAAAAAGGAAAGCACTTCCATTTAGGACTGGTTTAGCCCTCTGAATAAGTGGTTTTGGATCATGTCAAGTGCCTTGAATGGTTCTTTGACTTGGATCTATTTTTTCCTCTTGATTCTGCCCTATTTTCCACTTTTCTCCTACCTTTTCTGGCACCCTGCTCCATGATTCTGAGATTCTTGACCTCAGGGTCAAGGTTGACCTTAACCCTGACCTAGGTTAAGGTTGACCCTAACCCTAACCTAGGTCAATTTCAACCTTGACCTTGACCTAGGGTCCAAATTTTAGGATCCCAAGGTTTCCAGATGTCAGGCTTCAAAAAGGTTTAATTCCCGCTTCTAGGTCAGTTGTTTTGGTCTTCGAAGTAATGAATATTAAAATTATATTTAATATAGGTCCACTTATAGGGGTATATATCTAATGGGAATTTAATTATCCTATGTAGGCCTCTCTACAATATTGTGCCCTAGATTTGTATATAAGGAATCCTTCTCCTCTCATTTTCTCTAAGACTTGAAAATTAAAAGCTAAGTGTGAAAGAACCATGAGACTTGAAAAGACAAGCTAATATCTATTGAAGAAAGCATCTACTCTCAAGAATTCAAGAATTCAAAGACATTCAAGCATTCAATTTATCAAGGAGATCCATTGGTATCCATTGAAGGATTCAAAGCTCTATGGAGCCTTCTTGTTGAAGATTTCTCCATCCACACCCATGCAAGCTTCTTCCTATTCCAAGATCCATTCAAGATTGGTGTTGAAGATCCAAAGGAAATTGAATTTGAGATGTCCTATATCCTACATTCTACATTCTACATCCATTTGGCACATCCATACTTGTGGATCCAGGGATTCGAATCCTCCACAAGGGTTTATATACAAACAAGGTCAATTCATTTATTTACTTTGTTACTTATGCAATTTCAATTATATCTTAAGGTTAATTCCAAAACTAGGGTTTGACCAAGTCAAACCCCTCCCCCCCCAAGAAAAAAACCATTTTTCTTATAGGTAAAGGTTCGGAACAATGATTTGGAGGGAAGATTCGGATACCCTTTTTGGAAAATTGTCAGGATCTGGAAACAGATTTTATGTCAGACTGTGCAGGTCAAAATCAGAAATTCTGGGTTGCAATCAAAGCTTTTAGGTCAAAAGCGACATTCATTTCTGGGTCATAATCAAAAAAAATTTCTGGGTCAGAATCGGAACTTTTGGGTCAAAGGTGACATTCATTTTTGGGTCAAAATCGACCTTTCTTAGAAAAGAAAAAGATTTCTAAGTTTTGTAGGTCTCACAGTTTTGGTTCAGGATCGCGAAAATAAACAGTTTCTGAGACCGTTTGACAGGGTTTTTAGTAAATTATTTTTCAGAGGTATGTAATTTTTATTTCTTCATTTAAATATTAGTCTTCTAGATTTACCTTTCAAATATTTTCAATTTCTCTTCCCTAAACCATCTCTTTAAAAAGGTGAGGGAGAGTTAACCCAAGTCATTTATCTCCTTTGTATAGATCACAAATTAACACTTACCTTTTTGTTAATCGGATCTCATTGGAGGATAAATCTTGGTATTCTTCATCTCCTAAGTATAGGGTGTGGATCCATTTTCCCACTATGGATTTGTGTCAATTTCACCCTTTACCATTTTGGCTCCCAGCTCTCTCTGATATATGATGTGAAGTTGAGGATCTTGGTACAGTAGTCTATGTGCGGCTCCTCAACATGCTCATCTCATAGTTACATTCCTGGGCTCTTTATAGGTCATCTATAAATTTCTCTTCTCTCTCTCTCTGCATAACCTTAGCTCTCACTCAACACATGAAAAAACATTCTCATGTCTATCAGGATCTCTCTATCCAATGTGGGACTCTCGCTCACTAGCTGACAGTCGGTAGGATATACATGTATCCTTAAGGACCTCAAAAACAAATCTTCTCCACTCTACTACGCTAGCTGCAAAATTCAAATATATTTATCTTTTAGTACTTCTTTTTAAAGCATTTAGTTAAAATATACAAATATAATGCATATTTCATACCTGGATCTCCCTCTTGAGACTCAACAAAGGATCTATCTGGTAGCGGCATAGAGTGACTACTCTCTCTATGCTCGCTATGTCTGGGTCTCAGTGGTGGTGTCTTTGTATGTGCATGGGGAGGTCATCATGATCTCAGTGGTATAGCATAGACAACACACTCATCTACACCTGTACTATCACCTAGGGGAATCTCCTATTCTCTTTCCCCTGCTCCCTCTTCTTCTCTAAACTCTTCTCTCTCCTTCGCTCTCTCCTCCATAGGATCTCCCTCGGAGATGGGCTCCTCCTCATCTCTCTGATCCTCCTCCTCCTCCACTAGTATGTCACTACCTTGGTGTGTCCTCTCTGAAAGACCTAGATCACCTGTGGGATAGTCATTATGGAAGATGGGGTGGATTATTTTAGACTCAAATATCTGATATACTCTCTACTAACACTTGTATAGGGTACATCAATAACTACCTCTCTATCCTCACTCTCATCTATCTCGATATCTATAACATCTTCCACTATAAGTCGGCATATAGCGCTGGGTCTCAGATAGTATATGGTCGGGTATACATACTAAGGTACTATTTTGGGGACCCTCTGTATCAGACCAAACTATCTCATCACTCTATCATAGTAATATGGCATCACTCCATGACTGGTAGGACTCTCTATCAACTTGCGCTATTGTGAGTGTCTTAGCTAGTGTCGAGTATCTGGCCATTCTGTCATCCAAAAATATGGTCTCCATATCACATCAATATCTGGTATACAATCGAGGCATACCCTCTAAAAGAGGATATCCCTATACAGCTAGACATCTCCTAGTGGGTAGGCAAAGGCTCTTGGTGTACTCGCATCTACCATCACCATGTTATACCTTACATCCCCGTCCATACATTTTATGTGCAAAATGTTGGGTCCCCCCTTTTTTTTCTTTTGTTTGTTTTTGCTTGTGTTTTTCCTTGTCTTTCTTTCCCTTTTGTTTTCTTTCTCCAGGGTTTTCATCCCCAGTGTGGTGTTTTGTTTGTTTGGTTTTTGCCTCCGGGATCCCGGTCTCGGAGGTTGTCCTTTGTTGGGAACCGGACTCTAGACCCCGAGATTCTTCACCATGATGTTCTTAAGGATATCATTGCGGGAAATCCCCGGGCCCCGAGTCTGAAGGTTTTCTTGTCTGGAGATTTTTGGAAGGAGGAGGATTCCCTTTTTACCATGGGTATAAATAGAACTTGTCTGTCACTTTCACATTTACCGTGATTAAAACCTTCAAGCGATTTCAAAGCGATTAACAGAGCATTTGCAAAGAATTAGTGATAATCAACACTTGACACTTCTAGTCACTTTCAGGCAATTGCGAGTGCTTCATGGTGATGATAGTGACCGTTTGATGACTGAAACTATTGTAGAGCCCCCACGGTGACTCCTCCCTTTCCTTCACCTTCTGCATTCTCAGGTTGGTCTTTTTGTTCCTGCCTCTCTGGTTTTCTTCTGTTTTGTTTGGTTTCGTCTATCTCATTTGTTTTGTCATTTTTCTGTTTGGTCTATTTTCTATTTTCTAGTTTTGCAGCCCGTTGGTGGGTCAGCTCTGCCAGAGGGTTGTCCGCCCTCTATGCAGAAGTGGTTCATTTGTAAAATAGGTAAAAGCTGTATATATGTCTCTATCTCATCTAGTTTTTTTGTGGGCGTCATTCTGCATTGTATATTTTGTGTATATGCATGTATATTTATGTATAGTCTCTATATATCTCCCCATTTCTATGTGTATATCCTTCACCCCTTATGTATATCCTTCCAAGTGGCTTGACAAGATGGCTGAGTCACCTGTGTTTCTGGTTTTCCACCCACGAACTCACTTCGGGGCAAAAAACCACCTATTTGAAACTCGACTCTCAGCCGATTTCAAACAGGCAATTTTCTCTCTCCTCCATGAAGTCTGTCAGAACCTCATTTATTTCCCATGTGCACAATCAATTCTAGCCAAGTGGCTTTCACTTTTCGCGCATTCAAACAGTTGGCTCCACCGTCATCGCCATAACTTCCATTTAATACCTACGCACGTGGTGCCCACGTGGGCTTGATGACTTGCCTTTTTACACATCCTCACCAATAGTCATTTCTCTGGGCTTTGGGTCTCCTACCATCATCCATCCTATATCTTTACCAAGTGTGAAAAAAAAACAAAAAAAAACCCCGAACACGGATGTTTAATAAAAGATAAGTTCAGGTGATGTGTTTTCTTTTCGGTTATCTTTGCATGAAACTAACTTTTCAGGGAAAGCAAGCGTCACGGTGGAAAGATCTCTAGACCCCAGAATTTTTATTTTGACTAATGTGTTCTGATGGTCATTTTGTCTTGCAGGTTCTTGGAGTTCATCTTTCAAACATGTTTGAAGCATCCGCATCTTCTCCACCCAGAAGTCCAGAGCTACCTTCCGCAGCAGAAACCAGGGCCGTAGTAAAATCTAAGATGGAGAAGGCCCTGGAGAAGATGCCCCTAACTATGAAATTCATGTAGGACAATGTCGTCATGGGCTCAAAGATTGAGTCAAAGGTTAAGCTGATAACCGACACCAGTGTCGGAACATGGCCGGAGATGCAGGCCTTGGTGAAAATAATGCACATCCAGCGACAAGCTAGAGATCAATTAGCAATCAATGTTAGGAACTTTGGGATCCTCTGGGAAGCTTGCTTCCCATGATCTATGTAATCTCTGGAGCTTATCCTAACACTGGAAACAAACTACAATTCTTCTGTTTGGGCCGTTATGCTCACGGCTGCAGAACTTACGGGATACCCCACTCCTCTGTTGTCCCTTGACCCAGCTACATTCCAGGCAAGCCTGGGAATTTCACAATTTGAAAAGGCCTCGGTGGTTACTAGGACTGATGCCTTGACTCAGTTCACACAGCTGGAGGATTTCTCTTGGGTATACATGAATACCCATTCACTCAAGGCCCCAAAGAGGGACCCAAAAAGGATGAAAATAGAGATTCCCCATTCTGAATTCAAGGAGAGCATCCAGATGGGGATGATAGCATTGGCCCGGGTCTTTGGGAAGCCCTCCACCCAAGATTTTTCTTGATGGATGTACTACTTCCTCCTCGGCATCTCCACCAAGGGAGGATACTTCGACTAGGCGATAATAATCTCCAACCATGTCAACTCCCAGTTCCAGCAGCTAAACCGGAAGAAGAAATTTTATATGTCTTTTTATGTTTTCTGTGCCCTAGCACAGCAGAGGCCCCACGCCCATGGCCTACTTATAGATGGTGTACTCGGGATTGGCCCAGGACAAAAGGTTTCATGGGTCTATTTCCCACAAGGTCAATGGGAGGCCAGCTTCCCTAGTTTTTGCTGGGTAAACGACGCATTCGTTTATTACCATCTGCTTACAACCACCTGGGATGCAGGATACCGCCTATCTTCTTAGGTGATAAATTTGGTCCATAGTTATGGACATTACTATATTCAATTCCAACAGCACACATAAATTAGGGTCATCGGCTTATCTGGGAAATCCTACTTGTTGCCCAAGCACTGTGGGGACAAGATCATGCTCTTGGAGTATTGCAGGCAGATAATGGAGGTACATGCCTTCTTTGCCCTTAAAAATATCCCCAAAATTCTATTCCCAATCACCTGTGGGAACTACACATGCAGTCTGGCCGCCGCAAAGGAGGTGGACAATGAGCTAAAAAGTTACAACCTGCAGGAATTTTATCTGGCACGAAAAAATTTTGATCCGCATGGCAGGATTGCAACGGCACTGGCCCGGGCTTCAGAGCCCCATCATATACAAATGGAGGACTTCTGGGTGGATTACCAAGATGATGTGGAGGTGCGGAGTAGGTACTATGTCAGAATGACAGTGGACATGATGTAGAAATTAAAGCTCCGGAGGTTCCCGACAGACTTCTTAGACGCTGCCCCCACTGCCAATCCCCAGTACAAGGAAAAGGGGATCGATAAAAAGGCTCTTCCACCAGTGAACTGGGCCACCCAGGAAGGGCCCATAATCGAAGACTTCACTCGAGAGGTGGTCGAGTGAAGCCACACCTATTTTAAAAAGGTGTGCCCCAGAAGTACCTGCTGAGCAGCCCAACCGAGGCAAGAGTTGACTCCGCCGCCGGTACCAAAGATGACTCTGGGGGCCGAGACTTCTTTGTAGGGATCAGATAAAGGAAAGGGAATAGACACGACCCTTTCTGCACAAGAATTCCCCATCACAAATCAAATAAAACAATCAGTGGTAGCCTCCCAGCAGATGAGGGAGCAGTTAATAATGTGGCTGGCCACTCCACCACTTATGACCGGCCCGCTTCGTCCCTCCTCCTCCCCATCATTAGTGGCCTTAATGGTTAAGGCAATGGGGGTGGATCCCTTGGAGGCAGTAGTAATAAGAGACATGGGGCCACCTTTGGTTACCCAGAGAAAGAAGAATCTTGGAAAAAAGACTAAGGCAGAGCCAGAGCCGGAAGCATCCCGCCCCCAACAAGTAGAAATTCTTTCTTCCAGTTCCCTAGAGCTAGAGAAGAAAATGGAGCCTGCAGAAATCCTGGCCAGTCCCCCTATGCAAGAAGAATTTGATGATGTATTTACAATTGATGAGTTCGGGAACTTGCAGGGGGACAATACACAAATAGAGGTAGAAGTCCCGGGGGTGGAACAAGAAGGTGCAAAGCAAGAAGATCTTGAACAAGAGCCTACACAGGGACAAGAGCAGTAGGTAGAAGAAAAGGAGCCAGAGCTGGAGATTTCCTCTGAGGCTCAAGCGATGCAAGGTCCGGGAGTGGACCAACAAAAGTAAGGCGAACAAATGGCATCCGCTGGGGGAACCAGACCTTCGGGAATAACAGTAACCCCAACCGCCACGTTCCAAGGGCCACTCCTGGGAGCAACTTTTGGGCAGGTGATCACAGCGGCCCAAACTCTAAATCTTGGCCCAACACCTCCCCTACTGCCAAAAGAGGTGCCAATAGAGGAAGAAGCCCCGACAGAAGAAGAAGAAAAATAAGAAGAGCAGCCTGAAGAATAAATCCCCAAGGAAGCTTACCAGAGTCCAGACCCAGTGATAGACATAAAGGACAAGGCTGAGGGGATGGAGATTGAAGATAATGTTGCTACAGAAGAAGTTGAGGCAAGGAGAGGGATGGATGAGGTTCACGCCACTGAAGAGCAACAACCGCAAAACACTAGGGAAGAATCAAGAGAACAAATTCTAGTAGGAAGGCCACCCCTACCACCTCAATGGCTAATAGAGAGAAGGAAAAGAAAAGCTCATTCTGCTCTAGTGACTCTTCTCTCCCTGGCCGAAATGATGGCCCAAGTTTAGGCCCTGCCAAAGGCCAAGAAATCCCAGATAGTTCACACTCTACGAACTAGGCTGGGCGGAGAAATAGTTTCCATTGTGGCAACACCTCCCCTAGACGCCGATGAAGCAACCACAAAACCAGGAGACTAAAATGTTGCAGAGGTACCACTAGGTAAAAGGGGAAAGCAAGGTGAGGTAGACTTGCTGAAAGAGGCAGCAAGGGCAGTGGAAGCCCGATATGAGAAGGAAGCCCAGAGGCTCAAAGCAGAAAAAGAAAATAATGCAAACCTTATGGGGTTGCTCACTGAGTTGGCTCAACCCATCAATGCCGCTCTTCCAAAGGCCTCCACCTCAGAAGATCTACTGCAGAGTGACATAGACTCCCTGCGAGTAATGAAAAAGAAA
The DNA here is from genome assembly GCA_018584345.1 of Thuja plicata. NCBI lineage: Eukaryota > Viridiplantae > Streptophyta > Pinopsida > Cupressales > Cupressaceae > Thuja > Thuja plicata. The sequence goes on along the minus strand of MU227981.1, from coordinate 385,951 downwards.
GCCTAGGCAGTGGACGAGTGGGTCGCCCTGCAGATAGGAAACACCCAGCATTTCCTGGTGTCCACCCTCCCAGATTTATAGATGGCCCAGCAGGTCATTCACCAGGAAGAAACTCTTATTGACCTGTGGGAGGGTGATGCCGAGAATTACCAGGCATGGAAGGTTGAGCCCGAAGAGCTCCTTACCCTGGGAGAGGATATGATTTCTGAATCTAGAATTCTAGGGGATGAATCATTTGATTTTGTGAGAACCCAGAACTCTAGACTTGACCTCACATTGGAGGTAATCAAGCAACTGGTAGGGTCCATACAAGATAAGGTAAATGCGGTGAAGTATTCTTTCAATTTATATAAGTCTTTTGTAATAAAGACTTCCGGAGCTGATCCCCTTAGCACAGATACATGTACCCCCAAAGATTCAGTTTTGGGGAGTTTTGATGAAATAATGAAATCCTGGTATCAATCTCCGGAGGGGATAGATGGGCCCAGATGGTGAAATTAACTCGCATGATACTTAGTGGTCATGATGTGGCAAGAATGGCCAACGAGTTTAAAGAGAATGTTTCAGACCTGGGGGAACAAATTGAAGTGGCCAAGCACCGAAGGGCCAGCATAAAAGATGTGGATGAGGATGGAATTTCTTGCCTCCTCCAGGCTTTCAACGATAATAAACAACCTTGAGCTTTCTCTGAAGGCCGGGGAAACTCAAACATTGATTATTCTTTATTCTTTTTGAGATGTAAGTTCCCCAAATCCCGGAGTCCCAGATCCAAAATTTTGTATTATTTTTAAGTGATCCATGTCCCAGTCCCCTAGGCCGACCAGTCACTTTCAGAAACGGTTAATAAAGACTGTCAGAAGGTGGTTGGCTACATCAAAGGGCGTCGACTCAGCAGTTGGTTTTCTAACAGGATAGTCTTCTCAAGGCGCCGCTCAGAGGTACACCTGGCACATTGGAGACAGGGCACCATATTTTCCATTTATGAGGCATGTAGCCTCAGTCCTCGAGGGACCTACTTTCTTCTTTCTCCTCCCTGGCCCTCTTCTCGAGGTTGATTCTTCCGCTATATATTCTTGTCTTATTCTTCTGACATGGCAGACCTATTCTGTCTCAAGGTCTTTTGTAGGGTGGCGTAGGTAGTACCGGCCCCCAGAAATTGCATTTTATTGAAACATGATGTAAATAGGGTTAGGGTTAGAAGAGTTGTATAAATAGCCAAACCGGCCCATTTCCAATGGTCAGGAAAATTGATGATTTTGTTGTCCATAGTAATAGCAAAGTGATTTCTCATTTTAGTTGCAAAACTCAATGCTCCATTGGTTTGTTTTCAATAGTTAGATGCTCCCCTGGAGCCACCATTATATCACGCACCAGCGCTCACTGGAAGAAATGTTAATGAAGAAGGAAGAATTATTTTCAATGATGTTTTTGGCATTCCTACTTCTGAGTTAATGGTATTTCATGCTTTATGTTCTTTATGTCTTCTACTCTGATGTGTTAAAATAGATTAATGACCTCTTTTTCCTTGCTACTGATGAAGTTCTAACTGATGGTTATGTATTTCTTTGGTATTTAGTATAGTCTATCAGAGTATTATTGATGTTCTGGACGTTTAAACATGACTATAGTTAGATGAAATGTTTCTAACCCTGCAGGATCTTTTTCATTTTATTTACTAAGTGTAGAATGCTAGGGGAAAACTTTACTTTATTGAATCTCCAGAGGTAATGAGTTGAAGAAACCAGCTATCCCCCTTGAAAATAGTCACTTCTCCCAACTGAGCCCCTACACCGTTGTAACCCGACACCCAGGTGCTTGAAGGCCCAGAGAATATAATTCCCCTGGACAACCTTTGCAGGCAGAGTTGGCTAGTATCCCCAGAACCCGGTGACAACTTATGACTGTTGGGAGACCCGGTCAGCAAAACCCCATTAACAAAAACTGGTGCTAGAAGGAGGGCATGAACTCATCCCCCTCCCAAGATTCTGATTTTACACCTCCTGAGGGTTCCCCAAGTTATATTTTTAAGAGGCAAGCTTTCAGCGAGATTGGGTCTTTTTCCCCAGCAAAATTTGAAAGAGTCCTTAGGTCTGCCCCAAATCCCAGAAAGTTTGTCGAACTCGAGCCTCCTGCTCGAAAGAAGAAGACCTCTAAAATCATACCAGCAATTATTGTCTAGGGGTCTAGCATACCTTAGAATATCCAAACTTCTCAGACAATCCCGGGAACTAGTGCCCAAACTACCCAACACATAGTTCCCCCAATGGCCGCGTATTTTGAAAACACTGGGTCCCCAATGGGAACTTTTCCAATCGCAATCAACGACTTACCTTCTCACCCAGAGAATATTTGCCCACGATATGAGCACTTAGGCTCACAAACTACAGAAGAACACTTACAGGCATACAAAGATGCCATGAACTGACATCAGATCCAACATGAAGATGTCATGACTCGTATGTTTCCCTTATCTCTAGGACAAGGTGAGTTGAACTGGTACCTTAACTTTCCTACCAACTCCATAAACAGTTGGCAGGACATGGAGGATGCCTTCCTGGCTGCCTTTCGCGTGCATGTGGACCCAGCCTGGTCCCATAGCCAGTTCATCTCCCTCAGAAAGGAACCCAATGAACCTCTTGTAGCATTCAACCGTGCACGGGCCCTTTTATTCCATCCCCAGAAGTAACCATACAGACCTATCTTAACGCGATGGACCCTTTCATCACCACTCTCCTTCGGAGAACAACAGCTGTAGTCAATCGGGATGCCTTGGAAAAAGTCTATAACCTGGCCTTAGAATTGTCCCATGGTCTCAACAAATCCCTGGGTGGGATTGGGCAGAGCACGCCCTTCAACATGATCCTCGATGGAACTGCATATGCCGGGGGTTATAACCCCAATCTGGCAATGGGTGCCCCTTCGATGGCAATGAATCCTCCGCCACCCATGATAGACCAATAGGCCCGGTATGTTTACCCAACACAGACCCAGATGGTGCCAGGTCTGGAAGTTTTCCCTTGGAATCAGCCACAGCAGGCACAACAATCTCAGAGACAATCATCCGGAGTGCCCTTCTTTCAGTCATCCGCGACTGGAGGATTGCCGCCCTCAACTCCGGCTAATACTACTGTCTTTTCGGGAAGCCAACGACAACAAAAACTATCACATTATGACACCAACACTCAGTTGACCATCAAGGTTGAATCCCTCTGGAAAATGTTGTCTACCTTGACTATAGACATGGGCCAACTAAAGGCGGGGTCCTACGCACCCCAGAACTCAAATTCCCAGAGGGGAAACATTTTCTCCGGCCAACAAAGCAACAATGCCGGGGGAAGAAACTTCAACAATGGGTCTAGACCCAATCAACAGCAATGGAACAATGACGTGAACACTGGGGGTCTGCCTTCAAACCAAAATGCCAGCCAAAATGGTGCTGGACCATCACATTTCACACCAGTCATAGACTTCCAGCCCATGACTAATTATTGTAGATTGTACGACATGGGTTCGTACAACAAGGTGAATTGTACCACCTTGGAGAAGGTCATCATGATCTCCCAGCTAGATAGGCAACAGTCGCATGACACCACCCCTCCGGAACCCCCTGTCCAAGAGCCAACTCACAGTGCCTTCACCTGTGACACCATCTTCTTCGGGACTTCCAGGGAGGATGAAGAAGAATCTAAATTATAGGGATTCTTTGATGAATCTATCCTGCCCTTCAAGGCCAATGCCTTTACTAACCTGCGGACTCCATACAATACTCAGAGTCAGGTTGGTAAAGGACCAGCTTACATGCCCACACCCACTATCAAAGACACTCCTCCTCCCTAGAATAACACGACTGACCGATCCGCTCCTCCAAAAGGTCCTAGCTCTAACCAAGCAAAGGATTTGGCTGAGGAAAATCACCAATTCCTGGGAGGGAGATTCGATATTACGAAGGCGTTAGAATAGACCACCACTTCCATGACCTTGATGGAGGTTTTGCTAAACTGTCTCAAGAAAAATAAGTCTCTTTTGAAGCACTTGGGAAACCTGGAAGCCGTCAGTCGCCCGCCCAAGACTGTCTCATTCAAAGATGCTTACGCGGCCATCTTCTAGGGGAACAATGAGGATCCTCCCTTCTTACTAGGCCTGAATATCCATGACAAAAATATACACAACTGCTTAGTAGATTTTGGAGCTTCGGGTAACATCATGCCCTTGTCCATTTGTTAGAAGCTCAAATTTCATCCCACCCCATCCAATGGTGCAGTGATCCAGTTGGATAAGACTGCTGTAAAAATGGTGGGAGAATTGAAGAACATCCGGATACAGCTTATCCAAGACCCTAGGATAGCCAGCATAATTGACATCCAAGTGATGGATATCCCAGAGACTTATGGTATGTTACTAAGTCAGAATTGGTCTAAGTCCTTGAATGGATACTTTTTGACCGACTTCACCCACTTATGGCTCCCGTGGGAAGGAGAATCAAATAAGATCTAGGTTGAAATTGAACCCCAGATGAAACAAGCCCTTACCAAGGTTGGAAGGGTCAATGAGGTCCTTTTCTGAGACTTCTCTGGGGGCGTATCGACCCTTTAAAATCTTAACATTCGATTTCATCCCCCAGAGAGGATCCCGCAGTGCTACAAAGAGCCCAAGACCTAGAAGAAAAGATGAGAGTTGAGGTTAACTCTCAAGGTGCCCCAACAACCCTTGCTACACTCTTGTCTGGCACTTGGTGCCAAGTATACTACCAAAACACTCAGAGCTCGAGCATAGGCTATGTCTTTTTATCGCTAACCGGCACCTCGATACCTCCCGAAATAAACAACATGCAACTGATTCCCCAGACCCAATGTCCCTACAGGATGCATTCCTTTGGTACCCGCTCCCCAGGAATCCAAAATCCAAACACCTCCGGAGGAAAATTCTACCCCCAAGCCGGTGGTCTAGGAGAGAACCCCTAAGTCTCCCAACAACAGTCCAAAGAATACTCCCCCTCCCCAACCCCAGATTACGAACAATGACTTATGGACCCTAGAGTTTGACAGGTCCCGATCCAAACAGGGCTGCGGGGCTGGGGTAGAACTGATCAACCTGTGAGAGAAGTCCTTCCTCGCATCCTACAGATTACATTTTAACTGTACAAACAATGTCACAGAGTATGAGGCTTTGGTCCTTGGACTCTTATTTGTGCTAAGGAAAGGTGTCACCCACCTCCGGGCTCTGGGTGATTCAGAGTTGATTGTTAAACAAGTCCAGAGTCAATATACATGTCACGACAAAAGGATGACCACATACCGCAATCAGGCTTGGAGCCTTATTGAAGATTTTGATGCCTTCAACATTGACCTCATTCCCCGGTGACAGAACTACATCCCGGATGCCCTCACCGTTTCTGCCAACACACTTGAGCCAATGGCTACCTCGCGACTCCTGAGATTTTCAGTTGAGATGGTCCCCACCCCATCCATTCTAGATAATGTCACCCACTTTCAGGTCTTTGAGGATAATCAGCATATCCTGGCCTTCATGGCAAATGTTGGTGTCTTTGAGGACTAGATAGTGGAAAAATGAGACCACGACGATACTGGGTAGGGTAATGAAGATGATGGGATCATGGACTTGCCTACTAACACCATCCCAAAGGGGATGGTTGCAATGGAATGAATCCTTGACTCAGAACCTCGGGCCCATGAGAAGGTGTCATCCTCCTCTGAGGGAGGAAAGTTTAAAAAGGTTAACATCAGCCAGCCCGGTGAGGAGGAGATTATTCACATTGGTACCTCTTGTTCCCCTGAAGAAAAGGAGAAGATTCTCGTCGTGCTCTGAGTATAGATCAACGTAATTACTTGGGGTTATGAAGAATTGAAAACATATGACACATCCATCATGACCCATACCATTCCCTTGAAACTTGACGCTAAGCCCTTTAGATAAAAGCAAAGACCAGTCAACCCGCTGATAGAGCCTCTGATTCGTTAAGAGGTAGAAAAACTACTGTCAACTTGGATAATCTTCCCAATCTGGCACACTACATGGGTTGCCAACATGGTCCCTGTGAGGAAGAAGAATGGTGAGATCCGCCTTTGCGTGGATTTCTGAAACTTGAACAAGGCCTTCAATAAGGATAATCACCCTCTCCCTTCATTGGATGAGGTGTTGCAGATAGTGAATGGATCTCAAATGATGTCCTTCTTGGATGGATACTCAGGATATAACTAGGTCATGGTCAAGTACAAAGACAGAGAGAAAATAGCATTTACCACCAAGTGGGGAATGTTTGCATACAGGAGAATGCCCTTTGGTTTGATCAATGTAGGGGCTACATTTCAAAAGCCCATGGACATTGTGTTCAAGGGCCTTGTGAACCAGTGCATAATCATCTACATGGATGATTTGAACATCTTTTCCTGGGACAGGCGTGACCATTCTTCCCATCTCGCCCAGATTTGTGAGAGGTGTCGCTAGTATGGAATATCCCTCAACCCCAAGAAGTGCATATTCAGGGTCACCGAGGGAAAATTACTTGGGCATATCATCTCCAAGAAGGGTATATCCATAGACCCTGACAAAGTCAAAGTGTTGCTAAACTTACAAATGTCTGGCAGCAAGAAAGAAATGTGATCCTTCTTCGAAAAGATCAACTTCATCTGACGGTTCATCACGGGATTCGCAGAAATAGTCAAACCACTCAACAAGATGATGAAGAAAGATACCAAGATTGAGTGGAGTCCTGAAGCAAAGTGGGCGTTCACCCAGATTAAAAAAACAATAATAGAAGCACCTGTCCTGGCTAGTCCAGACTATTCCCTTCCGTTTTACATTTACTCTTTTACTTCGCCGCATTCTGTCGCGGCGGTGTTGACTCAAAAGGTTGAAGGGGAAGAATGACCAATAGCTTTCATGAGCTCCCCTTTCAAGAATGCCAAAGTTTGATATTCATCACTGGAAAAGCAGGCCTTTGCTCTAGTCTGCACCATGAAGAAATTCTGGCATTATATTCTCTAGAGCAAAGTACATGCTATCATTCTGGACCAGGACGTCAAGTCTCTGCTCATGTAGAGTGAATTGGGTGAGAGACAGGGGAAATGGATGGCCATCCTCTAGGAATATGACTTAGAAATGCATCCCATGAAGATAGTCCGGGGCCAGGGACTAAGTCGAGCGATGGCAGAAGAGACTCCCCGCATAGAATGTCAAACTTACACTGTGGAGTCCATTACTCAAGACCCGTGGTATACCGATTTGGTATACTTGATACTAAACAATAAATGCCTGGAGGGATTACCTCCCCACAAACGTCATGCCTACGGATGAAGAGAACTCACTTCATGATAAAAAACTCCACACTTTATCGCAAAAACTACAAGGGAGTGTACCTCCGGTGCATCGACAGAGACCAAGATGTGAGTTATTAATGAATTTCACAGGCAGTTTAGAACCGGGCATGGCTCAGCCAATGCCACCGCCCATCAGATCCTTTGGGCCAAGTATTATTGGCCCTGTATATTCAAGGACGTTTACACTCATGTAAGGAAATGCCATACTTGCCAAACCGTAGCGCGTCGTGAGTGTAATCCAGCTATGCCTTTACAACCAGTCTTCGAGGCTAGATCATTTGCCCAATGGGCATTTACCTTTATCAGGGAAATCAACCCCAACTTATCTGCCAATCACCAATACATTATGACTACTACTGATTACTGCACTCGATGGTCTGAGGCTATACCTTGCAAAAACAACACGACAGACGTAGTTATCAAATTTCTAGAAGAAAACATTGTCACAAGGTTTGGAATGCCCTTTCCTTTGGTATGTGACAATGGTCTAGCATTTTATTTGGCGCAGTTACTCAAATGGACCTACAATCGAAAGATCACTCTGAATTTTTCCAGCAACTACTATCCCTAGGGAAACGGCGTTGCTGAATCAACAAACAAAAATCTACTTGAAGTGATCAAACATCTTCTTGAATAGAATCCCCGGGATTGGTATCAAAAGTTGAAATTCGCCCTCTAGGTGGATCGCATTCATATTAAGGCTACCCTGGGAACATCCCCATTCCATCTGGTTTATGTTCAGAACCCTGTATTCCCAGTCAACTTATAGATCCCAGTTTTACAATTTATGCAAAAATTTAGCAACAGGGACAACATCGTGGAGATTTGACTCTTAAATCTGCTGCGGATGGAAGAACAGCAAGACGCGGCTCTTGAACATTTTGCGCATCATCAAGCAGTGGTAAAATGATGGTTTGACAGAAGAGCCCAATACAAGGCTTTTCAGATCTCGAATCTGGTCCTATTGTGGGACAAGGCCCAGGAGAAGAAAGGAAAGCATACCAAGTTTCAATGGCTCTGGCTCAGACCATACCTCATCTCAAAAATCTACGGGGCAAATACTTACTGCCTTAACACCCTGACTAGTGAACCTGTCACATTGCTCATTAATAGACAGTTCCTCAAACATTTCTTTGAGTAGGGTAAGTTTGTCCAAAGTTGTATTATATGTAAAGCCCTCCGCTTGTAAATATTTCTTCCGGGTGCCTCGCTGCGAGGTACCCTATCTTGTAAATAGCCTTGTCGACTATCCTCCGGGGCAGTCCCCTTTTGTTGTTTTTGTTTTCACTTTTGGTTTTCTTTTTGGGTCCTACATTTTGTTCAGTCTTGCAGGAATTGGAATGCTTCGCATAACTCTAGTTTTCGGTACGATGTCCACGGCATGGTGAACTTTAGAATCTATCTCTAGCATGATAGAGTCAGCCCGATCTCCAGGGTTGTTTCACAGGTTATGGAAAATTTTGAGCAATCTCCATTGGGTGTTGTCTCTGGGAGTCTGGCAATGAGTGAACACAAGTAATATAAGGAACAAGTAATCAGACACACCGAGGGTAGAATAGTTGTACTAATTGATTGACCTAGATCTGAAACTTTAAAGAATTCTTTCCGAGTCCGGAGTTTTATCCCCTCTTCAAACATCTAAGTATAGGTGGATAGGTGAAAGAAGTACCGCCATTAAAATTATCTAAGCTTAAGCTTAATGGTGAAAGAAGTACCGCCTTCCCCACCTAGAAACAAGAAAAATAACAAAAAAAGAAAATTGGGACAAAACTCTGGTCTCCGGGGAAGTGAGCAAATTGATGACTAGTTCAATGTAATTAGTGCCTCTTCTCTATTCCTCCCAGAGGTCATCGGCTTGATTTCTTTCCAAAGAACACATGACACCACTGATGAAGGGCTACCAACTAATTCCCGTGTGGTTGGATTCTCTCAGATATGTTTCTCTTTGCCTGTCAGACGCTTTAGGAAGTGGCTTGTTCCAGTTTTGCTAACCAGAGATTCTATAGTTCTCAAATGCACTAAGGCATTTATCCCAGATAGTCGCCATTTGTTATGCCCTGCATCCCTGTCCCTACATTTTGTGTGCAAAATGTTGGGTCCCCCCTTTTTTTTCTTTTATTTGTTTTTTCTTATGTTTTGCCTTGTCTTTCTTTCCCTTTTGTTTTCTTTCTCTAGGGTTTTCATCCCTGGTGTGGTGTTTTGTTTGTTTGGTTTTCACCTCTGGGATCCCAGTCCCAGAGGTTGTCTTTCATTGGGAACTAGACTCCGGACCCCAGGATTCTTTGCCACAATGTTCTTAAGAATATCATTGTGGGAAATCCCCAGGCCCGGAGTCTGAAGGTTTGCTTGTCCGGAGATTGTCAGAAGGAGGAGGATTCCCCTTTTACCATGAGTATAAATAGAACTTGTTTGTCACTTTCACATTTACCATGATTAAAACCTTCAAGCAATTTCAAAGCGATTAACAGAGCATTTGCAAATAATTAGTGATAATCAACACTTGACACTTCCAGTCACTTTCAGGCAATTGCAAGTGCTTCGTGGTGGTGATAGTGACCGTTTGATGACTGAAGCTATTGCAGAGCCCCCGTGGTGACTCCTCCCTTTCCTCTACCTTCTGCATTCTCAGGTTAGTTTTTCTATTCCTGCCTCTCTAGTTTTCTTCCATTTTGTTTGGTTTCGTCTGTCTCGTTTGTTTTGTCATTTTTCTATTTGGTCTGTTTGCTATTTTCTAGTTTTTCCGCCCGTTGGTGGGTCAACTTTGCCAGAGGGTGTCCACCCTCTGTGTAGAAGTGGTTCATTTCTAAAATAGGTAAATAGCTATATATATGTCTCTATCTCGTCTGGTTTTTCCGCGGGCGTCGTTCTGCATTATTTATTTTGTGTATATGTGTGTATATTTATGTATAGTCTCTAAATATATCTCTCTATTTTTGTGTGTATATCCTTTAGCCCTCATGTATATCCTTCTAGGTGGCTTGAAAAGCTGGTTGAGTCACCTGTGTTTCTAGTTTTCTTCCCACAAACTCGCTTCAGGGCAGAAAACCACTTGTTTGAAACTCGGCTCTCAACCGAATTCAAACAGGCAGTTTTCTCTCTCCTCCATGAAGTCTGTCAGAACCTCATTTATGTCCCATGTGCATAATCAATTCCAGCCAAGTGGCTTTCACTTTTCATGCATTCAGATAGTTGGCTCCGTCGTCATTGCCATAACTTCCATTTAATACCTACGCATGTGGTGCCCACATGGGCTTGATGACATGCATTTTTACACGTCTTCACCAACGGTCATTTCTCCACGCTTTGGGTCTCCTACCATCATCAATCCTGTGTCTTTACCAAGTGTGAAAAAAAAAAAAACCCTACACCCGGATGTTTAATAAAAGATAAGTTCACCTGATGCGTTTTCTTTTCGGTTATCTTTGCATGAAACTAACTTTTCAGGGAAAGCAAGCGTCATGGTGGTAAGATCTCCGGACCCCAAAATTTTTATTTTGACTAACGTGTTCTGATGGTCACTTTGCCTTGTTCATCTTTCAAACATGTCTGAAGCATCTGCATCTTCTCCACCCAGAAGTCCAGAGCTACATTCCACAGCAGAAACCAGGGCCGCAGTAAAATCTAAGATGGAGAAGGCCCTGGATAAGATGCTCCTAACTATGAAATTTGTTCAGGACAATGTCATCATGGGATCAAAGATTGAGTCTAAGGTCAAGCTGATAACTGACACCAGCGTCAAAACATGGCCGGAGATGCAGGCCTTAGTGAAAATAATGCACATCCAGCGACAGGCTGGAGATCAATTAGCAATCAACGTCGGGAACTCTGGGATCCTTCAGGCAACTTTTTTCCCATGCTCCGTGCAATCTCCAGAGCTTATCCTAACACTGGCAACCAACTCCAATTCTTCTATTCGGGCCGTTATGCTCGCGGCCGCATAACCTACGGGATACCCCACTCCTCTGGTGTCCCTTGACCCAGTCACATTCTAGGCAAGCCTGGGAATCCCAGAATTTGAAAAGGCCTCGGTGGTTACCAGGACTGATGCCTAGACTCAGTTCACACAGCTGGAGGATGTCGCCCGGGTATACATGAATACCCATTGCCTCAAGGCCCCAGGAGGGACCCAAAAAGGATGAAAATAGAGATTCCCCATTCTAAATTCAAGGAGAGCATCCGGATGGGGATGATAGCATTGGCCCAGGTCTTTGGGCAGCCCTCCGCCCAAGAGTTTTCTCGATGGATTTACTACTTCCTCCTCGGCATCTCCACCAAGGGAGGATACTTCGACTGGGCCACAATAATCTCCAACCACGTCGACTCCCAGTTCCAGCAGCTAAATTGGAAGAAGAAATTTTATATGTCTTCCTATATTTTATGGGCCCTAACACAGCAGAGGCCCCATGCCCATGGCCTACTTACAAATGGTGTACTCGGGATTGGTCTGGGACAAAAGGCACCATGGGACCATTTCCCACAAGTTCAATGGGAGGCCAGCTTCCCCAATTTTTGTCGGGTAAATGACACATTCATTTATTACCATCTGCTTACACCCACTCAGGACGCCGGATACCGCCTATCTTCTAAGGCAATGAATTTGGTACATAGTTATGGACATTACTATATTCAATTCCAACAGCACACATACATTAGGGTCACTGGCTTCTCCAGAAAACCCTACTTGTTGCCCAAGCACTGTGGGGACAAGATCATGCTCTTGGAGTATTACAGGCAGATAATGGAGGTACAAGCCTTCTTTTCCCTCAAAAAGATCTCCAACATTCCATTCCCAATCACCTATGGGAACTACACATGCAGTCTGGCCACCATAAATGAGGCAGACAATGAGCTAAAAAGTTATAACCTGCAGGAATTTTTTCTCGCGCGGAAAAATTTTGTTCTGCATGGTAGGATTGCAACGGCATTGCCCCTGGCTTCAGAGCCCCATCATATACACATGGAGGACTTCTGGGTGGATTTCCAAGATGATGTGGAGGTGTGGAGCAGGCACTATATCAGAATGACAGCCGACATGATGTATAAATTGAACCTCTAGAGGTTCCCGCCAGACTTCTCAAACGCTGCCCCCACTGTCGATCCCCAGTACAAGGCAAAGGGGATCGATAAAAAATCTCTTCCACCAGTGAACTAGGCCACCTTGGAAGGGCCCACAATCAAAGACTTCACTCGGGAGGTGGTCGAGTGAAGCCACACCTATTTTAAAAAGGTGTGCCCCATAAGTACCCACCGAGCAGCCCAACCAGCGCCAAAGTTGACTCCGCCGCCGGTAACAAATATGACTCCGGGGACCGAGACTTCTTCACAGGGAGTGGATAAAGGAAAGCGAATAGACACGACCCCTCCTACGTAAGAAGTCCCCATCACAGAGTAAATAAAAAAATCAGTGGCAGCCTCCCAGCAGATGAGGGAGCAGTTAATAATGCAGCTGGCCACTCCACCACTCATGACCGGCCCACTTCGTCCCTCCTCCTCCCCGTCATTAGCGGCCTTAATGGTTAAGGCAACATAGGTGGATCCCTTGGAGGCAGCGGAAATAAGAGATGCGGGGCCACCTTTGGTTACCCAGAGAAAGAAGAAGCTTGGCAAAAAGCCTAAGGCAGAGCCGGAGCTGGAAGTATCCCGCCCCCAACAACTAGAAATCCTTTCTTCAAGTTCCCAGAAGCCGGAGAAGGAAATGGAGCCTACAGAAGTCCCGGCCAGTCCCCCTATGCAAGAAGAATTTGATGATGTATTTGCAACCGATGAGTTCAGAAACTTGTAGGGGGACAATACACAAATAGAGGTAGAAGTCCCGAGGGCGGAACAAGAAGGTGTAGAACAAGAAGATCTTGAACAAGAGCCTACACAAGGACAAGAGTAGCAGATAGAAGAAAAGGAGCCAGAGCCATAGATTGCCTCCAGGGCTCAAGCGATGCAAGGTGCGGGAGTGGACCAACAAAAGCAAGGTGAACAAATGGCATCCGCTGGGGGAACTAGACCTTCAGGAATAACTGTAACCCTAGCCACCACATTCCAAGGGCCACTCCAAGGAGAAACTTTAGGGAAGGTGATCACAGTGGTCTAAACTCTAAATCTTGGCCCAACACCTCCCCTACTGCCAAAAGAGGTGCCAACAGAAGAAGAAGCCCCGGTAGAAGAAGAAGAACAACAAGAAGAGTAGCCTGAAGAAGAAATCCCCAAGGAAGCTTACCAGAGCCTAGACCCAGTGATAGACATCGAGGAAAAGGCTGAGGGGATGGAGATTGAAGAGAATGTTGCTGTAGAAGAAGTTGACGCAAGGAGAGGGACGAATGAGGTTCACGCCACTGAAGAGCAACAACCGCAAAACACTGGGGAAGAATCAAGAGAACAAATTCTAGTAGGAAGGCCACCCCTACCACCTCAATGGCTGATAGAGAGCAGGAAAAGAAAATCTCAATCTACTCCAGTGACTCCTCTCTCCCTGGGTGAAATGATGGCCCAAGTTCAGGCCCCTCCAAAGACCAAGAAAGCCCGGAGAGTTCATATTCTACGAACTGGGCCGGGTGGAGAAATAGTTTCCATTGTGGCAAAACCTCCCCCAGATGTTGATGAAGCAACTGCAGAACCAAGAGACTACAATGCTGCAGAGGTACCACTAGGTAAAAGGGGAAAGCAAGGTGAGGTAGACTTACTGAAAGAGGCAACAAGGGCAGTGGAAGCCCGATATGAGAAGGAAGCCCAGAGGCTCAAAGCAAAAAAGGAAAAGAATGCAAACCTTATGGGGTTGCTCACTGAGCTAGCTCGACCCATCAATGCCACTCCTCCGGAGGCCTCCACCTCAGAAGATCTACTGCAAAGTGACATAGACTCCCTATGATTAATGAAAAAGAAAGCCCAGGCAGCGGACGAGTGGGTCGCCCTATAGATAGGAAACACCTGGCATTTCCTGGTGTCCACCCTCCTAGATTTATACATGGCCCGGCAGGTCATTCACCAGGCAGAAACTCTTATTGACCTGTGGGAGGGTGACGCTGAGAATTACCAGGCATGGAAGGTGGAGCTCAAAGAGCTCCTTACCCTAGGAGAGGATATGATTTCTGAATCCAAAATTCTGGGGGATGAATCATTCGATTTTGTGAGAACCCAGCACTCCAAACTTGACCTCATATTGGAGGTAATCAAGCAACTAGTAGGGTCCCTACAAGATAAGGTAAATGCGGTGAAGTATTCTTTCAATTTATATAAGTGTTTTGTAATAAAGACTTCCGAGGCTTTTCCCCTTAGCATAGATACATGTACCCTTGAAGATTTAGTTTTGGGGAGTTTTGATGAAATAATGAAATCCTGGTATCAATCTTTGGAGGGGATAGATGGGGCCCAGATGGCAAAATTAACTCGCATGATATTTAGTGGTCATGATGCGGCAAGAATGGCCGACGAGTTTAAAGAGAATGTTCTGGACCTGGGGGAACAAATTGAAGTGGCCAAGCACCGAAGGGCTAGCATAAAAGATGTGGATAAGGATGGCATTTCTTGCCTCCTCCAGGCTTTCAACGATAATAAACAACCTTGAGATTTCTCCAGAGGCTGGGGAAAACTCAAACATTGAGTATTCTTTATTCTTTTTGGGACATAAGTCCCCCAGTTCCCGAAGTCCCAGATCCAAAATTTTGTATTCTTTTTAAGTGATCCGTGTCTCGGTCCCCGAGGCCGACCGGTGACTTTCAGAAATGGTTAATAAATACTGTCAAAAGGTGGTTGGCTACATCAAGGGGCATCGACTCAGCAATTGGTTTTCTAATAGGATGGTCTTCTCAAGGCACCGCTCAGAGGTACACCTAGCACATTGGAGACAGGGCAACACATTTCCCATTTATGAGGCATGTAGCCTCGGTCCCCAGGGGACCTACTTTGCTCTTTCTCCTCCCTGGCCCTCTTCTCGAGGCTGATTCTTCCACTATATATTCTTGTCTTATTCTTCTTACATGGCAGACCTATTCCATCTCAAGGTCTTTGTAAGGCGGCGCAGGTAGTACCGGCCCCCAGATATTGTATTTTATTGAAATATGATGTAAATAGGGTTAGGGTTAGAAGAGTTGTATAAATAGCCAAACCGGCCGATTTCCAATGGTCATCAAAATTGATGATTTTGTTGTCCATAGTAATAGCAAAGTGATTTCTCATTTTAGTTGCAGAGCTCAATGCTCCATTATTTTGTTTTCAATAGTTAGATGCTCCCCTGGAGCCACCATTGTATCACGCACCAGTGCTCGCTAGAAGAAATGTTAATGAAGAAGGAAGAATTCTTTTCAATGATGTTGTTGGCATTCCTACTTCTGAGTTAATGTTATTTCATGCTTTATGTTCTTTATGTCTTCTACTCTGATGTGTTAAAATAGATTAACGACCTCTTTTTCCTTGCTACTGATGAAGTTCTAACTGATGGTTATGTATTTCTTTGGTATTTAGTGTAGTCTATCAGAGTATTATTGATGTTCTGGATGTTTAAACATGACTATAGTTAGATGAAATGTTTCTAACCCTGCAGGATCTTTTTCATTTTATTTACTAAGTGTAGAATGCTAGGGAAAAACTTTACTTTATTGAATCTCCAGAGGTAATGAGTTGAAGAAACCAGCTATCCACCTCGAAAATAGTCACTTCTCCCAACCGATCCCCTGCACCATCGTAACCTGACACCCAGGTGCTTGAAGGCCCGGGGAATATAATTCCCCCGGACAACCTTTGCAGGCGGAGTTGGCCGGTATCCCCAGAACCCGATGACAACTTATGACTGTTGGAAGACCCGGTCAGCAAAACCCTGTCAACACACCGGAACACCCTATGGTCCTGTACATGTGTAATGCTCAAACATCCAAACCTATAGCAAGGTACATACTATGAGACTCTCTCACTGGTATCTCACTAACTAACACAACTCATGGTAGAGATGGGCTAACATGTTGCAACCCCATGAGAAGATAGTCATGTCACCCTCCATCCTGCGTATGAGATGAGTGAATGGTGCTAAAAATATTGTACCCTTTGTGTTGGGTATTACAACTAAAGAGAGTATACACAGCATCACCTTCCATACAAAAGGTGCTAGGTCTGCTAGTATGGTTGATAGACTTATCTAATCTGCATGGGTCCTCATCTATGGTACTGATCCTAAAAAATAATCCCCATCAAAGAGGACCTTAGTAGGACCCTACTGCACTCTCTGTCTGACAGGCTCACCTCAGACTGGAAGTTGTAGGATCCTATGCACATCCTCCAGTGTGATCGTGATCTCTCCTGAGGGAAGATGGAAGGAACGAGTATCATCATCCCACCTCTCTACCATGGCTAATATCATGGATCAATGGAACCTCATCTATGGTAGGACTGCTACCCAGTTAGTCCCACATCTCTCAATATATGTATCTCAAACAAGTTCTCTCTGACCAACAACAATAGCCCTCCGAAAGGGTACTCTCAGAGATGGACAAGATCCTCTCAACACAAAGAACATCATATCAATACTCTGTCATCATGCGACTATAATACTCACTTGACCAGGTCAAGGTTGACCTTTTTGGTTCAAGGTTGACCTTTTCAGGTAAAGGTCAACCTTTTTGGGTTAGGGTTGACCTTTTTGGGTTAGGATCGACCTTATCCCCAGAAAGGATGAGACCTTCCCAGTTATGGTTGACCTTAAAGGGTCAAGGTCAACATAACTATGTCAAGGTCAACCTTTTTGGGTCAACATCGACCTTACCTATGAAAACATGAACTTTTTAACCACAAATATCAAAACAATGAACTTAACTCAGGAAGTGGTTGTCCACTGGCTAGGCACTCTCTTAGGATCTCCATGTGCCTCGCTCGAACTTCTTCTCTCTTCAACATTATGATTCTTTTCCTAAACTCTGAAAATGGTAAGAATGAGGAGGTAAGTGTTTATTTCTCTTATTTATAGCTACAAACTAGGGTTTTATTAGGGTTTAATTTGAATTTACTTAGGTTAAATTCGAATTTTCCTTCATATGCATTTAGATAGAAATTCACTCTTTTCATCATAACTTGAGTTTGGTAGCTTCATTTTTAGTGTTGTCAATGGTTTTGGAATTGTGATTTAGATACCTAACCCCTTGAATCAGTTTAGGAATTTTAAGAATCCTTATAATTGGTCTAGAAATGTACTTTTCAATAAACTGCATATCCAGTGTATAGGTCTAACCTTATCACCCTATTTCACTTTTCAAAGTTAGTAAGCCAAAATAGGGTTCTTAAGGGGATCTATGCACTTCTCAAATTAATCCTAGTGATTCTTAGGTTCTCTATGGATTTTCATTTACCTTGTGTGTTGTAGGTTGCGGGTACTAACAGTTTCTTGCAGGATCTCTACGTTGAGGACTTGGCTATATCCTTTTTATTTTTATGATGTTTTCTTACTTTAGCTTCCATATTCATATAGTGTCATATCTAAGCTAAAGTGGGGGCTAAATGTATCATCTTAAAATGGAAGCACTTCCATTTTGGAAGGTTTAGCACCCTCATTTAGTACACTTGCATATTAGATTTTCATTTAGGATGCATCTACACTTGATTCTGCATTTTTAGGTGAAATTAGGGTTAGGATCATGTGGATCCTCCTTAATTTCTCTTTTTGTAGCTTTATTTTTAGGTAGAACATATGTACTATCTCTCCTAATCTTCATCATACCCGTTCTATGGCCTTTCTACCTCTCCCCAGCACTCTGGTATGTTTTCTCACCTGCCTAAGTCCCCGGCTGACCTGCGAGTCTTGTTGATTTCTTAAGGTGACCTGCCTGAAACCTTAGGTCATGGTTGAGGTCAATTCTGACCTAGGTTAGAATCAAGGTTGATCTTGACCTAGATCAAGGTTGAGGTTGATGTTGACCTCTACTGGGTTTTGGTCCCCGCTTTTAGATCTGGAACATATTGGGGCCCTAAACTTAAAAATAGGTCCCCAAGTCTGGGTGTAGAAGTGTGTTCTCCAATATTTGAATAATTTTTTCCCCTCCTTGGTTGGTTATTGTAATTGGACCATAATTCAAGGAAAAATTGTAATTTGGGTCCCTTGCATTTCCCTAGGAGGTCTATCAATAATATCTCTATATAAGAACTCTATTTTGCCTTCATTTGGACATAACAAAATTACGATTATGACATGATAATGATGCAAAAATGAAAGAGGATGAAATAGAAGGACAAGATATGATGATGACTTAATACATACAAGAATTTTTTTGGACAAGCTATTGTCAATCTTCATTGGATCAAGAAAGAGTTCTTCCTTCCTTCCTTCTTCTTGGATATACCATTTTCAACATTAAAGCATTCAAAAGATACTATCACGGGGTAGAAACTACGCATTGTGAGTTTGGTAGGAATACTTTAGCCTTGGGGGATTGGTATGATTTCTTTATGATATTCAAATCTATTTATTGCTCTCTTATTTTACATTCATGCTAGGGTTTCAATCTAGAGGATTAGATCTTGGCATTATACATTCAGAGTTCTTCCTAAGACAAACACACACATACATTCTATTACATCCGGCTATTCTTGGAGGTGGAAACCACTAAAATTGCGGTTTGAATAAGGAAAAACCCTATATGGCCACCCCAAAATACCCTTTGTCAGATATCTACAGCCATTTTTTTGGGAGTTGCAGGTCAAATTTGGATACCCTTTTCGGTAAACTTCTGGGATCTGGAAACAAATTTTCTGTCGAACTGTGCAAGTCTAAATCAAATATTTTGGGTCAAAGTTGACATTCATTTTTGGGTCAAAATTAGAATTGAGCTAGATCTAGAAAATATTTATGGGTTTTCTCCATCTCTGCATTTCTGTTCCAGATCCGTTTGCAGATTTTCCAGAAACTTGACACAGGCTTCAAAAAAGAGGTATTTCCAGATATGATATGATGTGAGGTATGTATTTTACTCCATTATTCTTTGCAAACATTTCTAGCTTTACATTCCTTATCATAACAATTAAATGTAAGTGTTTGAATATGGCATAGGGTCTCGTTTACATGCAAATCCATATTGCTAAAGACCCTATTTAAAAGATCATCCAATTTCACTCTTTACATTTTGTGTGATGATCCACACCTTGAATGTTGAAAATGGTAGATCCAAGAAGAAGGAAGGTGTATGATTTTAAAATGGAAGCACTTCCATTTTGGTAGGTTTGGCACCCTAATTTAGCACACTTGCATATAATAGATTTGCATTTAGGATGCATCTGCACTTGATTCTACATTTCTAGGTGAAATTAGGGTTAGGATCCTTTGGATCCTCCTTAATTTTCCTCTCTATGGCTTTATTTTTAGGTGGAACCTATGTACTGGCTCTCCTAATCTTCATAATACCTCTTTTATGGCCTGTGTGCCTCTCCCCAACACTCTAGTGTGTTTTCTCACCTGCCTAGGTCCCCGACTAACCTAGAAAATCTTGTTGATTTCCTAAGGTGACCTACCTGAAACCTCAGGTCAACGTTGAGGTTGATTTTGACCTAGTTCAGAATCAAGGTCTACCTTGACCTAGGTCAAGGTTGAGTTCAATTTTGACCTCTGTCATGTGTTGGTCCCCGTTTTCAGATCCAAAACATATCGGGGCCCTAAACTTAAAAATAGGTCCCCGGGTCCGAGTGCGGAAGTGTGTTCTCTGATATTTGAATTAATACATCCCCTCCTTGGTTGGTGATTTTAATTGGACCATAATTCAAGGAAAAATTTGAATTTGGGTCCCTTACATTGCCCTAGGAGGTCTGTCCTTGAGATCTCTATATAAGCACTCTCTTTTGCCTTCATTTCGACATGATGAAATTATGATTATGACATGATAATGATGCAAGAATGAAAGAGGATGATATAGAAGGACAATATATGATGATGACTTAATACATACAAGCATTTTTTTGGACAAGATATTGTGGATCTTCATTGGAGCAAGAAAGAGTTCTTCCTTCCTTCTTCTTGGATCTACCATTTTCAACATTAAAGCATTAAAAAGATACTATCATGGGGTAGAAACTACGGATTGTGAGTTTGGAAGGAATACTTTAGCCTTGGGGGCTTGGTATTCTTTCTTTATCATATTCAAATCTATGTATTTCTCTCTCATTTTCAATTCATGCTAGGGTTTCAATCTAGAGGATTATATATTGGCATTATACATTCAAAGCTCTTCCTAAGAGAAACACACATACATTCTATTATAGTCATCTATTCGTGGAGGTGGAAACCACAAAAATGGGGGTTTGACTAAGGAAAAACCCTATATAGCCACCCCAAAACACCCTTTTTTAGATAGCTACAGTCATTGTTTCGGGAGTTGCAGGTCAAATTTAGATACCCTTTTCGGTAAACTTCTAGGATCCGAAAATAGGTTTTCTGTCAGACTGTGTAGGTCAGAATCAAAGATTTTGGGTCAGAATCAGAACTCTGGGGTCAAAGGTGACATTCATTTTTGGGTCAAAATCAGAACTGGGCTAGATACGGAAAATCATTCTGGGATTTCTCCGTCTCTACATTTTTGTTCCAGATCTGGTTGCAGATTTTATAGAAACTTGACACATGCTTCAGAAAAGGGGTATTTCCAATTCTGATATGATTTGAGGTTTGTATTTTACTCCATTATTATTTTCAAACATTTCCAGCTTTACATTCCTTATCATAACAATTAAATGTTAATGGATGAATATGACATAGGGTCTCTTTTACATGCAAATCCCCATTGTTAAAAACCCTATTTAAAATATCATCCAATTTCACCCTTTACATTTTGGTGAACCCGCGATAGACAACTCTTTATTTTTGGTGTTAGATTTACATTTTATCTTAGATCTTGCATGCATATAGAAGTAGATTTCTTTTATGCTCTTGCATTTATATTTCAAATATATATAAAAATTACAAAATTTCTTTAAAAACACAAAAACATTTACATGCTTGTAATTTTACATTGTGTTCAACATGTATGACTTTTGTTTTGAATACTTTGATGAGGCTTTTATTGCACAAGAGGATAGATCCCTTAATGAGGTACATGGAAGTGAGAATGAAAATGGTTCGAATAAGATCTCCATGGATCCTATTCCTATTTTGTCCTCCTCCACAACCTCTCCAATTGACCTTTACCATAGGGTGTGTGCATCGTTACCTTCATGTTCCACTATTTGCAACATTTATGCACCTAGAATTTTATATCCTAAACCTTTGATGATGGTAAAAGGATGTCCTCAAATAACTATTAAGCGTAAACCTAGAGATCCTTTGGATTTGTTTGATAACACATATTCTATTTCACATGCTTATCGCACATGGAATAATCCTCAACCTATTGTTCCAGCTTCTTTACCTCCTTCTCAACCCTTGCTTCCTCAAGAACCTAGGTTACCTTCTTCCTTTAAGGAGTATGAATTAATTGTGCAATTACGTGCTACTCCAGCTAAGATATCTTTATGCGAATTACTTCAAACTTGTCCTAAATATCATGAGGCTTTGCTAAAAGCTTTATCTACTCTTCCTGCTTTGCCTCCTAACCAAGAGAATATCAATTCATTTTTGGAGTGCATGCATACTATTCCTTCTGTACCTCCTATTGTGTTTACCAATGATGATTTACCTTTTGTTGAGATGCAGAATCAATATGATGCTCTTAAGGTTGTTTTTATCAATAAGAGCATCATTCGTAGAAAATTAATTGACAATGGATCTGGGCTTAATGTTTGTAGCATGGACATGCTTAATTCAATTAAGGTCAATCTTACAACCATTCAACCAGATAATATCCCTATTCATGGATTTGATAATATTACAAAGAAAACTTTGGGCATTATTACGCTACCTATTAAGGTTGGTCCAATTCTTCTCAATACACCTATTCATGTTGTCTAGACCTCTCAATTATAACCTTCTGTTAGGAAGACCGTAGTTACATACTATGCATGTAGTTCCTTCTACTCTTAACTGTAAGGTTAGGTTCATTTATAACAATTTGATGTATACACTACATGCGGATGATGCCTTGAATCCTTGCCTAAATGTGGAATATGCTAAGGTTTCTAAACCTATACAACCAAGTAAGGAACCTGAGCAATCACCTGAAGTTAAACAAACTAAAACCCCATCTTCTTCTTTGATTGGAGATGATTGGGGATCATTGGACTTTAATCCTTATTTTATGGGAGAATATAAAGTTTCTGACTTATAATTTATGAAACAACAAAGTGGGTTTGAAAAACAAGTTTTTACTCCTTCCCCACTTTCTCAGGAATTAAAAAGTAACTTTTTTGCTGCTTCACTTGAAGAAATAATTGAGACAATAAAACCAGATTTCTATGACATTGTGACATATGTTTCTCCTTTGACTCAATCTGATATGGCTAATTGATATGGTTCTAGTTATATTCTACTCAAGAAATCAGGATTCAATAGGAAAGGATGTGGTAAATATGAACAAGGCATACAAGTGCCCTTAGACAATGAATTTTATGATTATACATATGGGTTAGGGTTTAATCCTTATAAACAACCATCAGATTTTCCTCTTAATATCAATCACATCTATGGTGGACATTTGAAGTTGGTTAATCTGCTTCTCCTCGACATGGATCAAAAACCTAGTTTTGATATTTTTCTGAGGATGAAGCACTAGCAAATTTTTTAGGGGCTTATCAAGATCTACCTATTTTTCATCATAAAATAAGAAAGCCCTATTGTCCTAATAATGAAGCCTATTTTGGAGAACATGATGAACAAGATATTTCTCCTTTGCCAATGGATTCTCCCATGTTAAGTAATTTTTTAATAATTGATACTATTGAAGTTCAAGTGGATGTGAATGACTCTGAAAAGACAATCAAAATTGGGAAATGTTTGAATCAAGATGAACATGATCAATTGGTTTCCATCTTGCTTGAATGTAAGGGTATAGATCCTAAGATTGTTACTCATAATATTGTTCTCAAACCTAATGCTAAACCTGTGAAACAAAAAATCCTAAAAATGAATCCAGGAATTGACTTATTAGTTAAAGCTAAAATTGAAAAATTATTGGGTGTTGGATTCATCCACTCTATTGATTACTTTGAACGGATTTCCAATATTGTGGTTTTTTATAAAGGAGAAAATAAGATAAGGATGTGCACTGACTTTCGAGATTTAAATAAGGCATCCTTAAAAGATGATTTCTCGTTACCTAATATTGATATGATTGTGGATTCGACAGCAGGTCATGTTTTATTGTCTTTTATGGATGGTTTTTTGGGTTATAATCAAATATTTATTCCTATCAAAGACCAACCTAAGACCGCATTTATAACGCCTTGGGGAACATTTTGTTGGGTCATGATGCCTTTTGGATTAAGAAATGCGAGAGAAACTTATCAGCGCGCCGTGACTTTGATTTTTCATGATTACATTCATAATATTCTGGAAGATTATGTGGATGATATCTTGGCAAAATCTATACAAAGAGAGGATCATATTTTTATTTTACGAGAAATATTTGAAAGAATTAGGAGTTATAATATGAGATTGAATCCTAAGAAATGTGCCTTTGGAGTTGATTCTGGTAAATTATTAGGATTTATAATCTCTTAGCAAGGCATAGAGGTTGATACTGAGAAGATTGATGCTATTGTTAATATGCCTCCTCCTAAGAATATTTCTCAATTACGCAGTTTACAAGGAAAAATACATGCCATTCGTCGCTTTGTTTCTAACTTAGCTGATAGAACTATTCCTTTCACTTCCTTGGTTAGAAAAGATACCATTTTTTCTTGGAATAAGAAATGTAAACAATCCTTTGAGAAATTTAAGGAGTAACTTGACAATCCTCCTATTTTGCAACCCGCTCAATTTAATAAACCATTTTATCTATATACTTCCACTACTCTGAATGATGTGAGTGCGTTGTTGGCTCAACATGATAGTGAAGGTAAGGAAAGACCAATGTACTACATTATTTAGACTTTACTTGATTATGAAATGAGATATACCGACTTTGAAATACAATTCCTGGATTTAGTTTATGCTTGTCAAAAACTCAGGCATTACCTATTGAATGTTGAAGTCAATGTGATTGTTAAATTTAATCCTCTAAAACACCTTTTCTCAAAGACTGGTCTCTCTCGCCGTCTGGAAAAGTGGGTGATGTTACTTACAAAATTTGATCTTAATTTCATTTCTCAAAATTCAATTAAAGGACAAGATTTAACTGATTATTTAGTTGAAGCTCCTTATCCTCATTCTAATACAAGCATTACCTCAATAGAATTCCCTGATGAGAGGATTCTAGCTATTAAGCAAGAGGATGTTCGGGAATTATATTGTGATGGTTCCAGATGTAAGACAGGTTTTGGTGTTGGCATTATCTCGGTCCCTCCTACAAAGAAATTGATCCCTATTTTGTAAAATTGACCTTTCCTTATACTAACAATATTGCGGAGTATGAATCCCTTATAGCTTGCTTATGAGCAGCTTCATCCCTTCATATTAAAAACTTGGAAATCTACGGGGAATTGTAATTGATTGTGAAACAAATCAAAGGATTTTATCATACTAAGAATGATAAAATGACGCAATATAGAGATTTGTCTCTTGATATTCTTTCACAATTCTCTTCTTATACGGTTTAGACTTTACCTAGGAAAGATAATTTACATGCGGATGCCATGGCAAGCGCATCTTCTTTGGTTTTTCTTGATAATAATGCCAAAGACTTTCAATTTACTATACATACTCTTAAACACCCTGCAATTTCTAATAAGGTTATTGCTAATTGTTTTAACTTGAATTTGAATGAATGGTATTCGCATATCTTTCATTTTTTAAAAGATAGTATTTTTTTTGAATCATCAACAAGGAACATGCATAATCTTATTAGGAAGCTTGTAGCATGTTATATCATTTTGGGAGGTACGCTTTAAAAAAACTCTTATAATGGTTTGCTATTAAGATGTCTTGGTAGAACCAAAATTCTGATAGCTTTAGCAGAAGCTCATTTTGGTTCTTGTGGGGGACATTTTGGTGGGAATTATTTAGTCAATAAAATTCTTAGAATGGGATATTATTGTCAAATAATGGAATAAGATTCTTTTACATTTGTTAAGAAGTGACCTCAGTGTCAGCAACATGGTAATTTAATTCATGCTCCTACTTCTGAGCTTCGTAATCAAGTTGCTCTATGGCCTTTTAGTATTTGGGGTTTTGATCATATTGGAAAAATCTCACCAGCTTCTTCTCAAGTACATACATACATCTTGATAGCTACAGATTACTTTACGAAGTTGGTGGAAGCTATTCCTCTCTATTCTACTACCGCGGATGTTATTTTTGATTTCATCCTTAATAATATTATAGCACGATTTGGTATTCCTTCAATGATAGTTTGAGATAATGGCACTTCTTTCAAGAATAAAGAAGTCACAAAATTCTTGGAGAAACATCATATTCAGCATATAGTTTCTACTCCCTACTATGTTCAATCTAATGGTCAATCCAAAGCATCAAATAAAGTTATTGAGCAAATCTTAAGGAAAACAGTTAATAAGCATGTGAAAGATTGGCATACCCAACCTACCTATGCTTTATAGGCTTATAGGACTAGTGTTCGTATTTCCACAGGTACTTCTCCTTATAATCTTGTCTATGGTACTAATGTTGCCCTTAGAATTAGAAATACCTTCTTTTTGTGTTTCATTTCATGGGATAATCGACAAGGATACTTTTCGGGAACAATGATTACAAGAATTAGAAATGTTGGATGAACAACGGATAAATGCTTTGGACAATATAATGTCTTATCATAAATCACTTCAAAAATAGTATAATCATAAGGTGATTGAATGGTCATTTTCAGTGGGTGATTTAGTCTTGTATGAAAATCAATGGAATGTGAATGCTTTACCTGGTGAAAAAGGGAAGTTTAGCCCTAATTGGCTTGGACCTTTTGTAGTAATTAAAGACTTTACTTCAGGTGATTATAAGGTTGCTGATATGAATTGTGTCCCTCTTAAGGAACCTACTAATATTATGAACCTCAAACATTAGTATCCCTAGTACATCATTCTTTCTTTGTGTATTTATGTATTCCTTATAGAATAGTTATGTCTATTTTATAAATTATGTGATTTGAATACATTCATACATGACTTCGTCTTTCTTTTTGTTAAGTTTTTGTACTGGTGAAAAAAATAGTAATCAATTACAGAACTAAATGGGCAAAGAAAAATTTTCATATATTAACTTCTATGATTTTGATACATATATGGCACATGTGCCCTATCTATCAATATTTTTCTCTATGCTTTGAGGGTTGATGGCTCCTAGCTCTCTCTCTTCTATGATGTGAAGCTGACAATCTCGGTACAGTAGTCGATGTGCGGCTCCTGGACATGCTCATCTCATAGTTACATTCTTGGGCTCTTTGTAGGTTAGCTATCAATTTCTCTTCTCTCTCTCTCCATAACCTTATCTCTTGTTGGATGCATGCAAAAACATCTGCATGTCTATCGGGATCTCTCTATCCAATGAGGGACTCTCTCTCACTAGCTTGAAGTCAGTAGGATATACATGTATCCTTCAGAACCTCTGATACAAAGCTCCTCCACTCCACTATGCTAGCTGCTAAATTCAAACATATTTATCTTTTAGTACATCTTTTCAAAACATTCAGTTAAAATATCTAAATATAATGCATATTTCATACTTGGATCTCCCTCCTGAGCATCACCAAAGGATCTAGATGGTTGGGGCATGGAGTGACTGCTCTCTTTGTGCTCACTATGTCTAGGTATCGATAGTGGTGTCTCTGTATGAGCGTGGGGAGGTCATCATGATCTCAGTGATACAACATAGACAACACACTCATCTACACATGTACTATCACCTGGGGGGATTTCCTCTTCTCTTTCCCCTGCTCCCTCTTCTTCTCTAAACTCTTCTCTCTCCCCTACTCTCTCCTCCTCCATAGGATCTCCCTCAGAGATTACCCCCTCCTTGTCTCTCTGATCCTCCTCCTCATCCACCAGTATGTCACTACCTCGGTGTGTCCTCTCTGATAGACCCCGATCACCTATGGGATAGTCATCAGGGAAGATGGGGTGGGATCCCTATAGAATCGAATATTTGATATACTCTCTACTAACATCTAAATAGGGTACATTAGGAGCTACCTTTGTATCCTCAGTCTCATCTATCTCATTATCTATAATATCTGCCATTGTAGGTTGGCGTATAGCACCGGGTCTCTAATAGTATCTGGTTGGGTATACATACTGAGGTACTATTCTGGGGACCCCCTGTATCAAACCAAACTATCTCATCACTCTATCATAGTAATATGGCATCACTGCATGACTGGTAGGACCCTCTAGTAGCATGTTTTGTTGTGAGTGTCTCAGCTGGCATTGAGTATCTATTCATTTTGTCATCTGATAGTATCATCTCTATATCACATCAACACCTGGTATACGATTGAGGAATACCATCGAAAAGAGGATATATTCATACTACCAGAAATCTACTAGTGGGTAGGAAAAGGCTCTTAGTTTTCTCACATCTACCATCATCGAAACACCTTGTGGTCGTGTACATGTCTAATGCTCAAACATCTAAACCTATAGCAAGGTACATACTGTGAGACTCTCTCGCTGGTATATCACTAATTGACACAACTCATTGTAGAGATGGGCCAACATGTTGCGACCCCATGAGAAGATATTCCTATCACCCTCCATCCTACGTACGAGATGAGTGAATGGTGCTAAAAAGACTATACCCTTTATGTTGGGTACTACAACTAAAGAGAGTATACACAACATCACTTTCTGCACCAAAGGTGTCGGGCCTGCTAATATGCTTGATAGACTCATCTTATCTTCCCAGGTCCTCATATGTAGTACTAATCCTAAACAATACTCCCCATCTAAGGGGACCTTAATAGGACCCCACTGCACTCTTGGTCTGACAATCTCACCTTGGACTGGAATTCGTAGGATCCTATGCACATCCTCTAGTGTGATCGTAATCTCTCCTGGGGGATGATGGAAGGAACGAGTATCCTCATCCCACCTCTCTATCATGGCTAATATCATGCATCGATGGAACCTCATCTATTGTAGGACTGCTACCCAGTATAGTCCCACATCTCTCAATATTTGTATCTCATCCTTTTGTAGCTCAGACAAGTTCTCTCTGACAGTCAGAAATAGCCCTCCGAAGGGGTACTCTCAGAGACAGACAAGATCTTGTCAGTACAAAAAACATCATATCAATACTCTATTATCATGAAACTATAATACTCACTTGACCAGGTCAAGGTCAACCTTTTTGGGTGAAGGTCAACCTTTTCAGGTCAAGGTAGACCTTTTTGGGTTAGGGTCGACCTTTTTGGGTCAGGGTCGACCTTATCCCTAGTAAGGATGAGAACTTCCCAGTTATGGTCGACCTTAAAGGGTCAAGGTCGACATAACTAGGTCTAGGTCAACCTTTTTGGGTCAAGGTTGACCTTACCTATGAAAACATGAATTTTTTAACCACAAATATCAAAACAATGAACTTACCTCGAGAAGTGGATTTCCACTGGCTAGGCACTCTCTCAGGATCTCCATGCACCTCGCACGAAGTTATTCTCTCTTCGGCATTCTGCTTCTTTTCCTAAACTCTACAAATGATAAGAGTGAGGAGGTAAGTGTTTCTTTCTCTTATTTATAGATACAAATTAGGGTTTTATTAGGGTTTCGTTTGAATTTACTTATGTTAAATTTGAATTTTTCTTCATATGCATTTAGATAGACATTCGCTCTTTTCATCATAACTTGAGTTTGGTAGCTCTGTTTTCAATGTCGTTAGTGGTGTTGGAATCGTGATTCAGATACCTAACCCCTTGAATTAGTTTAAGAAGGTTAGGAATTCTTCTAATTGGTTCAGAAAGGGACTTTTCAACAAACTGCATATCAAGTTTATAGGTCTAACCTTATCACCATGTTTCACCTTTCAGAGTTAGTAAGCTAAAATAGGGGGGCATAAGGGGCTCTATGCACTTATAAAATTCATCCTAGTAAGTCTTAGGTGCTCTATGGATTTTTTTTTTGTAGGTTGTGGGTACTAACAGTTTCTTGCAGGATCTCTACATTGATGAATTGGCTATATCATTTTTATTTTTATGAGGTTTTCTTACTTTAGCTTGCATATTCATGTAGTGTCATATCTAAGATAAAGTGAGGGATGAATCTATCATCTTAAAATGAAATAACTTCCATTTTGGTAGGTTTAGCACCCTCATTTATTACACTTGCATATTAGATTTGCATTTAGGATGCATCTACACTTGATTTTGCATTTCTTTGTGAAATTGGGGTTAGGATCCTATGGATCCTCCTTAATTTCCCTCCATGTGTCTTTATTTTTATGTATAACATATGTACTAGCTCTCCTAATCTTCATCATACCTCTTCTATGGCCTCTGTGCCTCTCCTCAACACTCTGGTGTGTTTTCTCACCTGCCTATGTCCCCGGCTGACCTGGGAATCTTGTTGATTTATTAAGGTGACCTACCTGAAACCTCTGGTCAGGGTTGCGGTCGATTCTTACCTAGGTCAAAATCAAGTTCAACCTTGACCTAGGTCAAGTTTGAGGTAAACCTTGACCTAGGTCAAGGTTGAGGTTTATTTTGACCTCTGTCGAGTGTTGGTCCCCAAGTCCAGGTGCGGAAGTGTGTTCTTCGATATTCAAATTAATACATCCCCTCCTTGGTTGGTGATTATAATTGGACCATATTTCAAGGTGAAATTTGAATTTGGGTCCTTTGCATTTCCCTAGGAAGTCTATCCTTGAGTTCTCTATATAAACACTCTCTTTTGCCTTCAATTGGACATGACAAAATTATGATTATGACATGATAATGATGCAAGAATGCAAGAGGATGAAATAGAAGGACAAGATATGATGATTACTTAATAAATACAAGCATTTTTTTGGACAATCTATTGTGGATCTTTATTGGAGCAAGAAATAGTTCTTCCTTCCTTCTTCTTCTTGGATCTACCATTTTCAACATTCAAGCATTCAAAAGATACTATCATGGGGTAGCAACAATGGATTGTGAGTTTGGTAGGAATACTTTAGCCTTGGGGGCTTGGTATACTTTCTTTATCATATTCAAATCTATGTATTGCTCTCTCATTTTCAATTCATGCTAGGGTTTCAATCTAGAGGATTAGATCTTGGCATTATAAATTCAAAGCTCTTCCTAAGAGCAACACACACATACATTCTATTACATATGTCTATTCATGGAGGTGGAAACCACCAAAATGGGGATTTCACTAAGGCAAAACCCTATATAGCCACCCCAAAACACCCTTTTTCAGATATCTACAGTCGTTGTTTCAGGAGTTGTAGGTCAAAATTGGATACCCTTTTCAGCAAAATTCTAGGATCTGAAAAAGAAAAATTTGTCGGACTGTGCAGGTCAGAATCAGAGATTTTGGGTTAGAATCTGAACTTTTAGGTCAAAGGTGACATTCATTTTTTGGTCAAAATCATAACTGAGCCATATCTAGAAAATATTTCTGGGTTTTCTCCGTCTCTACGTTTCTATTCTAGATTTGGTTGCAGATTTTCCAAAAACTTGATACGGGCTTTAGAAAAGGGGTATTTCCAAATCTGATATGATGTGAGGTATGTATTTTACTCCATTATTCTTTGCAAACATTTCCAGCTTTAAGTTCCTTATCATAACAATTAAATGTAAATAGTTGAATATGCCATTTTTAAATGCAAATCCCCATTGTTAAAAACCCTATTTAAAATATCATCCAATTTCACCATTTACAAGAATTAATGAGCTTCTCTACCTCCAAAACAAATCCATCTTTGCACTTTATGCAAAACACAGTTACATTGTCATCAACAAACTTTAGATTAGTATATCACTTTTGAACACTTATTAATATGTTAATGGCTACTCCTGAAGTTTAATCAGCTTATGTCTTATATGTATTTATATGCAATCTATGTGTTAAATTCTATAAGTGAACTTCTTCATATGCTTTGTTATCAAAATCTCTAGGTTAGGGTTTGTATATCTCTTTATCAATTCGTAAGGCTTAAGATAGATTATATCATGCTAACAATCAGTTTATGTATGTGTACATGTACACTTATTTCCTTAATTGTTGATTGCAGGACTCATCTTCAAAGTACAATGGATGAAATATCCTACTCAGTAAGCCACCTCTCTAACCCTAGTTATTGAAATTGTGTTGTAGGGTACAATTTAAGGTAAATTCTACAAGGGGACATTACAAAAGGGCTACTATATGAGTTTTTGTATTAATGACATAGAATATATTTAATATATTTCTTTGGGTCTATGTAGGATGCTACTATCAAGCCTTTATATGATTACTAAGAACTTTTAGTATGCAAATGCAAGCTGCAACTGACAGAAATAGGATCACACTTGAAAGAATTTCATTCTAAACTTTTAATTTATTTTGTTACCAATATGACTAATAATACCTTCTCTTAACATATAAAAAAACAAGTATTAATAATAAGAATATATAAGGTTATGCCATATAAGTCATGTTCCTCAAGCCTACAATTTTTTTAAAATAATACTATCATTTTTCCTATATCCTGCTATCATGTTTTGCACACTCTCAGAATTTAATGCTAATTTGGTTCTTTGAACAAATTACAAACTAAGTGTTAGATTTTTTAAACTTATGGATTAAACTATGTATGATATTTAATATAGAAGTCTAACAAATCTAACAATATGGACCATGGAATTTACATGACTCTACAAACAAAGTGGTTTAAGTCTTCTTAGTTCTCACCTATTAGGACCTTGGGCATTTCATTTACTTTTTACTTTCATTAATTCTCTTTGGTTTTTCTTGGTGTGAGAGATGTACATTGAAGCATCAGGAGACATTAGAAAACACCCCCTTCCTGCCACACGTGTCCAACAAATAGGAGATACCTACCCTCCTCTAGGTCTCATAATTTCCAAATATTTTAGGACTAGGGATAAGATCAAACGTTATATACATTAGTCATATCAATTTAGTGGGAGAATGATCTCATGTAATTCCTTGATCTTTATCCAGTAACGTTAATGATAATTATCTACAGATGAGCAAATGATGATACCCATATTTATCCTTAATTTTGTTGACTTCACATGGCACACATTTAGGTAAGTTGATACATTGCATATTAAATATTAATCTTTTGTGAAATTCTTGATACACATATATATCCTTAATTATGTTGACTGCAGATGGCACACATTTGAGTGAGTTGATAAATCCCATATTAAACATTAATCTTTTGTGAAATTCTTGAGGTTCATATTGATACTTTTCAAAATCTTTGAAGGAAATTAAAGGATACGTGATAATTAACATAATTCAATTTCAAATGTTATAAAATGAATATTATTATTGTCTTTATGTAGTGTAATAAATAAATAGCAAGTAAATAACAGAGTGGATGTGTTTTATTCAACAAACCTACACATGCAGAATACAGTGGTTCTGAATCATAGAGAAAAATGGGAAAAGACAAAAAGATACCCCAATAAGTTTGTATTACCTTTATTTGCAACTAGTGAGCCCCACTTATACTTGGCCTATAAATTTAGTTGAAATAAATACTCATAGGAATGCAATTATTTTATCATAATTGCATGCAAGCATTCTCCTTTTTCACACTTCATTGTCCATTCATGCCAGCTTGTATCCACTATTATTTGATTTCATTGAACCTGCACCCATGACTTCCACTAGCATACTAAAAGAATGTCATAAGGCGTAATTAATAGAAATTATAATCATCTCCCATCATTTTCTAATCTAGGCCATTGCATGTTCAAGACTTTCCTAAAACCTCAGATCTCAGAAAAAAAATGTTACCATAATATGATATCGATTGGTAGATGTGCTACATAATGTTATGGAAACTTGCAGCAGATTAGATGACAATGATTTTAAATTTGTCTTGCACGCTCGCATTAAATGTTTCCATATTATTCATCTTAAAATATCATGTAGGATATCAGACTTCACAAAAATGGTAATACAATCGTGAACTTAAAGTTCTGTATACCATCTCTTAGAAGACTGTAACAAGGATCACATTCAATTACACTATTTCTGAAAAAAGGATCTCATTTTAATGATAGTATTTCTGATAGCTCGCACAAATATAAATCGAAAAGAATTAGCAACAATAAGGACATTCTTTGAAGTAAAATTGTTCTTTACAAATGCATGCATGTTACCAATGGCAACTCTATGGTGTCAAATGCTAGAAAGCAGTTGCACACCAAAGTAAACATCTAGAATGTTGTTTTCTTGTACATTATTAGTCATGAATGGATAAACACCATGCTTATTTGATAAAATATCCTATCAAAGATCTATAGTTGTACTCCACTATATCGGAATGAAATATCAAGGATTTAGTAAAACAACATTCATTATATTAGGAAACTTATCTTTGATGGCAGCTTGAACACCCATGCTAATTGGACCTGGACCACTATATTTTACATGACATTCACCATCCCCAATGGGTATCACTTCTACTGAGCCACCATAATTATGTATTGCTGGCCTCAGCATGTCCAAATGAGAATTAACAGACTGCAACATGGGTAACATCAATGAATAATTAGAACATGTTGGCTATAAAATAAATTATAGTTATCTTCTCAAGTAATGTATTTTCCAACAAATATGCAATTATTTAATGTTTATACCACTACTATCATCAGATGTAATAATTATAGAATATGATGTAAGATTGATTAAATTGAATATATAAATATAATAAGATAGTCAAAAAATTATATAAAGTAAACATGGTGATGATGAATGTTTGAGGTAAACTTGGGAGAAGTTTTCCACTGTTGGAAATTGTGGATAGCTCCATGATCTACATTCATAACTTTTCATACCTATTGATATGAGTTTTATTCCACTACAACATGCAGAACTAAGTACTCAATATTTCGAATGGATTACCAAACACATACCATTTTCTTGAGGATGGTGGGATGGAGCCTTGGGTTGTTACCTTCTTGGTCAGGGCTTCAATAATGGAGGTGAGTGCTTTGGTTGTTTAGTTCTTATTCTATTGTAGGTGTGAATGTTTAGGTTCGCGTCGATTTTGTGTCTTGGAATTTATGAATATATATAAAGTTGTGATATTGTTTTCTTTCTTTCTACTGATTGAGTTTTTTTAGATGATATCATTTTTGGTTACTAATCATGTTGTTGATATTCATTTTTTGTCACTGATGTCAACATATATTTCAGTGGAGAGGAAAAACTAGTTACTTGACTGGAAGAAGTGTATAGACATTGTATGGATGATTCAGAATGATCGAATTTGATTTATGTAGAAGGATGTCTTTTGAACTTATTCCTAAGGTCTCTTGGGTCTATGTTACATACTGTGGATGTTACAGTTGATTTTGTGAAGACTGGTTTTCTGGACTGTAACTGTGATTCTAGATAGAGTAGGTCTCTGTGTTTTAGGTATATCTTTCTAGAGAAGATATTTCAGAACTTGTGAGCTTACTAATGGAAAGCTAACATATGGTAGAGTAATGGTTTGAGTTTGATTGTTGTTTGGATACTGATAATGTCACCTGTGGCATGTATTCTAGAGAAGACCTATTTCCTGGCCAACTTCAGACATGTAGTGTGTGAAATTAATTGTGAACATGAATTACAAATTTGGAAGTATATGTGATGGATTGTAAATGATGTATGCTTGTTATAGATACCGTGTGTATCTTAGCAAGGCATTATGTAATTATTTGTATGATGGAAAGCCTTCATTGGCTAACCTAGTTAATTATGTATTAGGAAAGCTTAACTGGTTGACCTAATGAATTATTGTAAGAGGGTATATATGAATGATAATTTATTGTGGATAAGTGTGAAAGAGAAAGATAAGGATAGAGATGTGTGGAAGCTGTGAAGCTTGTTGACTTCCAGATACAAAGCATAGTTGATACTTCATTGGAACTGACCAAGTAAAGATAGTTTTTATCAGATAGTTCACTGGAATGTGTATTTTCTTTATACACTTGATTCGGATTTTAAATCCTTGAGGGTGGCTTTAACCTTCTTTGGGAAGTGTGTCTTGGAAATGAGCCTACTATTTTCTTGACTCCTAATAGGGTAGGTCTCCTAACAGGGACTGCGTACTGTAATGTTGTAATAAGCTCCTAACAGGGCTAATATCTTTTATCTGGGATTCTATACTCTTAGTACATTATTTGTGGGTGTTAATTTCAACCGGGGTTTTACCTTTAACAGGGTTTCCTCGACAACAAATATTATTAAATCGATATGATTTCCACAATCCATTGAATTTAGAGCTGAATTTATGGTTTTGATTGTGCATGTTTTTTAGCATCAAAACCATAAATTCAGCTCTATAAAAAAATATTGTGCTATGGTGTGGGAATTTATTGTGTTATCATTTACATTTGCAGATTTGGTTTATAAAGTTTAATAATCAATATTACAACTAATTCACCTACCCCTCTTAGTTGTCTTGTGGACTTTTATTCCCAACAATTGGTATCAGAGCATTTGGTTCTCAAAAAGAAAGTTTAACAGCTTGAGGTGATCCTAAAGATGACTTACTACAGGAAGGATAGTTCAAAGTTTGATCCTAAAAAACTTTGACAGTTGGCAGAACAAGATGAGAACACATTTTCTATGTCTGGGAATTGATTACTGGATGATAACAAAGAAGAAGGAAAAGGTAGCGACTGAGGATGAATTAGAGAAAGCCAATAAATATGAAAAGAATCTATTATCATGCAACATGGTTGCAAGGGAATCCTTGATTAGCTCATTACCAGAAGGAGAATTTATTGAAGTAAAGGACTTGGACTCTGCACATGAAATATGGACAAGATTGGAAGCCCTATATGTTGGAGACAAGTTTACAAAGCAAGCAAAGTTACAAAACTGGAAGACAAAGATGGAATCACTGAAGATGAGAGAAGATGAGAACATTAGAGCATATGGACTAAGAATTACTGAAGTGGTTACTGGTATTAGGAACTCTCGAGGAACTTACAGTGAGGAAGAAGTGATTGAAAAGATACTCAGATCTTTGACACCTACATACAAAACCAAAGTTCAGGCTATAGAAGAGATCATACCTTTGACACCAAACTTCACCAGAGAGATGTTGATTGGCAAGCTAACTACATTTGAAGCCATAGAATTGGGAGACACTTTTCCTAAGGTTGAATCAGCATTCAAGGCAACCGTGCAGAAGAACAAAAGGATCATACCTAGAAATGCAAGCACAAGCAGTAGTGACCTAAGCGAAGAACTTGGAGCCTATGCTGATGAATGGGAACAAATATAGGAAGAAGAAAGGAAGCTAGATGAAGTCGTGGCACTAATTTATAGAAGAGAAAAGAGAGGTGAGGTAAGTTTGAGGGAAAATTACCTTTGAAATATTTTTCATGTAACAAGATCAGTCATTTTGCATCTAGATGTCCTACATGAATTCCAAAGCACAAACCTAAGTTTTTCAAATCTAAATTCTCAAAGGACAAAGAATGTTATTATGCAAGTGAGGGTATATCTGATGATGAGGATGGTGACAATGATGAAATTAGATTTATTTCTATTAAGGATGATGAACCTATCCATGAAGAAAAAGCCTTAGTATCCCAAGTTGAAAATAAATTTGAATGGGTTATAGATAGTGGTTTTTCACATCATATGAGTGGAGATAAAAACAAGTTTGTGAGTTTGAAAAGACATGACGGTGGTGTTGTTAGATTTGGTGACAATACTCCTAAACTTATTATTGGAATTGGATCCATCTCTTTGGATGGAAAGATTAACACTGACAATGTATTACTTGTTGATGGACTTAAGCACAATTTGTTGAGTGTTGGAATGGTAGTGGACAAGGGTTATCAACTGAACTTCATCAATGGAAAATGTTCTATCAAGAGTAAAAAAGAGACTTGATAGCATCTGGTACTAAATCTAGAGGTAATGTATTTAAACTGAACACATCTGAAGCTTCTTTTTTTATTGAAAAGGTTGATGACAGTTGGTTATGGTAAAGAAGATTTTTTCATGTTAATTTTGATAATATTGTGAAGGAAAGTATGACAAAAGAAGAAAGAGATCTACATAGAATTGTAAAGCCATCTAACAATATGTGTAGAGAATGTGTTATGGGGAAACAGACTAGAAGCACTTTCAAGAGAAAAGCTTATTCAGCAAAAGGGAAGTTGGATCTGGTGCATACAGATCTGTGTGGTCCTACAAGAACAAGACCATACTATGGTGAAAGGTATTTTATTCTTTTTGTTGATGAATTTTCTAGAATGATGTGGGTTACATATTTGAGAGAGAAATCTGAAGCATTTGAAAAGTTCAAGTTATTCAAAGTGAAAGTTGAGAATGAATCTGGTTTAAAGATGAAGTGTTTGAGATCAGGCAAAGGAGAGTTTAAATCAAAGATGTTTAATACATACTGTGAAGAAAATGGAATACATAGACAGACTTTAGCCCCTATAACTCCACAACAGAATGGGATAGTAGAGAGAAGAAATAGAACCATATTAGATGTTGCAAGGACTATGTTGCTAGAAGAAAATGTGTCACATGTTCATTGGAGAGAAGCAGTTGGCACTGCTGTGTACACATTAAAAAAAATTCAGATCAGAGAAGGTACAAATAAAACTCCCTATGAATTATGGTTTGACCATACACCTACTGTGAAATATTTTAGAATATTTGGTAGTAAATTTTATATCAAGAGAGATGATAAAATAGGCAAGTTTGATGCTAGAAGTGATGAAGGAATCTTTCTTGGTTATTCCACTAAGAGTAAAGCATATAAGTGTTTCAATCTAAGACTGAGGAAACTAATTGAAAGTGCCAATGTGAGGATAGATGAAAATTTTTAAATTCAGGAAAGAATATATGATTCTGGTCAGATAAATGAAACAAGAGAAGTTTTTGCTGAACCTGAAGGACCCTTGATGATCAAGAATGAGATTGAAGAAGAATAATAGGATGAAGATACTGAGACATTGAAGACACCAAGGTATGTCAAGATAAACCATCATGAAGATCAAACTATTGGTGATGTGAGCAAAGGCATGATGACCAAATATAGAGTTAGAGATGAGATATGTTTGATCTCTCAAGTTGAACCAAAGACTACTAATGAAGCATGTAGAGATGAATCTTGGACTAAATCCATGGAAGAAGAAATAGAACAGATAAAG
The DNA here is from genome assembly GCA_018584345.1 of Thuja plicata. Taxonomy (NCBI): domain Eukaryota; kingdom Viridiplantae; phylum Streptophyta; class Pinopsida; order Cupressales; family Cupressaceae; genus Thuja; species Thuja plicata. The sequence continues at coordinate 347,301 of MU227981.1, read as the reverse complement.
AAAAACAACACTTGGGAATTTGTTCCAAGACCTCAGAACAAAAATGTGATTGGCACTAAGTGGGTTTTCATAAACAAGATAGATGAGGAAGGCACAGTGGTAAGAAACAAGGCTAGACTAGTATGTAAAGGCTACTCACAATAAGAAGGCATAGACTGTGAAGAAACATTTGCACTTGTTGCTAGATTGGAAGTTGTGAGACTATTCCTTGCTTATGCTGTATATAAAAACTTTAAAGTGTATTAGATGGATGTGAAGTCAGCATTCTTAAATGGTGATCTAGAAGAAGAAATGTACATTGAGAAACCTGATGGTTTTCCTTTGACAGATGATGAAGATATGGTCTACAGACTGAAGAAGGAACTGTATGGACTGAAACAAGCACCAAGGGCATGGTATGCAAGACTGGATAAACATCTACTTCATCTTGGTTTAGAAAAGGTAATGCAGACAATAATTGTATTTAAGAACTAATGAAGATGGAATCTTAATTAAAGAAGTTTTTTTTTATGATATCACTTTTGGAGGCAATGATAAAATGAGTAACAAGTTCGCTAACGAAATGGAGAATGAGTTTGAAATATCAATGATTGGAGAGATGAAATTTTTTCTTGGTTTGCAAATTAATCAAAGTAAGAATGGCATTTTTATATCTTAGACCAAGTATCTTAAGGAAATGTTGAATAAATTTGCAATGGAAGATTGTAAACATATTGGTATTGTTGGAGATTTGCTTCTATGCAAATAGTTGATTGTGTGTTTGTCATTGATGACAATATATAATATATAGTAGTGTCCTGTATGCAATTATCAGTAATGATATTCTGGAGTCTTGCACATTTACATCTATGTTGTAGACATTTTTTGGATGCTATGTTCATACATGCAGATTTATATATGCAATTTGAGTTGAGTTATGTTAATCTATTTTGGCAGTTACGGTTTCTGAGATTATCAGTTAAGAGCCGACGGATTTACATTGTTTCTTGAGTTGCACCTATCTTTGGGATATGTGTGTTTGTATTCATGTTTAGTTATGAGTTAATGATGATTATCCAAAGGTGCTAAATGTTTTATAACAAAAGCATGATGTTTGAGTTAATTTGGTAGAACCAACTATGTGAAGCAACACGTCCACTCATTTTGAGTTGCGCAGTCCTAACTTTGATTGCGTGCTTAGTTAAGCTGACAAGGAAGTTGTTGAAGTGTTTCCTATAGCCGTCGTGACCTTATCCTTAATGAATATACATATAGCAGTTCAATTGAGATCGCTAAGAGTGAAAATGAAGTGAAAAATATAAGACAGAGAAGTGCAAAAATTTAGACAGTAAAGCTACATCATTCATCAGTTGAAGATCTATGTGAAGAAGAAGAAGAAGATTACAATTCACTGGAACTAATCAAGACAATAGGTCTACTCAAATAGTTCATTATTAGATATAGTGTATATTTGCCTTACAGAAGGTTGTAGCCTTCAGCATTTGAGCAGTGAGCTCTTGGACAGTGTGTCCTCACCCCTAACAGGGTTATCTAAAAAATACTCCCAATAGGGTCTGCCCTTTGACCAAGTCTTTATACTTATTGCAATGTAAAGATCAACTCCTAACAGGGTTACAAGATCTTCTAATAAGGATCAATATAAACTAGTACATTTATTTGTGGATGCTAATTCCCACTAAGGTTTTTACCTAATTTGGTTTTCCTCGTTACCGAAATTGTGTTGTTCAATTTAGTGTTATCTTGTTGAGATTATGTTTAAATTTATTCTTTACTTAATTGGAAAAAGAATTGAATCTTGTAGATAACTGATTCACCCCCCCCTCTCAGTCATCTCTTGGGAATATTCCTCACAATTGGTATTAGAGCCAAGTGCCTTGGAGAGAAAGCTTAACAACATAAGGTAGATCAAATGGCATACTTCAAAAAAGAAAGTCCTAAGTTTTATGGAGAGAATTATCTTGACTGGAAGAACAAAATGATAACACATCTACAGTGCATTGGTTTTGAGATTTTTGAAATGGCCACACAAGAATTTGTTGTTCCCTCTCTGAAAGACCTTGCAAAAGTTGATACTACTAGTAATCAAAAGGAAGTATTCACCGCTAATGCGATTGCCAAGGAATCCCTTATAAGTGCTTTATCTGACAATGAATTTTTTGAGATCAAGAAAGTAAATAAAGCCTACACCATATGGGAGTATTTAGAAGATATGTTTGAAGGAGATATCCAAGCAAAGAATGCACGGAGGAAGACATGGAAAAAGAAGTATAACAACTTATAGATGCTACCTGAAGAAAACATCAGAGCTTACAATAAGAGGACTAATGAAGCAATTTCATAAATCAGAAACAATCATGGAGAAATTTCAGAGGAAGACATAATGGACAAACTGATGACTACATTGACAGCAGACTATGAGAGAAAGATCAACATCTTAGATGAGACTATGCAATTTTCAAAGGACTTTAAGAGAGAGACTTTGATCAGAAAAATCTTTGCATTTAAGATATCAAGATTGAAAACTGAACCTAAAAGTGAAACAACTTTCAAAGCCTCAGTCCATGGTAAGAAATCTCTGGACATCTCTAGTAATATTGAGAAAGAAGAAGTTGACACAGAACTAGAAGACATCATTGCTATGATTTCTAAAAGGGAAAATAAAGGCAAAGGAAAATATGAAGGACAACTACCATTCAAAAAAATTTCATGCAACAAAGTTGGCCACTTTGCATCCAAGTGTCCTACAAGAGTCAATAAGTTCATATCTAATTACAAGCCTAAATATACAAAGGAATGCTACCATGATGAAGATGGAGTAACAAATGAAGATTCAGGAGAAGATGAAATTGGATTCATTGCCATTAAATACATTTATAAAATGCTTGAAGAATTGGACATTGAAGAGAAGGCACAAGAAAAAGCATTGGTTTCCAAAGCATACATCAGAACTGACTAGATCATTGACAGCGGATGCTCACATCACATGACATGAGACAAAGATAGATTTTTACATCTAGACAAGTACAAAGGTGGTATGGTTAGATTTATACATAACACTCCCAAACCTATCATAGGAAGAGGTTCTATTACCTTAGATGGAAAGAACAAGACAGATGATGTTCTTTATGTTGATGGTTTACATCATAACCTACTAAGTGTTGGAATATTTCTTGAGTAAGGATATCAGTTGGAATTCAAAGAAAAAAAGTGAATCATTAATAACAAACAAGAATAGATGATTGCATTATGATCTAAGACTAAAGGTAATGTCTTTCAGCTCAATTCAGAAGTAAGTTGTTTTGTTGCAAAAGTAGATGACAATTGGCTATCGCACAAAAGACTTTGTCATATCAATTTTGACAACATAGTAAAGATAAGCAATGTAAAAGTAGTAAGAGACCTTCCTAGTATTGCAAGACCAATTGATACTATGTGTAGGGAATGTGTGATTGGAAAGCATGTAAGGAGCTCATTCAGAAGTAAGCAGAACTTAGCAGAAAATAAATTGGATCTAGTGCATACATACTTATGTGGTCCTACTCAAACAAGATCATACTGTGGAGAAAGGTATTTTATTTTTTTTGTTGATGATTTTTCAAGGATGATGTGGGTTGCATTCTTAAAGGAAGAAGTTTACATAGAACACCTTGAAGGATTTAGTTTATCAGACAAACCAGACATGGTATGCAGACTGAAGAAAGCCATTTATGGACTTAAATAGGCCCCAAGAGCTTGGTATGAGAGACTTGATGGTTACTTGAAAAAGATTGGATTCAAAAAGGGAACATCAGATTGTAAATTATTCATAAGAGAAACATCTGGAGAATTACTATTAGTTGCTATTTTTGTTGATGACATTATCTTTGGTGGTAATGACAAGCTTAGTGTAGATTTTGCTAAAGAAATACAGAACGAGTTTGAAATGAGCATGATTGGACCCATAAAATACTTTTTGGGATTAAATGTAAAACAAACAGACAAAGGCATATTCATAAATCAGTCTAAGTATGTGAAGGAGATATTGAAGACTTTCAACATGGAAGATTGCAAACCAGTAAGCACCCCCATGATAACAGGAAGCAAGCTTTCTAAAGAGGATGATTCCATAGCAGTTGACAAGACACTATACAAGTCTATGATTGGAAAACTCATATATCTTACTCAATCTAGACCATATATTTCTAATGCAGTTGGTATTGTTGGAAGATTTGCAGTTGAACCTAAACAAAATCACCTAATGGAAATAAAAATAATATTTAGATAATTAAAGGGGACTATAGACTATGGTTTATGGTATTCTAACTCAGAGAATATACAACTTCATGTGTATACAGATGCAGATTGGGCAGGTTGTGTTAATGATAGGAAGAGTACCTTAGGAGGAGTAGTATTTCTTGGAAACATGTTGGTTACTTGGACAAGCAAAAAGAAGAATTGTATCTCTCAGTCAAGAGCAGAAGTTGAGTATGTTGCAGCAGCATTGAATTGTTCAACAATAGTTTGGATCAAACAGATGATTAAAGACTTTGGTATTCAGATTGATTATCCTATTATTATTCAATGTGATAACACTGGCACTATAAATATGTCAAAGAACCATGTGATGCACACAAAGACAAAACACGTTGAGATCAAATATCATTTTATAAGAGAAAAAGTTGCAGACAGAGAAGTAAAGTTGGATTATGTGAGCACTAAAGAACAATTAGCAGAAATATTTACAAAGCCTTTATCAAAAGATAATTTTGAGTATCTCAGGGAGAATCTAGGAGTAATTCCCTTTCCTGAGTCTGATTAGAATTTGCAGCAAGAGCATCAGTCCTTGGTGACTGATGATTGGTTGACTACTCTACTTCTGGAGTAGTACATGTGCTTAAATGTTTCTGGTGCCCTTTTCCATTGATGTCAAAAGGGGAGTATATAGTAAGGGGGAGCATATACTTTGGGGGAGTATTCAGTAGTGAAAAATGCAGTAAAAAGAGATACAGCTGTTAACAGGAACGTTTGATGAGGATATTGAGAAGATTGTAAAAAGAAAGAGGATACTTTGGGTTGATGGTATTTTTCATATCATATGTTGCCATCAATGTCAAAGGGGGAGATTGTTGGAGATTTTCTTCTGTGCAAATAGTTGATTGTATGTTTGTCATTGATGACAACATATAATATATAGCAGTGTCCTGTATGCAATTATCAATAATGATATTCTAGAGTCTTGCATGTTTACATCTATGTTTTAGACATGTTTTGGATGCTATATTCATACATGCAAACTCAGATATGTAGTTTGAGTTGAGTTATGTTAATCTATTTTGGCAATTACAGTTTCTGAGATTATCAGTAAAGAGCTGACATATTTACATTGTTTCTTGAGTTGCGCCTATCTTTGGGATATCTGTGTTTGTATTCATGTTTAGTTATGAGTTAAGGATGATTATCCAAATGTTCTAAACATGTTCTAACATAAGCGTGATGTTTGAGTTAATTTGGTAGAGCCGACTATGTGAAGCAACGCATCCACTCATTTTGAGTTACGTGGTCCTAACTTTGATTGCGTGCTTAGTTAAGCCGACAAGGAAGTTGTTGAAGTGTTTCCTATAGCCTTCATGACCTTATCCTTGATGAAGATACATATAGTAGTTCAATTAATATCGCTAAGAGTGAAAATGAAGTGAAAAATATAAGACAGAGAAGTGCAGAAAGTTAGACAATAAAGCTACCTCATTCATTAGTTGAAGATCTATGTGAAGAAAAAGAAGATGATTACAATTCACTGGAACTGATCAAGACAGTGGGTCTAATCAAACATTTCATTATCATATATAGTGTATATCTACCTTACAGAAGGTTGCATCCTTCACAATTTGAGCAGTGAGCTCTTGGACAGTGTGTCCTCACCCCTAACAGGGTTATCTATAAAAGACTCCCAACAGGGTATGACCTTTGACCAGGTCTCTATAATTATTACATTGTAAAGATCAACTCCTAACAGGTTTGCAAGATCTTCTAACAAGGATCATTATAAACTAGTACAATTATTTGTGGGTGCTAATTCCCACCAGGGTTTTTACCTAATTTGGTTTTCCCCATTACCAAAATTGTGTTGTTCAATTCAGTGTTATCTTGTTGATTTTATGTTTAAATTTATTTTGTACTTAATTGGAAAAAGAATTAGAATCTTGTAGATAAAAGATTCATCCCCCCCCCCTCTCAGTTATCTCTTCGAACTATTCCTAACAGGTACACCCATGATGATAGGGAACAAACTGACTAAAAGTGATGAGACTCAAAGTGTTGGGCAGACTAAGTACTGATTAATGATTGGAGGTCTACAATATCTAACACACACTAGACCAGATATTACCAATGTAGTTGGAATTGTGGCTAGTTATGAGGCAGATGCTAAAGAGACACATTTTCCTGCTGTGAAAAGAATTTTCAGATATTTGAAAGGAACAGTAGAATATGGATTATGGTATGAAAAATCTGATAATTTTACATTGCGGGCTTTTATTGATGTTGATTGGGTAGGTAATGTGGGTAAAAGGAAGAGTACAAGTGGTGGTCCATTTTTCCTTGGGAAAAGGTTGGTTTCTTGGTTGAGAAAGAAGCATAACTGTATTTCTCAATCTATTGCTGAGTCAAAGTATGTTGTTGCTGCAATAAACAATACACAAGTTGTTTGGATGAAACAAATGCTAAAGGACATTGGAATAATTTTCAAAGAACCATTGATTATCCATTGTGATAACACTAGCATAGTGAATATGTCAAAGAATCTTGTAATGCATTCAAAGACTAAACATATTTCCATCAAGTAACATTTCTTGAGGGAGAAGGTAGCAGATAAAGAGATTAAACTAGAGTATATTAACACCAAGGAACATATAGCAGATATATTTACTAAACCTTTGCCAAAAGATTCTTTTGTATATCTCAGAGGCGTGCTTGGGGTGATGGCCCCTCCCAGTGAAGACTAAAATGATTCAGATATGCATCATTCTAGTGGATCTCAGAGGTATATCATTCTCTGGACTTGATGTATGGATCTACTCCTTAGGGGGAGTGATCGTAGGAGAATACTATGGAGTACATTTGGGTGATCTTGCACCTAGATGATTGGACACAAAAATTTGAAAAGGACTACAGGAGACTACAAATGAGTAATGGCACCCTTTTCCATTGCTGCCAAAGGGGGAAGGAATCTATGTGAAAATCCGTACTATTTTGGAGAGATTTGTGTTGAGGATATTGAGAAGATTGTATTGAGAGAGAGTAGTTTTGGGTTGATGCATATGGATTTCCCCATATGTTGCCATCAATGCAAAAGGGGGAGATTGTTGGATGATATCAGTTTTGGTTGTTGATCATGTTGTTGATATTCATGTTTTTTCATTGATGTTAACATATATTTCATTGGAGATGACAGACTGGTTACTTGACTTGAAGAAGTGTTTAGACACTATACAGATGATTCAGAATGATCAAAGTTGGATTTATGTAGAAGGATGTGTGTTGACCTTATTCCTAAGGTCACTTGTCTCTATGTTACATACTATGGATGTTACAGTTGATTTGGTGAAGAATGGTTTTCTGGACTGTAACTGTGATTCTAGACAGAGCAGGTGTGTGTTTCAAGTATATCTTTTTGGCAAAGATATTTCACAACTTCCAAGCGTACTGATGGACAACCAACATATGGTAGAGTAATGGGTTGATTTTGATTGTTGTTTGGATACTGATGATGTTAGTTGCGGCATGTATTCTGGAGAAGACCTCTTTCCTGGCCGACTTCAGACATGTAGCATGTGAAATTAATTATGAGAATGAATTACAGATCTGGAAGTATATGTCATGGATTGTAAATGGTGTATGCTTGTTATAGATACTATGTGTATCTTACCAAGTGGTTATGTAATTATTTGTATGATGGAAATCCTTAATTGGCTGACCTAGTTAATTATGTATTAGGAAAGCTTAACTGGCTGATCTAATGAATTATTATAAGAGGGTATATATGAATGATAATTTCTTATGGATAAGTGTGAAAGAGAAAGATAAGGATAGCGATGTGTGGAAGTTGTGAAGCTTGTTGACTGCTGGATACAAAGCAGAGTTGATACTTCATTGGAACTAACCAAGCAAAGATAGTTGTTATCAGACAGTTCACTGGAATGTGTATTTTCTTTATACACTTGATTCAGATTATAAATCCTTGAGGGTGGCTTTAATCTTCTTTGGGTAGTGTGCCTTGGTAGTGAGCCTACTATTTTCCTGACGTCTAACAGGGTCTATCTCCTAATAGGGACTGTGTACTATAATGTTATAATAAGCTCCTAACAAGGCTAATATCTTTTAACAAGGATACTATACTCTCAGTACATTATTTGTGGGTGTTAATTCCCACCAGGGTTTTACCTTTAACAGGGTTTCCTCGACAACAAATATTGTGTTATGGTATTGTCATTTACTGTGTTATCATTTACATTTGCATATTTGGTTTATAAAATTTAAATTTTAATAATCTATATTACAACTAATTCACACCCCCCCCCCCTCTCAGTTGTCTTGTGGACTGTTATTCCTAACAAGTTTATCATTCATCTTTAGAGGTATAAAGTCCTTTTCCATGCATTCAAGGTCTGGATCTGATTTCTCTTCCATTTGATCAGAAGGAGTTAAATCATATAATGTGGCTACAAAATGGGAACACCTTTGGGTATGTGCACCAAGTTGTGGGCTAAAAAGGGGGGTATAAGTCAACACATTTTTTCTGAAATCGGGTAAACCTAAACTTGGAATAGGTGTTTGAGGGTCATACACTCAAAATAAGAAGACGTGTAAAAAATAAAAATTGTAGTACTCTGAATTTAGTTTCTAAAACATTAATCTTTTAAAAAAAATGACAATATTAAGAGGGTCAAACCTTGCGTGCACAAAAACATGTTCCTGGTTTTTTTAGAAAAACATAACATAGTTGTTTCTATGTGTGGTACAAAAGATATAGTTATATTCAGTATTTTTTAAATCCCTTCTGTAGGATGATAGGTAAGAGTGAGATCTAGAAGTTGTGTATTTTTTTGTAATTTGCTGATGAGTATTTTTTTTTCTGTGATTTTTTGAAGTGATCACATCCTAAAAATTTGGTACCTTTTCGTGCGCTGGGCATAACTTGCATCAAAATAATTGAAAATTAAAACTTTTTTTTAAAAGTGTATAGAATCAAGTGTAGAACAATAATATGAAATTTATTTGTAATTTGATTAAGTATATCAAAATTTATTAAAAAAATGGTAGACATATGTCTGTAAGGACAATCAAGACATTGGTAAAGAAAATTAAAGTTTACTACGCTAATGTTGTCCAAAAATAGAAAAATTTATATCGTTAGAAAGATAAGAAGACGTATGAGATTATGGTGAAAATCATAATGCTACCCAGTTGACAAATTGTAAACTTGATGAAGATAAAGTCAAGAATTCATCTTACAAGATGAAAAAATGTCTAAAAGAACAAAAATGGAGGGAAAATGAGCCTCCAAGCCTTTGGGTCATTTTTCAAGCCTCTTCCTGAGCCATAACCCAATCGGGTTTCTAAATTTCAAATAAATCAATCAGGTTCTATAAAGCAAAAATTACTTCAAAACCCGATCGGGTTTTGAAGAAGTAAAAACTATGCATTTTATTCTCCATAACCCGAGTGGGTTATAAAGAAACTAAAATAGGCCTTTCTTTCGGAAGCAATAACTTCAACATACGGAGTCTGATTTACTCCATTCAAAAAGCGTAGGAAAGATCTTCAAATGATATAACACATGATTAACCTAAAATCAACATCTATTTTTCCATCCATTTGAATCAAGTAAGGTATAAAATAGGTACTCATTATTTCCCATACATGCAACGTATAGGAAAATGAGTATGCTCTCTCTCTCTATATCCTCTCTCTAGAGAGAGAGAGAGAGAGAGAGAGAGAACCCTAGTTAACCTAAGTGTTCATTTGAAATTATTCTTTCCTTCAAGGTCCTAGTGACCTTTATATCATGTTAGTATCCTAGGTTTCACATTGGACTTCTTTTGTAAGACCTAGTTCCAAGATTGGCACTTTATAAGCCCTTGGTCAACTATTGGTCAACGAATGTCCAAAACCTAAATTATAGGTTATTTTCATTTTTTTCATGTTTTTATTCATTAGGGATCACAAAATAAAGGTTTGGACCAAGTTTGGTCACCTAGTATGCAAAATTGTAAAATATTGCAAAATTGCTCAAAAAGTTGTCAAGCAACTTTTGAGCAACATTGACAACTTTTGTCAAAACTTGTAAAACTCATTCCCAAATGGATAGTTAGTTTAAAAATGTGATGTATTCATTGGTAATTCCTAAATAATCCCTTATAGGTAGGTGGTCTGAGATCTTATATAATTTTTGGCATTCAATCAATAAAAATAACTATTTTCTACATTTTTGAGGAACAGTTAGTTTGTATAAATAGGTATGAAATAATTTGAGGGAAAGGATAATAGATTAAGGTAGCCCTATGTATTAGCTTTCTTTTTCACTTGGTCTCATAGTATAATCCTTTTTCCATCGAGACTTATCATATTTTTACTCTTCGTGTCCTGGTTTATAGGCCCTAAATTAGGGTTTCACTTTGTAATTGTGTTTTCTTTTCGATTCCACCATGGGAATCTAATTCCCCTTGGTGGAATTCAATCTTTCTCTATGTAATTTGAAAATATTCAGGCTTGGTTTGATAACTTGCAGAGATATGGGTTTTCCATGATGCCCTAGGTGTACATAACCATGTGTGCACCAACCAGTGAATTAGGACAGTCCACATAACTTTTGGTTGGGGATTCATCAAGTCCTCAAAATCAGTGTATAATACCCTCATACATGATCTCACATGATCCCAATGTTGGTTTTGGAATTGGATGCAATTAAATAGCACTTTTAGTGTAAATGCAGACTTAATTAGACCTAATTGCAGAAGCAATTTTGTGTGTCAACCTGTCTTCCTTTCATCTTCATGTTTTGGTGCTTAATTCTAATACCTTAGGCTATAAAGGTTATCTGAATCCCTAATTTTTTCAGGGGGTTATGTAGAAATATTTTTTGTAAGATCAAAAGCCCTTCGAGAAAAGGCTACAAGCCAATAGGAGGGTTTCCAAAGCAACTATTTTCAAAAGGTTGCCTATGTTGAATAGGATCATGGAATCCTTGGGACCTAAATAGGCCACATCCATGAGTGTAGGTCACCCCTGGTCCTTGGAGTCATTTTATGGGGTATTTTTGATAATTTGGAATAAGTGATTAAGAGCCAATCCTTGGTAGTTGGTGTTCTAGGCTTGGTCGGACCTAGTGAGTAGGTTTCCCTAAGGATAATAGGTTGTGATAACCTAGAACCAAGTCATTATGCACTTGTGATAAGTGTAGGGAACTTTTGCCTCTTGAAGTTGGGGAATTGAAGGGTACATTTCCCTATTGAGTCCTTTTGAGGCTTCTTGTTGACCACTCTGCATTAGAGAGAGAGAGAGAGAGAGAGAGAGTTTCCTATATGTTGCATGTATGAGAAGTAATGAGTACCTATTTTATACCTTACTTGATTCAAATGGATGGAATAAAAAATGTTGATGCCTAAAGATTATCATAGGTTAATAATGTGTTAGATCATCTCAAGATCTTTCCTACACTTTTTGAACGGAGTCAATCGGACTCCGTATGTGGAAGTTATGGCTTCCAGAGAAAAGCCTATTTTAGTTTCTTCAAAACCCGATCGGGTTATGGAGAATAAAATGCATAAGTTTTACTTCTTCAAAACCCGATCAGGCTTTGAAGTACTTTTTGATTTTCAGAACCTGATCAGGTTATTTGAAATTTAGAAACCCAATCAAGTTCTGAGACAGATTGTGTTTTTTAATAATATTTTCTAGGCTTGGTTACCAAGCCAAAAACAATTTCAAATTTTCAATAACCCAATTGGGTTATATGAAATTTGAATTTTTTTTAAAGATGTGTCCACTTTTTTAGTCCACAACTTGGTGCACATACCCCTTTACAAGGTAATTATTCCAATCAATATTCATATTATTTAGTTTTTCTAATTTTTCTTTTCTAGACTAGCTATTTGTAGCAATATATATACACGTGTATATTGAAGTTAATGTCTATTTGACATGTACTTTGCATTTTTCCACTCATCTAAACATAGAATTTGATGTTATAATAGTCACAAAGGATAACTGAGAGGGGGGGTGAATTAGTTATCGACTAATTAAATTCTTTTTCTTTATTAACTCTAGATACAATAAATTAAATGCACACTTAGATAACACAATAGACAAACCCACAATTTGGTTACGGGGAAACCAAATGGTAAAAACCCCAGTGGGAATTAATACCCACAATGAACTATACTTGTTTATAATAATCCCTATTAGAAGATCTTGCAACCTTGTTAGGAGTTTTTCTTTACAATGCAATAAGTATAGTGACCTGGTTAAGGGTCTGACCTTGTTAGGAGTCTTTAACAAATAACTTGGTTAAGGGTGAGGACTCACTGTCCAAAAGGTCACTGCTTCAATGGTGAAGGCTACAACCTTCTGTAGAACAGATATGCACTATATCTGATGATAAACTGTAGAGTAGACCTACTATCTTGATCAGTTCCAGTGTATTTTAATCTTTCACTTCTTCTTCACATAGATCCTTGATGAATGAAACACAACTGATATTCTACTCTGTACATTTTCTGTCTCTTTTCTTATCATTCACACTTAGCGTTCTACAAATGAACTACTATAAGTATCTTCCTAAAAGTATGAGATCATGGGACCTGTTGACAAACTCTTTATAACATCCTTTTCGGCTTAACTAACCACACAAGCATAATTACAACTGTGCAATATAAACTAAATAGACGCGACGCTTCACTAAGTCGGCCTCACCAAATTAACTCTAAATTTGTAATCTTGTTGCAACACGTTTGGTGCCTTTAGATAAATTTCTTAAACTCATAACTAAACTTGAATATACACATGCATATCCCAAAGATAGGAACAACTCAATAAACAATGCAATACATCAGCTCTGTACAGACAAACCCCAGAAACTGTAACTGCCACTTAACGTAATTACACAACACAACTAAAACTTCATATCTGAGTCTGCGTGTATGAACAAAACATAAACAACATGTCTATAATATTAATATAATTGCACAAGGCTTGATAACATCATTCTAATAAGTACATACAAAATACTATTGTATATTATATGTTGTCATCAATGACAAACATACAATCAACTAGCTGCCAGAAGTAAATCTCCAACAATCACCCCCTTTGATATTGATGGCAACATATGATATTAAACAAACATCTTCAGCACATGGTGTCTTCTTTCTTTTTACAATCTTCTCAATATCCTCATCAAAGATTCCTCTACACTGTTGCAGCTCCTTTTTCTATGTTTATACTCCCCCAGAGTATATTCTCCCCCTTTGACATCAATGGAAAAGGGCGCCATAAACAATTAGGCACGGGTACTACTCCAGAAGTAGAGTAGTCAACCATTCATCAGTCACTGTGGACTGATGTTCTTGCTTCTTTATCTAATTAGACTCAGGAGAGGGAATTACTCCCAACTTCTCACTGACATACTCAAAAGTATCTTTTGATAAAGGCTTTGTGAAAATATCTGCCAACTGTTCTTTGGTGCTCACATAGTCCAATTTTACTTCATTATCTTCAACTTTTTCTCTAAGAAAATGGTATTTAATCTCAATGTGCTTTGTCTTTGCATGCATCACAGGGTGCTTGGACATGTTGATAGTACTAGTGTTATCACAATGAATAACAATAGGATAATCAACCTATATACCAAAATCTTTAACCATCTACTTGATCCAAACCATTGTTGAACAATTCAATGCTAATGCAACATATTCAACTTCTGCTGTCAACTGAGAGGTACAATTCTGCTTCTTGCTTACCCAAGAAACCAACCTATCTCCAAGAAATTATACTCCTCCAGAAGTACTCTTCATGTCATCAAGACAACCTGCCTAATCTGCATTTGTATACACATGACGTTGTACATTCTCTGATTTAGGATACCATAAACCATTGTCTATAGTTCCCTTAGATATCTGAATATTCTCTTTATTTCCATTAGGTGATTCTATTTTGGTTCAGCTACAAAACTACGAATAATTCCAACTACATTAGATATATCTGGTCTAGATTGAGTAAGATATATAAGTTTTCCAATCATAAACTTATATAATGTCTTGTCAACTGCTATGGAATCATCTTCTTTAGAAAGCTTTCTTCTTGTTATCATAGGAGTGTATACTGGTGTTAGAATAGTCCCAAAGGATAACTGAGAGGGGGGTGAATTAGTTATGAGTAACTTTAATTCTTTTTCTTCCTTTACTTCAGAATACAACAAAGTAAATGCTTAATCAGGTAACACAATACACAACACACAATTTGATTATGGGGAAACCAAATGGTAAAAACCCCAGTGGGAATTAGCACCCACAATGAACTATACTTGTTTATAGTAATCCCTGTTAGAAGATATTTCAACCCTGTTAGGAGTTTTACTTTACAATTCAATAAGTTTAGTGACCTGGTTAAGGGTCAAACCCTGTTAGGAGTCTTTTACAAATAACCCTATTCGGGGTGGTGGACTCACTGTCCAAAAGCTCACTACTTAATGGTGAAGGCTACAACCTTCTATATAATAGATATGCACTATATCTGATGATGAAATGTAGAGTAGACCTACTGTCTTGATTAGTTCCAGTGTATTACAATCTTTCACTTCTTCTTCACATAGACTCTTGATGAATGAACCACATCTGATATTCTGCTCTGTACATCTTCTAGCTCTTTTCGTATCATTTACACTTAGCGTATCACAATTGACTTTCTATACGTATCTTTCTCAAAGTATGAGATCATGGGACCTATAAGACAACTCTTCATAACATCCTTGTCAGCTCTACTAAGCACGCAAGCATAATTACAACCGTGCAAGTATAAACTAAATAGACGCGACGCTTCACTAAGTCGGCCTCACCAAATTAACTCTAACTTTGTAATCTTCTTGAAACACATTTGGTGCCTTTAGATAACTATCATCAACTCATAACTAATCATGAATATACACACACATATCCTGAAGATAGGCGCAACTCAAGAAACATGTTACATACATTGGCTCTAAACAAATACTCTTCCAGAACTGTAACTGCCAATAACAGAATTACACAACTTGACTGAAACATCATATTTGGATCTGCGTGTATGAACATAACATAATAAATATGTCAAAAACATGTAGCTAACCATGCAAGTATTCATGTCATCATTCTGATAAGTACATACAGAATCACTACTATGTATTATATGTTGTCATCAATGACAAACATACAATCAATCAACTAAACAGAATCAAATCTCCAACAATATCCCCCTTTGACATTGATGGCAACATATGATATCAAAAAACATCTTTTGTTCATGGTGTCCTCTTTCTTTTACAATCTTCTCAATATCCTCATCAAAGATTTCTCTATACTACTTTAGTTCCTTTGACTGTGTTTTTATTTCATGTATATACTCCCCCAAACTATATGCTCCCCCTTAGTACATACTTTCCCTTTGACATCAATGGAAAAGGGTGCCATAGATATTTAGGCATAGGTACTACTCCAGAAGTAGAGTAGTCAACCATTCATTAGTCACTTAATGACTGATGTTCTTGCTGCTTCTTCTAAATAGATTTAGGAGAGGGAATTACTACCAACTTTTCCCTGAGATACTCAAAATTATCCTTTGATAAGGGCTTTGTGAAAATATATGCCAACTATTCTTTGGTTCTCACATAGTCCAATTTCATTTCTTTGTCTGCAACCTTTTCTCTTAAAAATGGTACTTGATCTCTATGTGTTTTATCTTTGTGTGCATTGTAGGATTCTTAGACATGTTGATAGTGCTAGTATTATCATAGTGAATAACAATAGGATAATCAACCTGAATGCCAAAGTCTTTAACCATCTTCTTGATCCAAACCATGGTTGAACAATTCAGTGCTGCTGCAACATATTTAGCTTTTGTTGTTGACTGAGAAATACAGTTCTGCTTCTTGCTTATCCAAGAAACCAACCTATCTCCAAGAAATACTACTCCTTCTGAAGTTCTCTTCCTATCATCAATACAACCTGCCCAATCTGCATCTGTATACACATGAAGTTTTACATTCTCTGATTTAGGATACCATAGTCTATAGTTCCCTTTAGATATCTGAATATCCTCTTGATTTCCATTAGGTGATTCTGCTTGGGTTCATTCGCAAATCTTCCAACAATGCCAACTGCATTAGATATGTCAGGTCTAGATTGAGTTAGATAAATGAGTTTACCAATCATAGATTTGTACAATGTCTTATCAACTGTTGTGGAATCATCATCTTTTGAAA
>MU227981.1:302299-323625 GCA_018584345.1 Thuja plicata | reverse complement strand
TAGCAATCATGGAAATGATTTCTTCTAGTTCTTCATCAACTTCTTCTTTCTCATTATTGCTAGAGATGTGAGATTTCTTACCATGGACTAAAGCTTTGAAGGCTGTTTCACTTTTAGGTTTAGTCTTCAATCTTGATATCTCAAATGCAGAGATTTTATTGATCAAAATCTCTCTCTTGAAGTCTTGTGAAAATTGCATGGTTTCCTCTAGAATACTGATCTTGTTCTCATAGTCTATAGTAAGTATTCAAAAACGTGTCCATTATATCTTCTTCTGATATTTCTCCACCATTATTTATGATTCTAGAAACTGCTTCATTTATCCTCTGATTATAGGTTCTGATGTTTTTTTCAGGTAACATCTCAAGATTATTATATTTCTTTTTCCATGTTTTCCTACGCGCATTCTTTGCTTGAACATCTCCTTCAAACATGTATTCTAAATACTTCCATATTGTGTATGCCTTGTTTACTTTCTTGATCTCAGAAAATTCACTGTAAGATAGTGCACTTATAAGGGCTTCTTTGGCAACTACATTAGTTGTGAATGTATCATTTTGTTTACTAGTAGCATCATCTCTTGATAGGTCTTTTAGAGATGGAATAACAACTTCTTGTGTAGCTATCTCAAAGATATCAAAACCAACACACTGTAGATGTTTTGTCATTTTGTTCTTCCAATCCAGATAATTTTCTCCATCAAACTTAGGACTCTCTTTTCTGAAGTATGCCATCTAATCTACCTTAAGCTGTTAGGATTTATGTTCAAGGCACTTGGCTCTGATACCAATTGTTAGAATAGTCCCAAAGGATAACTGAGAGAGGGGGTGAGTCAATTATCAGCTAATTAAATTATTTTTCTTTATCAACTCCATAATATAATAAAGTAAATGCACATTCAAATAACACAATAGACAGCACCACAATTTCGTTATGGGGAAACCAAATGGTAAAAACCCCAGTGGGAATTAATACCCAAAATGAACTATACTTGTTTATAATAATCCCTGTTAGAATATCTTGCAACCCTATTAGGATTTGTTCTTTACAATGCAATAAGTATAGTGACCTGGTTAAGGGTCTGACCCTGTTAGGATTCTTTTACAAATAACCTGGTTAAGGGTGAGGACTCACTGTCCAAAAGCTCACTGCTTCAATGGTGAAGGCTACAACATTTTGTAGAACAAATATGCACTATATCTGATGATGAACTATAGAGTAGACCTACCATCTTGATCAATTCCAATGTATTGTAATCTTTCACTTCTTCTTCACATAGATCCTTGATGAATGAAACACAACTGATATTCTTCTCTGTACATTTTTTCTCTTTTCTTATCATTCACACTTAGCATTCTACAAATGAACTACTATAAGTATCTTCCTCAAAGTATGAGATCATGGGACCTGTTGAGAAACTCTTCATAACATCCTTGTCGGCTTAACTAACCACGCAAGCATAATTACAACCACGCAATATAAACTGAATAGACGTGACGCTTCACCAAGTCAGCCTCACCAAATTAACTCTAACTTTGTAATCTTGTTGCAACACATTTGGAACCTTTAGATAACTTTCTTCAACTCATAACTAAACTTGAATATACACACGCATATCCTGAAGATAGGCGCAACTCAAAAAACAATGCAATACGTCGGCTCTGTACAGACAAACCCCAGAAACTATAATTGCCACTTAACAGAATTACACAACACCGCTGAAACTTCATATCTGAGTCTGTGTGTATGAACAAAACATAAACAACATATCTACAACATTAATATAATCACGCAAGGCTTGATAACATCATTCTGATAAGTACATATAGAACACTGTTGTATATTATATGTTGTCATCAATGACAAACATACAATCAACTAGCTGCCAAAAGTTAAATCTCCAACATTTGAGTAGTTTAATTTAAGAATATAGGATATAAGTAAACTTCAAATGAAATAAATTTTAAAGATAAATGGGGTTTTAAATCTTATGCCCAACATTAGTTCCTCTGAACTGAGATGGTTATGTCAAATGATTGCATTTTTATGTTGTTGTTTTTTTGTTTTTTGTTTTTTTTTATCGGTAAAGGCCAAAGCCAAATTTTTTATTAATATAAATGAAAATTACAAATCTCCATTCGCTGCACGCACTGGTAGGAAAGAATGGAGAAGAAAACCTCTAGTCTAGCTCGAGACTGAGGTCCAGATCAGTATTTACATAAATTTATGAGGGCATTCCCTCATTTATATCAAAATGTATCTATCCATTTTATTTGTGGACAAAGATACATATACACTCTATTTAAAGTACATTCTATAATTTCCATTTGATATATTGCAAGTATTATCTTACTTGATCCTTGTAATATGTGGTATCTCTATTTTTGCTGATTGTACCCTTTCCTCTAAATCGCATCTTTTTTTATCTACATTTTGGATACCTTGTACTCTGATTCTTTATCCATACCTATCCCTACATGGCCTATCTTATACACATACTTACATCCTACTATATGATATTTTTTAAAAATATAATTTAAATAAATAAATTTAACCTTTTGAGTGTATAGGGTTAGTCCATACTCACAATATCATTCCATAAACTAGTATCTGCAACTCTGTTCAGTGTTAATAAATCTTCTTACAGTCTATGGATTCCTACTTATACCCATCTCGATATTTTGTATATATATATATATATATATATATATATACCTGTTTATGTTCTTCTATTATATTTATTATGAAAAACTTATAACTCTGTAATTTGAAAATTATAACTCTATAATATGAAAAGTCAAAGCACCATCTAAAGATCTATGATCTATTATTACATATTATAAGGTATTCCATGCTCATTTTGGAAGAGCAAGATTCTGAAAAAATGTGCTCCATATATATCTAGTCAGTACATCTTATTCATCAACTATACTCTGCCTTACTCATGCAAAATAAATCATTCAGAAAAGGGATATATTTTTAATATAGTTCCTCATTCAAAAGCCATAAAGTACTCTACCGGGAATCTTAGTATTATCATATGGCTACCATAATATTGGGTCATATCATACTTGAAATATTAACATGAGAAACTAACTAAATAGGTCTAATCTCTTCTATCTAATCTCCTATGAATATTAATGCATTTATCTATTCCTTCTAAAATCTCATATATATGTTTATGCATGTGTTTACCTGAATCTATTAGAGCCATTCTTTATTCTTTACATCTTTGTTGATTTTTAATATTTCCAAGACAAATCCTAAAAAAAAAAAAAAAGAGCCAGAAATATCCTAGTAATCCCTAACCTAAGATCAAATCACACTTGTGTGTTTTGACTTCAAGATTAGAGATTATCAAGATACCTCTATCTAAAATTTTCTATGGTTTACCCTTTGTGCTCTCTGGTATATCATTTTCTATTTATAAAGGCAGAGACTAATGTTAACCATTTTTTAAATTTTGCATGAAATATTCTATCTTCCATTTGTCCTTCCATATTCTCTACAAATTCTTAAATATGGATATATTGTCAAAATACTTGCCATCTTCATTACCTACTTTATTTTGCTATAATTAGCCTCAATCATATTTACCTTGCCACTGCATATTTTATTTTGTAATCCTTTAGTTTGCAGATTTGCATAGAATTTTTGGTAAGTGTCGTATTTTATCTATGTATCTATCTTATCATCTCCTGTTATGTTCTTTTTTATTTTTCCTATTTTTAACCCCAACTAATTCAAATTATCATCATAGTACCCACATTATCATATTCCTTTCTTAATAATTTAAAATGCATCTTTGTGGGAAACAGTTAATTCAGTAAATAGCAGCATGTTGTTTGAATACATATCCGAGAGACCATAATTGTATGAGTATACTAACATAAATAAAATTTATAAACACACACACACACATATATATATCTGTGTGTGTGTGTGTGTTACTCGTATATATATATATATATATATATATATATATATATATATATATATTCACACAAATATATATAGGTATACTCATACCTATATTTATACCTATATATATACATATGTATATATATAAATATATTTATATGTAAAATTATTGTGTACAGATTCTACAGATATTATGACAAAATACTTCTCCTTTACTTCCATATCTATACATTTTACTATTCGTCTATAAAGAGTATGGGTCTTCACTCTATTCTACCATAATCTATGATATTAGCACTTTCTTCATAGTATTACTCTTCTCATATTTCCTATGTATTACCTAAACCCTTATTTGCTAAATCTGAAACTTCATACCTTCAATTTGATGTCTCACTCCTTTTGTTTGATGATTATTATTTCCTTGTCCATGCCTTCCTCATGCCTATGTCCCTCTGTTGCTATCGGAGTTCAGCTCAACCATCCCTTTTTAATAAAGATTGGTGGATTGCTCTGTATCTGCTTCATATCGAGCTGCTCTACCGTCAGAGGAATACTAAATCCCTCTACCATAAAATATTGAATGAGCCATTTGGGCTCCATTACCTCCCTCACATGTTTCCATTTTATTAGAAAGTTGATATTTCTTTTCACCTATTCCCAGTTATTATCAAAGATATCAATATCTTTAACCATTAGGCATGGCCTACATTTAACTCTACCATCATGTTCCAACAACCCTATAGCTACATTCATGTAATCTTCTGGGTATGGAACCATTTGACTAAAATTCATACTGCTTACTACTTCCTCCAAAACCCCCATAATTTTACTAATGAACACTTTCTTACTTAGTTCTATAGTTTATGCCTTTGTATACCCTACACTCAGCATGCACGAAATGAAAACTCCCACAATGTCACCATTAGTGTGCATTGTAAAGTTGTAATCATAATTTGTATCCCCAATGACCCATTCCATGGCTCTTCTAGCCAGGTTTTCCATGGGTTTCAGGATTTTGTTCCATTGTTCTGGCGTGATTTTACCTAGAAAAGCCATGTCCTGAGACAATTTAATGTGAAAGGTACGCACATTGGTAAACATCTCTGTAAATACCTAGAAACCAGAGTACCAGATTTCTCACCTCTATATCATTTGTGTCCTTGTTTATGTCGATGTTAATGTTGATTTCTCTGTTCTCTATATATTCTTAGTGTGATTTATTTTCCACTTAATTGTATTTAATTTCCTTTCTACTTTAAAGCTCCATTACTTTCATTTATTGCTTAATAGTTGTTACTTAGCTGTCATCGTAATTGCTTATTTTGATCGGCAATGTGAGGTTTTTCAATTTCATTGATTAATGATTCTATTGTACTTTATTTTTTATGATTAATTCTCATTGTGTGATTCTTATGCCTTAATGTTTTCTTGAGGATGGAGCAATGATAGCCTTAATCATTTTTCCTTACTCCTTATCATTACTTCTAAATAAAATTGCATAAACTTACATAACGTTGTGATACTAACATTTTATCTATAATGTGGAAATAAATCTACTAATGGCTACTCCCCTATATTAAACATATCCATAAATAAATATGTAAGTATATCTCATATTGACACATGCATACATCAATATATTTGTAAAATCGTAACAATATAAAATTAACTTATATCTTAAGTGAAATCAAGACAGATTTAGTCATGCATAATTGTAATTATCCCTTCTACAAGCAATTCTTCACATTTTATATCTAAACCATTTCCTCCTTTATTGCATATATATTAGATCTCATAATATATGCTTTCTATATTGTGAAGCCTCCGCTCGTATTTATAGTTAGAAAATGAGTCCATTAATTTATATCTTCCCACATGTATTAAACATATCCATATATAAATATGCATTTATATCTCATATTCATACATACATATATTCAATACATGCTTTAACTTATCCTAATTTTTCATTTTCCCAATATGAATGAAATTCTCATTGAATCCTTGAGTTATATTATAACAAATTAACTAATACATAAATTATCATTTACTCTTTTTCATACATTTCATCGCAGTGAATACTCAAACCCACATCATCCTTAATTACAAATTTATTGAACCACCCAAGTTCTCTGGTAGTTCTGATATGCATGAAGGTAAACAAAAAGTCTAGATTCCTCGTTATGGTTGGCAGCTCTACAATGTACCTATTCCTATCTGCAATCATCATTATTGGGTAGGTTTGAGTGCTACTATTATCTCCCCTGTATTGTTGATAATCTCTTGGCCTTGGTATTGTCAAATCCTCTCTAATGCTCGCAATTACCTTCCTAGATCTACCAAATATTTCCTCTTAAAGACTTTTCAACATAGTATCCCAATATCCCTAATGTCAAGATCTGCATGTAAGGTTGAGGCAATGAACATTGCAGGGATATCTAAGTTTACCCTGTAGAAATTATCATTTTCGATGTATTCACTTCCTAGGATAATATATACCGCCCTTACAGTTATATGATGGGTAACAAGCATTACCTTTTTTATTCTCTTTAGAGATATTTTCCCATCGAAGGCCAGCTGTGGTTTAGTGCATCTCAGTTTAATAGCAGTAGTCATTAGCCTTCTACCTTGCTCGCCTCATCTCAACATGATACCTCTATTCAATATATAGCCCTATGTTGTTTCTAAATCTTAGATGAAACGATTGGTCTTTTATCTTCTTGTTGTTTCTTATCCCCCAATTTCCTTTATCTTTTACTATTTTATTTAGTTATTCCTAATACTTACTACAAGAAAAATTTACTTTGTTTCTATGTTGCCTTTATATATCTTGTTTGTTTTGATGATCAATTTTACTTATTCTTAATTATTTACTTTTATTTAGGTCCTATATTCTATAATTCTTTATCTTCCTTTAATTTTCCCCTATATATCAAGGTTATTTCCTTCCATTGTTTCTTCATTCCTTCCTTCTGCCCCTCTATTAGCTAAAAGATCGACTGCTTGATTACCTTCTCTATAAGTGTGGTTAATAGTATATTAATTAAAAAATGTCAATATGTTTAAGGTCCTCTTAATCAATCCATTAAGTTTCCAATTATATGTACCACCTGTTCTAATGGCATTAATAATCAATGAGGAATCACCTTATATCTCTATTCTTTCTAGGTTCATACGTTTGCACATCAATAATCCCTCTATTAAGGCATTCCCTTCAGCTTCATTGTTGGTTGTCATTCCTAAGAATGCTTCTTTGGATGCAATCAATTTCTCTTATTCATCATGAATGCAGCACCCAACTCCTACTTTACCTAGGCTTCCTTTAGAGGCCCCATCAAAGTTTAATTTTAACCATCCCTCCGTGGGTGGCTTCCATATGCAATTATGTCTTAAGGCCTCCTTATCTACATTAATTTGGCCTATAAAGGGTGGGATCTTTAGCCATACCATAGTTTACGTATTCTCTCATCATAGTGCAAAAACCATATATTTTCTACCATTCATATTACGGTTATTCACGACCTCGACTATACTTGCTTCTATTTTGTTTAGAAATTGGTTTAGATTTATTTTTTTATCCTTAAAAATCCTTATATTCCTCTCCTTCCATAATTCCCATATTATTATAGAGGGCGCTATTGTCCAAATCTTCCCATACAACCCAGATTATTTTCTTCTTGGCCATGATGTGAGAATGTCCACTAGTTTATTGGGTAATGCAATTTTCTATCCTAGCTTATTGGCCAACCACATCTAGCATTTGTAGGAGTAGTCACAGTTGGTAAAAATATGGTCAATAGACTCACACTCCTTCTCACAAAAAACACACCTCAATGGACCGTTATATCCTATTTTTTGAAACCATTTAGCGGTCAGAATCTTGTGCTGAGCAGTAGCCCAAGTGAACATTCCAACTTTGGGAAGACATAGTTTTCTCCAGCATAGGTCTATAGGTAGTGTTTTCTGGATTTGTTCCCTCATATTCATAGATTTATAACCATACTTTTTGTTGTAATCCCCATTTTTGGATTTAGCCCAAATAATCCTGTCGCGATCCTTTGATGGGTTAATTTTCCTATTTGAAATAGCTTGTTCCACTTTATTTTTAAAAGTTTCTGATATTCCAAGGTTTTTGAGGGTTTTCCACTTCCATCCAAAGGCCAGGTTGTTTTCCTCTATCTCTACATAATCCTTCACATAAATACCTCTTGCTTGTTTAACCATTTCTATTTATGGATCATCATTAAGAGTAGTACTAAGAGAACGACAAGCATTCCATGAGTCCTCCTAGAATAATGATTTTCTTCCATTTCCAATATCCCATGTGATATTTTCTATAATAATATTTTGACATTCCAATATGAAGTTCCAAATCTTTGATCCTTTGGGAGGGGAGTAGTGTCTAAAAATACTCAATGAGTCTCTTCCATCTAAGTATTTGAATCTAAGAATTTTAACCCACTTTGCCTCTAGATCTCTGTACATTTACCATACTAATTTAGCTCCTAAAGCCATGTTTTGTTGTTTGATTTTCTTTACATTTAGACCTCCTTCATCTAGAGGTTTGCATATTTTATCCCATGCAATTAGAGCTAATCTCTTTTTGTCATTTGGACCTTGCTAGAAGAAATTTTTTAATTTTTAATTTATATCCTTTTCTATTCCTCTTGGCAGACTAAGACACATCATTTGGTAAATAGGTATAGCTGAGAGTACCAATTTGATCATTGTGGTTTTCCTAGCACTTGTTAACCATTTTCCTTTCCATGATTCAGCTTTCTTATCAATATTTTCTAAAACCTTAGTCCATAAGTTATTTGATCTATTACCCTTATCTAAGGGTAGCCCAAGTATTTGCAAGGGAAATCCTCTATTTTATATTCTAGCATCCTACTTATCCTTTGTTGGTCATCTCCCGAGGCAGTTGAGTACATATTTAGTACACTTCTAAATGCTTTAGCTTCCAAAACATTAGCTTGACCAAAGAGGAGGTTTTCATCAACAAATTGTTGATGAGTACAAGCCTCCATTTCCTCAATGATATTTACATCGCATATCATCTTCTCGTTCCTTTCTTTAGTTAGTGTTCTGCCTAGGGCATCTGCCATAATGACAAAGAGAAAAGGGGATAAGGGATCACCTTGTATGATGCCTTGTGTAATATTAAAGAAGCCAGTAGGGTTACCATTCACCATGATAGACATTTTTGGTCCTGATATGCACTCAAATATTAAGTTTATCCACTGTTTAGAAAAACCAAATGATTCCAAAAATTTGCATAAAAATCTCCAATCTACTTTATCATATTCTTTCCTAATGTCAAGTTTTATAAGCATGCTCGAATTATGGCTATGTTGGATGGTGTGTATGGCTTCTTGTGCTATAATTACTCCATCTAATATGGACCTACCAGGAATAAAATGAGATTGTTCCTCCGAGATAAGCTTAGGTAGGAACAATTTAAGTCGGTTTGCAAAGGTTTTACTTAACAATTTATATATTTTATTACATAATGATATAGGTCTATAATCATCCAAACTTCTCGGTTTTACTTTTTTCGGTATTAATGCTATAAAGGTATTATTTATTTCTTGGAGAATCTGTCCTAAATTTCTCATGCCCTCTAATGCTGCTACTACCTCATCCCCTATGATGTGCCAATATTGTTGATAGAAGAAACTTGGGAACCCATTAGATTCAAGGGACTTGTCAGGATGAAGATGTTTCAAAGCCCTTTCAACTTCTTCTTTGGTGAATTTTGCGTTCAGTATATTTTTATGCTCTTTAGTAATAATACTAGGTATATTTTTTAGAATCTTGATTTGGGATGTTCTATTCGATCCTTCCAAGTTATTCAGCATTCCTTCAAAGTATCTAACTATCTCCTCCGCTATGCTTTCTGGATTTTCTAGTATGGTTCCATTATCCTTCCTAATACTAGTGATCTTGTTAAAGTTGTGTTTAGCTTTAGAGCTGTTATGAAAGAATTTTGTATTTTTGTCTCCTTCATGTAACCATACTTCCCTAGATCTTTGTTTCCAGTATGAATCTTCTTTAGTCAATATATCATCATACTCACTTAAAAAAAATTTCTCCTTATTATATGTTTCTATATTCATCCCATCTCTGAGAATAACCTCGTTTAAATCTTTTATGTCTTTTTCCAATCCTTCCTTTTGTTCAAATATATTTCCAAATTGTAATTTATTCCATTCAATTAATCTATGTTTTAAGTGTTTCAGTTTTGCATTTAGAATGAAAGTTTTAGACCCTTTAAAAAAAAATTATTTCCACCATTCTTCTATTTTGAGTATACACTCTTCATTTTTAAGCCACATTTTTTCAAATTTAAATGGGTTCCTTTAGGTATTGAATCTTCTACTAATTCTAATTTAATTAGATAATGATCATATCCTAAATTTGCAACAATGCTTGCTTTAATATTAACTTTTAAATTTGTTAGGTCACCAATATAAAGGAATCTATCTAGTTTCTCATTGATTAGTTTAGAGTTAATTCTTTTATTTGACCAAGTATATAAGCCATTATCTAAGGGAATATCCATTGCATTGATCACTTGTATCCAATATTTGAATTCTATTATTGTTTGAGTTATACTCTTGGATCCCCCTGATTTCTCTCTAATGTCTACGATTGAGTTAAAGTCCCCTGCTACAAAGATGTTCATATTTGGATTGGTTTGAATAAAAGTGTCAATTTCCTACCATAATATTCTCTTCTCATGAAGGAACTTTGGTACATATATGTTAATAATAATTAATTCTAAGTTACTACTGAAGTTCTTGATCTTTGTCGCCATCCATTGGGGGTTAGAAATGATAAAGGTTGGTAAGATAAACCTTGGGTTCCATATAAAGGCTAGTCCTCCAGAAGCACCTGCCGATTCCACTCCCTTAATTTCCCATATTCCTAGTTTACGACTTATATTAGTGTATCCTTCCTCTCCTAGTTTAGATTCATGTATTAAATATAGATGTGCCTCTAGAGTTCAGTAAGGCTTCTCTTAAGAAGGCGTTGTTTTTTAGGGGCATTTAAACCCCTAACATTCCATGAAATTATTTTCATGGTGCCTTTGGAAGGTACTTCTCCTTCCCTTCATTCATAATAGCCGTAATTTTTACTTGTCCTAAAGCTACTCCATCCTTTTGTCGTAATTCTTTAAGGGATTTTCTTCCCCTTTTATTTGTCTGTTTTGGAAACACTAGGTTCTCCTTACCAATAGAGGATATTGCCAAGCCTAGATTCCTTACCTTACTGCCTACATATTCATCATTCAGATGATTGTCCATTTCTAATTTTCCTTCACTCATAGATTCAATGACTCAAAGAATGAGCATATCTTCAGATTCATTATTTAGTCCTAAGAAGTCATTAATTTCTTCAATTTCATTTTCCAAGCTATGTCATCCTTAAATTCATTATTGGTATTAGGATTCCTCTATTCTGTTTGGTTACTAACTTCGACATCATCCACAGCCTGGATGGGGATATATTGTTCATTTTGTTCATTATTTAGAATGTCATTCCTGTCTGATTTCTTCTCAACTTCTGTTATTGCTTCCTCATCGATATGGTAGTGGAGGATATCTTCTGTTGTTATATTTTCATCTAACTCTGCTATTTTTCTAATCCATTTTAGTTTCTTCCTATTATTATCTTCTATATCACTAGTTTCTTCATTAGATGAGTCTATCAGATCATTACTCGTACATATTGGTTTTGTATTATGTTTCAAAACCTATAGATCTATCATACACTAATTCTTGGTTCGAGGTTTACTTATTGGTTTTTTGATTACCTTTCCCGAATTCTAGTTTTCTTGGTTTATATATCTGTTATTTATCATGACATTTCTATCTTCGCTTATGATTCCAATATTTTCTGTTTAGATTCCAGATTGTTGTTTGGAGAACTTATCTTCATGATTTATATTCATACTATATAAGGTCTTATTCTGAGTCCCCTGCATCTTAGATACTTTTTCACCATAGGATTCATTATTAATAGTAAAACCCCCCTGCCAAAAATGATACTCAGGGGAGATATTAATGGAGTTTGGAAATATAGGGTACTTACATTCTTCCCCTTTTTCACTGAGACTATTATAGTCCGCCTTAAGGAAAACCTTTAGGTCAGTCGTATAATCTATAATGTTATTTTTAATATCACTTCTAGGGATGAGCCACATTTTATGCGAGATATTACCATAGAATTTTTTTATATTAAGCTTATATGTGATTTGGTTAGTTTTGCATTTGATGTTGCAGGGGAAGGAAAACTTATCCTCAGTCTGAATCAGTATTTTAATATCAGATGAATTCAGTAGATTAAGTTCTAATCCTACCATTCTTCCTAAGC
Source organism: Thuja plicata (assembly GCA_018584345.1). NCBI lineage: Eukaryota > Viridiplantae > Streptophyta > Pinopsida > Cupressales > Cupressaceae > Thuja > Thuja plicata. Next base: position 311,325 of record MU227981.1, on the reverse strand, counting down.
TACCTCAAATTTGTGAAATAATCTTACTATGCATAAGTTCTACTGGCATATTTACAATTTTAACCCAAGTAGGAGCAGAGATGTAGTCAAACATACTATATTTAAAATTTGGTTTTCATTTAATAAATTTGATTATGTGCCCTAAATAATATATGTGTTCATAAGATAATAATTTATTCCTAATAGATACATTCCTGCATTCCAAATAAAAACAATTATTATTTAAAACAGTCATACTTACCTATTTCTCGAAGGATTCATGGAGCCAAACCCTAATATTATTCTCTTCTAGCTCGTGACCATACCACTTCTCATAAATCCCCGAGGATGCACAGTGATCCCTAAAACCATTTGCAAAAGTAAAATCACCTCTGATATAGGGTTTTCTTAGTCAACCTATTTTTATGGTTTTTGAATCTTTGTGCATTTTGTTTATAAGCCAGAAGCCACACATCCTTTGTAACTGGTATATTTTGTGGAAATGTCCTTGGGAGAACTCTAAATGGTGAATTTTTTCCCTCCTTTGTATACTCTCTAAAAATATTATTCTATAGTTTCCTCTTAAAGAAATATTTATCATGACTAGCATACTTGGTTCTATCAAAAACAAAGAATTGAGCATTCAGATCTTGTACTGTAGTGAAGAACCTAGATCGAGTTGTAGAAAAATCATCTTGTGAGAGAATTCTAGAGACCCATTCATGTTTAACCCATTTGGAATGATCGTTCAATCCTCTGAGAACATAGGCCCCAGCATTATGTAGTGGAAATGTTGTCAAACCCCAATGTCGAGAATGCCAAAAATTAGGGCTTGAAGGGTTGAATTAAATTCTCTTAGTCGCTCCTGCTCTGCCATTAAGGTTGATCACATTTTTATGTTATTTCTTATTATGTAAGAAAATCTGAAAAAAAAAAAAAGGAGAAAAACTAAAATCAAGATATATTGATATGGAATTATGAACCAGCCATCCATCGACAATGTGAAATGTGGAAAAACCTTATAAAGGGTACCTAAATCCTAGAGGCTTTTGGGGTAGGCCAAATGATATACGACTATGATAAATTACTACTATGTTGAACTTTGTTAAATTATTTTTAGGACTAAAATAATTCTACATAATCATTTTAGTGTGTGATTTTAAGTCTATATCACTATTTTGGAAGGTTGGACATGATTAATAGAATAACTTGGCAGAATAGGTATAATATAAGCATCAATAATGATGATCATCTCTTGCTTGTTAGTTGATTAACAAAGGATGTGCATTGTTGTGATCTTCTAAATTCCTAGACCCATGTAGCCAATTTTTAATTGAAAATAATCATTATGAAATAAGAAAATTACTTCTAGCCATATGGATGCCTTTTTTCAAAACAAGATAATTCAAAGTAATAGATACTATAAATGATAAAAGGCTATCAAGATGTCACAACCCTCACTATAGGATCATATTTATAATTCTTACAAGTTAAGTTACTCATTTGCCAAGATATCATGAGAGGAATCAATACTCAAATTTTTGTTTTATGTAAACCCTCTTAAAGGTTTAGTTTATTAAATTCTACATTGAGTTGCATATTTCAGCATTCCTTTCGCATGTAATCCTTATAATATCCTTGGTGATTTTCTTGTACCTTCCAAATTAAAATATTTAACTCATCAATTTATTTTTTCCAAACATAACCACCAAGACCACTCATATCACTTGAAAATATTATTGTTGCTTACACAGGTTCTATAGATGAAAAATTATAGAAGGTAATGCTTTTCATTTTATACTTAATTTCATTCTATCATACAATACTGAAGATTTTCAACATCCACTTGTCTATGACCTACTGATTACTACAAAAAAAATTTCTTATGACTCAGTCTTTGTTCTACTACTATACCAACTGTGGGAAAATATGTTGCTAAAGAAACAAGTTGAAGTTCTATTACCTGATAAAAGAATTCTCAAGCAAGCTATTACCATATAGCATAAGCGTCAAAAAGAGCACAAGAATTACAAATTCTAAAGAAACTTTTATCTCATTGTCACGAACAACTAAAAACAATGGAGAAACTATCTAAATGTATTAGATTGGATAGGATGAGACGAAGATAAGAGAAATTAAATAGAATGGAATTGGAAGATAATATGATTAGAGGATAAGATGGATTGAATGGAAGAGGAAGGGATTCACATGCTGAATTTTTTATGGTATCCACTTAAGATATTGCATGATGACCATGATATCTAAACTTGCACAGTGAACAAACACATTAGATAAAACAATGAATTCTCTGATTTGTTCCTCTTCATTTTTGCATTAATTCTTAGTTTATCATATGCATTATGACAGTAGGGTGTGTATAAGATGATGATTTATAGATAAATATTTGTGACCTTGAGATTTAACACAACCTCTTTTATCTCCTTGTAGGTTCTCTGGATGCTTGGGTGCCTTTAGCTAAGGATGAAGATGTGGACACTTTGTTCAACCAAGATTCATCATTCTAGGCAATGATGGATCCCATCTCTTTGTTTATACTTCATTCATTTATACACGTTTTTCTCTTTTGTTGTATATTTCCAGTTACTCCCATGACTTGTGTGGGATTTGTACCGTACTATTTATGAATAAAAATAAATTTTAATGAAAATAGTTGTATGTTTTTCCATTGTAATACATTTGCATGAACATAATGTGCTATTATTTATCAACATTTTTCTTTCAGTAATAACACTTAATTTGAAACTAAATGTGTACCTTAGATTTTAGTTGTAAACACATAACTAGTGGGGAGCCCAAGTAATGACTCTAGCGTTTTCTCTATTTGGTTTTATTTGTCAAGTGTTTGGTAATAGTTAAAGGGTCTATAACTTGGTTATTGAGTATTTTATGATGTTTAGCTAAACTTTATATTATGGTTATGAACTTATCCTTTAAAATTCCCTTTTGATGACAAAAACTCCTAAATGACTATGGATATGTAATTTTTCCATATTAATCATAGTTATGGTCTAAAGAATGTTTTTATAGTAAAGACTAATTTCTTGTTTATCTCGACACAACTTCAGCAGAGAATGAGAGACACTAACCTCACCAGAATACAAGAGATAAGAAATGTAGACCATCAAAAGACTAAAAATTTCACCCTAAAATCACTTGAAGCATCATATGCCCCAATGACAAGAAGACAAGGAGATACACAAATCAAAAAACTTCAAGTATGACTTCCTGCATTAGATTCCCAAAGACAGGAAGAGAGAAATACAAATGAACATTGTCTCTCTCTTCCTATCTTTCGGGCATCCAAAGCTTCAATTTATAATTGACATCATGAGATCGGTTGACAACTTCACTATTTTGTCTTCAACAACATTTCCAGAAGAAGTCATCTATGAGTGGTTTGGCTATATTTGAAGCCAGGTAATTTGACTAAATTAATTTTATATTCTTGTAGTTTGTTTGTTTATATTGGGAATTGTAACCATGAGTATGGACATGACTAATTAATGTGTATGAGCAGGAAACATATAAGGATATTGGAGGAGTGGATAGAAGTATTTTTTTAAGGGCACTACTCACTTTTACTCTTCCTACTCTAGATGACTTTTATCTTCAAATTTCTACCTTTTCTACTTCTAGCATATTTGATTGAAATGTCTTTGAGAAATTAACAATGATGGATACTTTGTAAATTTCAAGATCAATCTAATGATTGCAATTGCATAAGAGTTATGAATACTACTAGATGAAATTTATAAATTATTTTTTACCTTTATATGTCACTAACTATGCATCCTTCCTTATTTTTCTTTAGGGGTAGCAATGGGATCAGGGTGGAAATCTCATGTTTCTTTCATAATGGGTGTTACTATGTGATTCTTCCCAAAACAACATTGAATTCCCATCGTTTATGTCCCATGTAAGATAATATATGATCACTGATCTAGAATTTTGCATAAAATTTCAAGCTTTTGAACAATGAGGGGTATTTTTGGTCACCTAAATGAAAGAGGGATCATTCCCTTTTAGATACTCTACATAAAGAATCCTTTCCCATTTCATGTGAGGTTCTTTTATCATCCTCCTTAAAAAACTTTCTCCTAATGCTTTTTTTGAATGATCTAATTCCTAATGCCCATAACCATGTCTATTTTAAGCTCTACACACCTCCCAAGTAATGAGGACCACCTTATCTTTATCCATTGTGCCTTGCCAAAGGAATTTTCTCATATTTTGATTCAATTTTTGGTTAACCCCCACTAGTAAAGAAAGAAATGACAACAGATAAATGGGAAGATCAGATAGAAGCATTGTAACTCTCTCAACCCATGATAGTCGACATCCCTTCCATGAAGCAAATCTATTAGACACCTTCTCCCCAAGAGGATCCCACAGTTTATTGGCTTTGAAGAATTTTTCTAAAGTGAGACCAAGATAAGGGTATGAGAATACTATCACTATAGAGATAAAATAGGCATATATGTGTGATAAGGGTATGAGAATACTATCACTATATGTTTCTCTGAGCCATTATTGGTGTATAGCTAGGGTGAAATATTATTATTATTAATTTAAAGAAAAGGTCATCACTTTTTTTACCTTTGTTACATTCACAGTCGATGAGAAACCTATGTAAATGATGAACTGATCAACTAATTGTCATCATTGTTTCGACTACATCATCGTCATTTATATAGAATTCTTGTAGTTATTTTTCAATTGTGGTGTCATAGGGTCATTGTACAAGAAACAGACTGTGAAAACAGCTTAGGGTGAAAGGCGCACACAACACCTTGCACAGAACCCATTTTTCTGACCTTTTGGTCACCGATTTTAAGACAACTATGCCAGCCATTGTAAGTTTTGACAAAATAACTTCCATGACACTTTTGGTCGATTGATCTACATTTGATAGTCACAAAATTGTTCTATTGTTGTAAAAAATTGAGCTAAATTTTATTAGTGTCAATTCATTTCCTTCCATCGCGGTAATGTTTTTGTGTGACCTATTTCAAATTGTGGTGGCCGACCTATTTTGGATCTCATGATGTTGTGTATATATATCTAGTAGTGTGAAAGTGAATGTATGTGTCTAAGTACATATGAACATGTATGTATTTAAGTACGTTCATATGTGTCTGTGTGTTGGATTAATGTAAGGTGCATACAAATTTGTCCAAAGGATATTTTTTTTCATGGAGAGAAGTCTATAGATCTTAGAGGTAGATTCTATCATCTTTTCATATCTCCTGGAACTGAACCTTCTTATCGTTAGTGAGCCCGTGTATCGGTAGTGAGCCTATGTATCGGCAGTGAGCCCTTCTATATCGACAATGAGCCCTTCTACTAGAAATGAGCCCTTATGTTTCTTCTAGTGATCCTTTGTATCAAGTCACCTTTTTGGTGCCACCTTAATCAGTGTTAATTATATATTGATATTTTTCTCCATGGTTTTTCCCATCTTGGGTTTCCACGTTAAACCTGGTGTTCTTTATTTTGTTGTTTTTGTGCTTTTCGTGTTTACATCTTCTATGAATGCTTAATGTGCTTTATTGACAAATCTTAAGGTGTTATCACTATTTTTTAATTTTTTACCGACATGGAGAGTTTTATAAGTTGTGTAGGAATAGCTAATTCACCCCCTTCTCAGTTATTCGGCATGTTCAACAAGCTAAGCTATTCATGAATTTCTCCTTTTATTTATTTGCAATAGAAAGTCCATTCTCAAGAGCTTCAATGTTCTTTCTAAGTTCTCCAACATTTTCTCTAGCTTTTTGAATAAGATAATCTTCATATTTCTTTCTATTCTTCAATTTCTTCTTTTTGTACCCTCACCCTACTTTCTATATCATGTTTTTTTTTCACATTCTTTTTTCTTCTCCTTTAAGAAATTATCAAGGTTCTCCTTCTTCTTCCTCTCTTCAATCTCCTTCTTTAGCTTCATCACCACAAATTCCATCTCATGTTTGAGTACTTTTTTGTCCTGTGTAAGCTTCTCACATTCTTCTATCATATTAACATCTTCACTATGCCTTCTTTCTGCTTTAGTTTCTCAACAAGTTCCTTTATTTTATCCATGTATTTGTTCAATTTCCCTTTCAATGTCTGAATGAAATTTTTAGCTTCCTTAAGTCTCTTCTTCAATACCAGGACTTCAAATTTTGATCGATCAAGATCATCAAGTGAAAAAAGGAGTTGTTATTGATCACTATCTGAATCCATTGAATCACCCATCAGGATCTTCCTCAAGTTGTTAGACTTAGTCCAAGGCACAAGCCTTTGATACCAATTTATGGTATTAAGAAACACTAAGAGGGGGGATGAATTAGTGTTTTGCATTTTGTAACCTTGTTAGGCTAATTCTTAAACCATAAACAACATGCAGTGTGTTAGCACTGCATTGGTTTTTCTTTGAATCTCTTGGCTTTTGCTTTTCCCGGGCTTTCTTGTTTCAAAATCCTGTGCTTTGCCGCACAAAAGAGGTCAAAACCCTTTTTGAAGTCATGTTTTAGTTTAATCGCCTTGTCATGTCAGTCTTTTTGAAATTACTTTAAGTTACGTGAGTGGGCAACGAGTTGTCGTTGAAAGAGAATCACGCAATCGTGATCTATTTATGTCTAGTTTTGATCTGTGTGTGAGTGAGCGGGTTTAATGTTTTAAAAGGGTAAATCGCGCAGTCACGATGTCTCATGAAGGTCAAGCTACAAGTTAGCGACTCAGCGATGATTTAAAAGTATGTATGTCGCGCAGTCACTCTAAAGTCATGTTGTCTACCTCATGCTCCGTGACCGAGCGAGCATTGTTTAAAATTGAAGCAGTCGCATACCCGCATCAAACTTTTATGTCAATGTCAAAAGTCAGCGACTACGTGATGAGGTCCTATCCTGTAGGTCGCCCACTCACTTAGGTTTTAACTCGGTTGTATTTTTCAGTGTGAGTGTGCGGCAAAGGTATGAGCTACCAATGTGAAGACTCATCGCTCAGTCGCGCAAGCATTTTTCAAGTTTCTTAAAAGTCCGCGACTGAGCAACTAAGAGATCATTCGATGCCTCACTCACTCGCTGATGCTTTGAGGTGATGAAAAGTTAACTCGCGAGTATGTGACAAGTTAAAAGAGGAGAAATCGCTCACTCACCAATCAACAAAGATGAAAGGAAAAGAGCTCGCGAGTAGGCGACTAAGCAAAGAAAAGACACAGTCACGCACTCACAGTCAGTGACAGAGTAAGATTTTCAGCTCATGAGTTAGCGACTGAGAAAAGAACAGATGCCATCGCTCACTCGCGCATAAGATGAAAGCTGGAGTATTAAGTGGCGCGAGTATGCGACCAGACAGAGTATGCAGTAAAGAAATGAATGTCGCTCACCCGCTCAAATCCAAAAGTTACATTTTAAAGAGCCAACGAGTGTGCGATGATGAAATAGCTGAAAGGTAAGATGCACAGTCGCTCAGTCACCAAGACTCAGGTGACATGAAATGTTAACTTGCGAGGGTGTGACAGGCTAAAGGTAAAGAAAGCATCACTTACTCGCATGAACCCAAAAGAAAATTATAAAGGGATAGCGAGTGTGCGACAGACATGAGATGAGGTTCAAGAGGTAGGTCATCGCATACTCATGGAAGGTAAAAAACAAAGTGAGGATGGATGGCAAGTATGCGACCAGCTGAATGAAAGGGATGTGTCGCTCACTTGCAAAGACATTTCTAAAAGTGAATAAAGTGCAGTGTGTTGGCTAGTTTCAGGCTGACGAGTGCCAGATGGAAAAAAGTGTACACTCTCTCTTCCAGCTAGGATCAAACAGTGCAAGTTGATGGTAGCATTAATGACAGAATGAAATCTTCATGACAGTTCAAGTGCAGGAATTCGGCTTTCAAAGTTGACAAGACACAGTTCTTAAATGGCTATAAGTGTAAATGATTGAGTTTGATTCTATACATCTCTCATTTCTGCATTCTGAGTTTTTCTACGAAGAGTAAGAAGCTTATTTTTCTGGAGTTTTGTGTCTGAGACAGTAGAATTCAAAAGAAGCAAGATGAGTCAAGCTATTGTTCCTACCACCTCACAAGCGTCTGGAAAGAAGAAGGAAGTCACACCAAAGAAATATACTGAAGAATTTGTTGAATTACTGCCTGGGACTCTGAATACCAACAACGCAGATTGGGAAGAATGGAGCGACAAGTGGTCTCAATGCAGAAATCTGGTAACCCCAAACTACTCTGGCAGTACTTTATTTCATTATTTTTGGAACAATAGGGTTAAGCCAGTCCCAATTTGCAATCCATGGGATTTAAATATGGCAAAATTAATTGTGCCTGACGTCTATGTTGACATTGGTCTCATTAAGGAGCTAGCAAAAAACTATTGCCTAGTGGCTAGGGTAATTAGGAAAAAGAATAAAGAAACCCTAGTTTCCATAGATAGGAGATCAGTAGCTGAGGTATTCGGAATTACTGGTGCATTATGCACAGATATTGACTTGAATAAAATTAAAGCTGATTATGTCAAAAGAGAGAATTTGATCAAAAAAATATGAAATGCCTAAATTCATGCCCAGAGTAGATAGGAAATTGGTGAAGATTCCAGACAATTTCAAGCCACCTTTTGACCTATCTCTGTTTCATCATCATGTAAAATGCACTGTATATGGTGTAAGTAGGGTCCTAGGCCTTGATGGAGATTCTACAGTATCTGAGGAGATACTCATGATAGCAATGAACATCCAGCACCCTGAAGTCAACACTGATTATGATTATGTTGGCTATATAGTAGAGGCTATCTATGCTGGATTGGTAGAGATACAATCAGATAACCCCAAACCCACTTTCAAACATTACTCTCATTTGATGTAAATGATTCTATACTACAACAGAGCATCAATGGATAAGGAGCTCCAGCTATTTATATCAGAACATGGTGTGGAAGAACCAATCCAAAGATGGACCTCAGTGTGGGATAGTGGGTCTGTGAATTCCTCATTTGTATGTTTTTGCAATTGGATTGTAGATCAAATTTTTGATTTGTTGGGAGC
>MU227981.1:264706-285700 GCA_018584345.1 Thuja plicata | reverse complement strand
AGCTCAAAGTGTAGGAGGTTTCAAAACCTTGTTTCTGTTGTTCTACTCTATGCTTGGTCAGTGTCAGGGATAAATAGAGTGAACCCTCTGAGGAATATTTTCATATCAGCAAGAAAAGGAAACAACACAGTGAAAAGTAAAGTACAGAAGCATAAAATAATCATCCACAACACCATAGCTCTAGGATTTTTATTGTGGAAACCCTATTAGGGGAAAAACCATGGTGGGGATGAGACCCACAGATAAAAATACTTTGTAGAATTATTTAACCATGTTAAAGGTTTACAAAATGAATACACATGCATTCAGACACAATCAATGCTCAATTATAATAATGCTTACTACCTATATGATTATTACAAAATCATAGATAGCTTGAACTAATTCGCAGTATCTACAAATGGCAAAGATAGTTCTAGTTAAGCACAATATACTGAATCAATACACTTCATGCTATATCTCTTCTCTTTTATTACTCAAACCTCAAATCATCATACCTCACACATCAACACACATCATATATGCCAAAATTATTGACCAAATTTATCTTATGTATCCGCTACCATGAATTCATCATCCATAAGTTGTTCCTAGGAACATTTCACAAAATAATGAAATGTGTATAGTTAGTCAGATAGATCTATATGAAAAACTTAATGTAAATAAAAAATAATTCACCACATTTTATCTAGATAGGTTTTCCAATCATCCTCAAGCTCAAAAAAAATTTCATGAAAATGATCTGATAGATCCAAATAAAGATATATTATACCTTGATGTTGTTCTTCAGTGTATACCCAAAAACTATCACAAAGATATTTATATCTTGAGAAAAACATAACATTAGATATTGTGAGTCTATGATATGATAAAATTATAAGATATCTTGACAAAAACATAACATTAGATATTGTGACTAGATGTTCCTTACAAATTTTATCATATGCATGGTTTCGTCTGAACATAATCTAATCACCACCTTAGGAGATTTCTTATAATTTGATATGGTTTATCTAACCAAATATAGTCACAATCAATTCTACTTAGAACAATCTTACCAATTCTTTGTCTACAATCATAGGAAATTTACTCCAAATGTTCAAACCTTTGTGCCCTAATTTGGCAATCAACTATATATTCTCGAAAAAGAGAATCTTTAAAACTCTTTATTTTCTCATTCTCATATTTATCAACTTTCACATTGATAAACTTAGAGATGTATTCTAGACATATAACCCTAGCCGAAAGTGATAAAAAGCACCAACTGATTAATCTCTTATCGACCATAAATTTCTTAAATTATGGTTGGGGTTCATCTTTACAATTAACAAATTTGAGGGAATCCATGAGATAGGAATGTGTGAATAACTTGATTCAACTATTAATGACTTCTTCTTTCTTTAACACTTCTTCATGCTCCTCAAATTTACCAAAATTGGAGATAACAAAATTAGCTTTGAAAATAATTGTTTACGTCTTCAAATAAACTAGGATTTTGTTGCCAAAACCATCATGTCATTCAAAAGTTTTCAAAAACCTTTATATTTTTCTGCATAGTTAGTCTTGAAAGATTCACAAACTATGACATGATAATATTTTCTTCTGTGATCCTAATACAAAGACCAATTGTGTCATTTTTCATACCAAATCTTCATGGTGTGACATCAACATCAAAATCTTTGGCAAGGGAAAATAATTTTCAATTCAGCTCCCTGAGAGCCAAAGCATATGAACTAGTTTCCAAAAGAGATATTTGCACTAGAGTCAAGTGCACCATCATCCTTTTCCACCTCCACTTCTTTTTTCTTCCATATCCTCTTCATCTCATTCCTTATTTCTTCCACATAAATTTTCTTTATAGGTTCATTCCTTTGTACCAGAGTATCCTACTTCATATTCCCACTTCTACAATATTTTTCCATATGTCCAATATTTTTGTAATTATATCATTTGATTTTTCTCTATCATGTATTTATTTCATTCATTCTTGATCTACATTGATTAGCTTTGTGTCCAAAACAATTGCATGTATAACAATAGCCATGAATAGATATATTCATTAATTTATTTTTGTGTTGACTAGTTTTATGAACGAATATCTTACAAGTAAAGCACTAAATATTTTGATTCATACTTCTTAGACATTTTACACCCTTATCTACTAATGGTTTCTTTGTTGAACATCTTTGATTCTAGAGTACCTCCTCTTTATTCATATCTTTAATTGACTGATAATTTTCTCTCTTATTCATAAGATGGACTTTCCCATTGTCTTCAACTCTTTGATTTTATAATTTACTTGTTTCAAACCTTAATCCACCTTTTTCATTCAGAGTTCTCTACTTAGATCCATTATTCTATCAAACATAATAATACTTTCCTTGAATTTGTATTCGATATTATTTATTTTCTTTAGGTCTGATCTCAAGTTTACTACCTTTTATTCCAATATCTTACACTCCCTTATCTTGTCATTAATTATGTCATTCAAACATTTATTGGTCACTTTGTCTTCCTCAGCTTGCAATTTCATGTCAACAATCAATTCATTGACTTGTTTTAATTCTTCACTGACCTTCTTATATCTTTCTCTTAATTTATTGATATGTTCCTTTAGTTTTCTGATGCACTTACTTTCTTCCTTGATGTTTTCCTTTAGATCTATGCTTTCACACTCAACTTTTTCAAGATCTTCAAGAGAAGTCTATGATTCTCCATCCATATGAATTTATTCATCGTCTTTCTTAGAATCCATTTTTTCAACCTCCAAGATCACCTTAAAGTGGTTAAGATGAAATCAAGGGACCAAGCTCTGGTACCAATTGTTGAATAGCTGTAATATATATTGAGAGGGGGGTGAATCAGTATTCCATAAAATATCATAAATTTATTCTTTTTGCATATGCATATTAACTTTAGTTTATTTCATAAGAGTGAAACATGTAATAGCCAAAGTAAAAAAAAAAAAAGTGAAAACAATATCCACAACAACATACACAAGATAACACTTGAATTTTTATCATGGAGACCATGTTAACTGAAAAACCATGGTCATGGTTGACTCTCAATATAATATAACTAGTTATAATATATTACAAAAGTTTCTCACTGCAAGGCTCACTACCGAAGGGCACACTATCTAAAGGATAAAGGCTCACTACCCAAAATAGATAAGTAAAACAAATGAACTACTACAATTTCATCTCACATATGCATGTATTTAGTTCCTTTTAAGGTTAATAAATAGATTTTGAACACTTCACTAGTTCTTTTGTTACTTGCATCTGATTTCTAATTACAATCACATGCTACTGTAACATATCATAGGTTCTACTACTTCATCACCATCTCTAACAAGTAAGATAATATACCACATACATGTATATATACTGCTCTAATGAAACTAAAGTTTTCCATACATGCTTCAACCAATAGGTCGGCTCCCAAAATACTTTGCATGCTTGATCTAAATTACTTCATACATTTTCCACTTAAGTCAGCCAATATATAATAAAAATTATTGTGAGATGGCAATCAAACATTACAAGCAATTCCTAATCTCACCCCAAAATTGTAGGATCAAAAAAATCACTTAATGAAATGTAGACAATCTGATGAACTATTTTATACTAAGGGAAATAGGGAAACTGATTTACAAAACCTTCTATCTCTTATTTTGTATGACCATACCATGTGTAGACTTGAATATAGGTACATCTAGTATTCACAAACATTTTGTCCAAACCACATAACCATATGTGCAACTACAAAACAATGTAGACCCAAACACAAAGAGTAGAAACATAGAATTGTCATAGAAGTCATAACCTATGTCAACAAGAGTATTTTAACATCAATGACAACCAATATAATCTATGCATGGCATTGTCCTTCTCTCTTCAAAAAAATCAGCATTGATAAAACTCCAACATCCCCATGATGTATCAAGGTATCCATAATGATATTTTGGTGTATTGTAGTTCAAGTTAGATAACCCTTTCTTATTTTCACTATCCTATTATGACATGAAATGCATCATAAATGTTTTGAGAAAGAATCTTGTTAGATGAGTCTCTTTAACACATGTTTAAAAATATAGTATGCTCTTATCTTTCCCTTGTCTAGATGTGGAAGGACTATCTTATGATTTTGAGATGAGAATTGTGTTGTTCTGATTTGATATTGTCTCAACATTTATAAGGAGGGTCAATTATGTCAATAAATTTTTAATGTATTCATCATATTTTGATACCTAAGAATCTTTCAATTGTTTGATAAAGTTTGTGAACTTTAAAAGATAGTGATTAGAAAGTAAAAATTTGAAACCATGCCTTTTCTCCATTCTCTCTTTATCCCTTGAGAATGATTATTGACACACAAAGTGGGTAAGTTTTTTGGTCTTTTCAACTATAAGGTGGTACAAAATATTTGGTAGACTTCCTTCTCATGTAACACTTGTTGTAGATGGGTAATTCTATGGTTTGTATTAAATAGTGGAATAGTAATTATGATATACTATTTTCCCTTTACATGTCTTTTCTTTCAATATTAGACTGGGTTAGTATGTTTGAATTGAGTTCATATTGTGCTTAAAAATATTTAAATAAATCAGGTAATGGAGAAACATGGAGGAGACCATTGAAAAAGAATTTTTAATTAAAAGTATATGGGATCCATTATTATGATGGTTTTGGTTAATTCAATTAATATATTTATTTTTAATATTTCAATAAAAGATGAGATGTAAATTTTTTTATTGATTGTTAAAGATCATGATATTTGAAGAGAGTGTTATTATGATCTAAATACTCAATAAACATGCTATTAAACCTACTTTCTCATCACCTTTGACTTGCACAACTACCTTATTTTTATCTTTTCATTTATCTATTTATAGATAGAACAAAAGGTAGTTTGTTTTTCTTTTTGTACATTTATTTGCAATATTAACAAGCTTTCTTCTTTACTTTCATTTATATAAGTTTGATTTCTTATTTTCTAATTTATTCCTTCAGCAATACTAACTCTATTTTTTTGAAAATATTAATAAACTATTTTTATTATTTATGTAACATAAAAACCCAATATAAGTCTATTTAGATTATCTAATATTTCATGATATTCATTTAATCTTTTGAATCAATTGTTATATAGCATAAAAATTTAGATCCTTTCAATTTTATTTTTACTAGTATAAAAATAAACAATATGTCATTATTTTACAAATTACTTCAAAATAATAAACTATTTAAGATTTTAATCTTTACAAATGAAATTTGGTCAATATTTATTTGCATCATACAACAATCATTACTTTGGTAATAATGATTACAAATATGTGAAGATGTAGAATAATCTCAAATTTATGTGTAAATGTAGAACAATCTCAAATTTGTGTTGTGCTAAGGGGAGAGCACTAGTCGCCACTCATCTTCCAATTACTATTTAGTTCATATTGCTTAGTAAAAGTGCACTAAAAAACTATCTAGTAGGCCAATAGTCACCCATTTTCTGGATTTTTTTTTTTTTTAAAAGGTTAGTAATTAGATCAATTGTGCAAACTTTATTGGTACCAATAATGCACTATGCATTTAACCAATAATAAAGAAATAAGAAATATGTTTCTATAAACACTTTGAAATGACCATTTTTCTAATCTTGTACATAATAAATATAATAGATCTCACAGCAAACTTGTTTTTCACCATACAGAAACTATATCAATAACTTTAAACAATTAAGTTGAATACAAATATAATAATAAAAAATCTTTAAAAACTACCTAATGTACCCTTTAAGAATTAAGGGTGCACAAGTTGACTATAAGAACTAATGGCGCTCTTCTGCTGCTTTTCATAATACATTCAGGGTGATATTGATGGTATTGATTGTTAGAATCTGCTATATCAAAATATATGTGCATTGCTACAATACCAATGCACCGCAGACAACGAGGAAAAACAAAAGTACATATTTAAATGGCGTACTGACAAGACAGCTTGTGAACGCAGAAAAAGATGGAGACATACAACCATAGTCTGGAAGATTTAATTTCCAATGGTAATGATTTCGCCAGCCATTCCATTTGAGATGTGCCGTTTCTTGTTGATTGTGCACAAAATATGATTTAAACCATGAATTTTGTTGAATGTCGAGCTTTGTCATGCATTTCCAACCAAAAGAAACTAAGATGAACCACAATTTTAGACTATTCAAATATCTGATTCCCATTTATATGTATTTTATTGAGTCACGTTTAGTTGTCTCTTCTTAGGTATATGTTCATGTGGGATTGCAAACAGTGATCACCTCAGATTTGTCTCTTTATTGCAGAGCTTTCTTGGTGCATTGTGAACCACCAATGACACCCATTTTATTCATAGAGAGATTAGATAGATAGATCGAATATTATCCTCCAATGAAGCCAAATTCATGGACTGACGCTTATTACATTTCTGAACTTTTTGACCTGTGCTGTCACATTAGATTTGATTTCAAGCCAGACTTTAAACTTAGCAAATAGAACACATTCTCCTTTTGCTAAACAAAGTTGGTCCTCCTTGTTTTGGTTCCCAGATTGACCTTGTTTTTCTCTGGGTTCTGCTATGTTTTTGGCTGAGCTTTGCTCCCAACCCCTATGCAGTCTGATTCATTAGCTTGGGTAGAGCTTACGTCCCTTCTCTCTCTTTATATATAATTTCTTTGAATAAAATAAAATAATTTTAAAATAAGATAAAAATAATAATTTGTAAATAAATATAATAATTCAATATTGATATTTCAAAGAAAATTTTAGATAGATTTATTAAAGATATTGATATTAGTTTTACAAGTTTTAAAGTTTTTTAAATAGTATAATATATATAAAATGAGAATCACCATCATGATATCCTCTAATCTTATCATACATTATTAAGAATAAGATGTAAATCTAACAACAAAATAAAAACTCTTATTAAAGTTAGAGAAAAATTTGTAAAAAAATAAAGAAATTAGATATTCACTTCCGAGAGTCATAACTTTTGACTCGGTTGTCCATTTAGGCTGAAATTTTACGAGGCAGATGAATCTTCAAGAGTTCTCCAATATATCAATAATTTTATTTGATTGGTTCAAATTTTGACACATTACTCGAGTCAAATTTCATCATATGAGGCATCAAAATTAGCTTTTACTACTTTTTTTAAAAAAATTTGTAGTTTTTTGTTATTTTCACATCTTTCTTTTTATGAATGTAGTCGATTAGCAAGTGGAACCCTATGACTCGGGAAAAGAAGGTTAAATTTGCATGCACCAAGTTGAAGGGTCGTGTGTAACGGCTGTTAGAGAACCCGAGAGGAAGAATTATTCTAACCCAAAGAAAGATGAAATATATTTTTTCTTTTAAACACTTGTAAGCTCTCTAAAAAAGGTGTGTTCGTAAATAGACATTATTTTCTTATGCATCCACAAGAGTACAAGTAGGAGCAACAATGCATCTTCTAAGTGTCTTTTCATGAAAATAGTAAAATAAACCTTTATTCAACCCAAGCCCTCTTAGGATTCCCTAACATCACTACTTGAAGTAATCTCCATCTCATAACTAGTCCCTTCATCATTCGGGAATTAAATACAATATGGAGTATACATAACAGACAATTCATTAAATTCATTTTGAAGTTTTGATACAAATGATCCTAAGATATTTCCATCCTTATCAATTATACAATAAGCATTTACGACATTCATTACATATTTCACTAACACACTCATTACTTTTAGACCAATGTCATTAACTTAGGGAACATAACTCTACTTGCTATCTTTAATTCCCTTATTAATAGTGCATCCAAGAATAACCTTTCATATCCTATTCCACTAGTAATTTTCCATTATTAAATCGTAGCCTAGAACATCTCTTATAACCATCTTGTCATAAGTATATTTATATCCATAAACACCTCACACAACAATGATAAATCATTCTTATTTACCATATGTGACCAAATCCATCTAAGAGTGTTATTAGTTTCATTTTACTAAAGTATTAATTACAACTGCATTCATATGAATGTCAAACATATATAGGATCCTTAACTTTAGTCTTGAAATCATTACCATATTACTTAACCAAGTACTAGGCATCTAACTATATGATCGATTAATTATTATTCCTTTTATGACAAATATAATTCATTTATTAAGATAGTTAATCTATTTCTTTTCTTTTCTACTCATTCTATAAGATCCTTAAAACAACAAGATAAACATCAAGTCTCCTAGGTTCACTTTCTCATACTTTCTTAACTTAACTTGTTTCAACTTTAACACGACACACATAAGTAACTCAACATTTACTCATAACATAAATAAACTTTTCTTTCTTTCACATTATAGAATCTAATTCACAACGTATCCACTTTCCCTTTCTTTCACGTAGATCTACCCCCTTAAATTAGTTTCAATGGTAATACATCAATATTACATTGATATGCCAAAATACATCAGTATGTCATGATTACATTATTATACCATGATTACTTCAAACTCTTTCTAGGAGTATACAACTACATAATTGAAAATACAATAATACATTTCATCATGATGCACGAGACAGGATTAAATCCTCAAACGGCAAATCAGAAAAGGAATTAATGCAAGACACATCCATGGAACCATGAACAATACCTCGATAAAAATAAGATGAACCATCCAACCACGTGGAACTCATACACCCACTCCCTTGATAAAGGAGATAGATATCTAGGTCCACACGAGAATAAATAACCAAGAACATAAACAAGGTGGTAAAACCCTTCCCAAAACAAAGCATGAAAACTCAAGAAAACATCAATCCAAAACATGACTATCAAAGGCAAGACAATCAAAGATGTAAAGACTCTCAGATAGAACTAGATGAGTTTCATTGCATAGCCCTCACCACTTGGGTTACCCTAGCAGTCAACTCTAGACCCTAATCCCAAGTAGGCACATGAAAAACCAAACACCTTTCATGAGGACAAGGTTGTTTGATTGTGTCATCTCATAGACACCTTCTCCCACTCTCATCCCTAGTCTATACTAGCACTAGCAACATGGGCAAGGAATCAATTAATATTTTTGATGTGCAATCCCCCCATTCCTAGTTCATTTATTTAGGTTATCACTTGATTGAATAACTCATCAATGAGCTACCATGGAAGCCACTTAGGGCCCTAGCCCCCATTGAGAATCACTCACCTAGTTTACTGAGATTCTTTACCAACAAAGTAAACATATTCAATGCATAAATAAATCACATCACATGCCACAAGTCTCATAAGAATACTATCAATGAAGAGATTCAAGATATGACACATCCATGTCAGCACTAGAACCTTGTCATCATTTTTAATAAAAGAGAATTATTTTCCAAACCTAAGGTGGACTTATCTTGGGCTATTATTTGATAAAAAAGTAGAGATAGCTAGAAATTAAAATATCTAAGTAAAGAACCAATTTTTAATTTTATAATTTTGACTAAAAGGAATGCAAGAGTGTCTTTATTCACTCTAAGAAAAAATTAGGAAGCATTACCACCAACGATGAGATACCCCTCATAATGTTGACTAGGGTGTGTTTGATAGATCCACTAAAATAATGTGTGAGAGACACATAAAGGAGAATATGAAACCTCTAAACTAATTGTTATAGAGTACATCTAACTTGACAAAAGGTGTGCACCAAAATTGAACACATCCATGAGGTAATAATCCTAAAGATCCCATTGTTGTCATGGAGGGATGCTCTTCTGATAAATATGTGAGTGGAAAATAATACTTGGGCACTACACAACCCCGCATAGAATTTTATAATATAGTACAAATACACTAATATGATACAATGTTCATCTAAAATCCCAATATACATGAATAAAATGTGGTACTCTATCTCAATGTGACCACAAAAGAAAGTTCTTACAAATAGGGATAAATTTAAGAAACCCCCACTCCAAAAAAAAATATAAAATCTTGGCGAATCTTTTATTTTCTTAAAGAAAAAAAATTAATTTCTATTGGCGAATCTTTGAATTTTTTTTAAAAAAAAATTATTCTTATTGGCGATTGTTTTTTAATCACAATTTTTTTTGTAGAAAATATTGGTGAATCTCAAACAATAGAAAGAAGTTCATTAATCACCATGGAAAATAATTTTATTTTAAAAAAATGAAAAATCTTATGGAAAATTATTGGGCCAAATGTCAAAATATTTGATGGGTTTAAGGAATAGACTCTATAATATTTAGTTGCTACCATTTATTATAATGTAATCTAATAACCCTCATTATAATAGTGAAATAAATGTACTTGTATTTTTTAATTCTAATGGGACCCAAAATTTCTTCAAGAGCATTGATTTCTATTGAGATCAACAATCCAAAGAAAGTTTTTGCCACCATAAGCATTACAAATCAAATAGTAAAACTTTTACCTCATGGAATATAATCAGGATCACTAGATTATATTTTAAATCAATAATCAAAACTAAATATTGGTGATACAACCCTACAGAAACTAATAATTATGATATAATATTGGTGAATTAATTTAGATTTGTACAATAACTTATAAAATTTGGGCAAATTGAATCTAATCATGTATCGAATATTGTGGCGAATCTTTGAGATCAAATTTTTAATAAAATAAATTATTTTGTGATTTAAATATTTCTAAAATAATTATTTTTTTAAATGTGGTGATTTATATGTTTCCTTAAATCTTCAATTATTAGCCAAATTTGGATTTTAAAATTTCAAAAATTAGCCAATTTGTGAATATTAGCCACTAAAAAAATCATTGCTTACAAAATATGTTCAACGAATCCATAAGGAAAAAGTAAAATTAAAAAAAAATACGATGCACAAATGGAAAGAGAACCTCCTTTCTGATGATACATTATTTTCCCAAAATGAACGACAAATGCCCAAGTTATGGTCATTTGAATAAAAACATTTATTTGAGCCTAAAGGTGATAAAAAAAGGCTCACCCCTAGTAAACCTACATCATTCCTCAAAACAATCTTAACCTATTTTAATTCATTTTTAGATACAACTTCCAAGTGCTAAGAAATCTTCCAAACAATTTTTCATCAATAAAAAATATTTTTACAGTTAGTGAACTAATTAATTAAGTGGTTCATTTTCAATAAATCAAGTCAGTGGCTATTATTATTTCCCTAACCTGTGATTTGTGGTTTTAATATGAAATTTTTTCTTCTATAACTATTGTCTCAATTAGAAATAAAATCTAATTACATATTGTGAATATTTCTTCTTAAACAATTTGCAAGGTTACAAAGCAATGTTGTATTTTATGGACATTCTATGTTTGGAGGTATATTATTATATTAAGCAATTATATTTTTCATCTCTCTCCACTTTTAGTAAAATATATGACCTTCAAATTTAGTAGTATATTTTGAGGGATTTGACAACATCAAAAAATTTTCCCTATTTTATAAGTATTTAATATTGTGACTTCTTGTTATAGTCATTTTATTATATCTACTTTTTTCTTACAGTTAAGGAGAAATGTCAATGTTATTGAGTTGAGGAAATGGTTTGTTCAACTTTGAAGTTTGGTGGTAGACTAGAAAATTCATTGGCGTGGCATTCCATGCTTCAAGGTATCACATCTTACCTTGAGTAGTACTTTTCTAAATTAGTTGTTATAGTGTCACTATATTATTTAAGGTATTTATTTGTTGGAATCCTTAAAAGAGTTGTCTCCATAAAATCTATACAATCTTTCAATTCTTATTACATAGGATATCAACGCAACTAAGCTTTGAACAAATGTGTCCTTACTCCTAAGAATTATGGTTATTGTTTGATCCCTGGGCCTGATTAGCTCAAACAAACATCCTAAAATTTCAAATGGATGAAGGAATATTTGGTCCATTACAATAATTGGTTAAGAGTTTAAAAACAATGAAAACAAAATATAGGCTAAGGAAAAGTTGAAAACAAGAATTAGTAAGGGATGGATTTCAAAATTTATGATGGACATTAATCATATTGATTACTTTGCTTGAGATTATGAGGGGGATCAATGGATGCTTAACAATTAAATCTCAATGTGGCTCAATAATGAAATTTTTTTGTTGGGTGTATGGTTAAAAGGAATCTTACATATTCAAGGCCTTCTTATTGAATATTTTCTTTGTTATATTATTGAGATGGAAAGAAACTCCAGAGTGACTTTTAAATACTAGAGCGAGTCCTAGACTACAATAGCAAGGTTTGCATAGTCCATTAAATTGAGTTAAAATGTTTCTAGAAATATTTGTGTGTGCATGCAAAAAAAAGGCAATTATTTCTAAAACCAAACTCTTTCTATATTCATATACTTTTCTTTTATATATAAGATAAATCACAATTTCCTTGATTCTCCTAAATTTAGAAGTAGATTTTGTAGTGCGTGGTCTTTTAAAAGAGTTATTGCCTTTCTTATTTAATCTTCATTTCTTCTTCTTCTTGAATTGATTTATGTGCATATTTTCAATTTGATGACTAATTCTTTAGAATTTTAAGAAAATTTGTAGTTGAAAGTTGTAAATGTTTTAATATTTATATAAATTATATATGATATAAATGGCAACCATAAATCTGTAGTAAAAATATTCATAGAATTACATATTTTTTGGGTATAATATATTAGAGAAAAACATAAAAATTTCATGATGATAAATCATTCATTGGAATACTTAGATCAATTATAAAATATATGAATTAGAATATACTTTCTTTGTGTCTTCTAAGTAGTTTTTAGAATATTTCATATTTTGAGAACATTTTCTTTGGTTGCCCAATGTGAGAAAAGCCTCAAGACAAAGCAAAATTCAAAAGAATTAAACCATTAATATTTGAAGAATAGTATTTGAATAGTGAAGTGCAAACATCACAAAGGAACAAAAGGTTGGTTTCACATTCTTCCATGCAAATTACATGTATATTTGAAAAGAAAAATCAATTGTAACATCTATTTTTCATGCAATTCTAGTTATTTCTTCCACCATATCATTATAGTATTCACGTTTTACATCACAACAATGCTTTTGATTAAGTAAAATAGGTTTTACAAGGTTTCTGAAACCCGGAACAAAGTAATGAAAGGTAACATAGTTAACAAAAAAAAGCAGTGCGTAACAAAAGGCAGAACAGACCAAAAAGCCAGAGCAAAAAATAGGCTAAGCATCTAGAAATGCAGATTAAACTAGAGACAGCAAAAAAGCCATAGAATCTCAAGAAAGGTCCACCAAAAGAGTGGCAGCCTCAGCCTCCATCAGCTTCATGTTGGCCGCCGAGTCCTTGATTTTCTGGATATCCTTCTCCAGCTCCTTGTCCTTGGTCTTCTTAGTTCTAGCACGGGTTCTCTTGCCTGTGCCATGATCATGCTCCTGGTTGGAATCCACAACCATTCTGGCCGCTTGCTTCCCCTCAAATTTTTCCTCCAGCTTGTCAATGTAAGTGTTAGTGTGCTCCCTGGATGCTTTCATGGTGTTGTAGCTTTGTTCTGCAATCTTCTTTAGGGTAGCATCAACCCTAGTCATGTTATCCTCCATCTTCTTGACTCGGGTGCTCAGGTTACTCTGTTCCTCTGCATCAATATCCCTGTTGGCCTTGTTGGCACCCTTAACCCTATTTTTGAGGTCTTCCACCTCATGGAAAAGCCATTTAATAGTCTGATATTGGTCTAGCATGTTGTTTCTGGTATTATTGAGCAGATTCATGTCAAACTCCCTAGTATTATCGCTGAGCACCACCATAGACGGGTCAATGAGCTCGTCCAACTTAATTCGGCCGCCCTCTCCCTCCAGGACCTTGGGGTTAATTATTTCTCTGGTTATTCCCATTTTTGCTGTCTTAACATTGAAGTCCATCCAACCAATTATTCTACCATTTTCCGCCATATAACAGCTAAACTCATTATCCTTTGAATACTAATATTAGAATAAATGTGTTATGTCTATATATATATTAATTGTTGTGACATGCTTATAAGAAATTATAATAAATGTGACATAAGTGATATATATTTTTTAAATAATTTAATATACAATTTTTTTGCGCCAAAATAATTTTATAAATATTTCTATTCTTATATAATTATTTTTATAATATTAACATATATCTAAATCCCATATTTACTTGTCTATCCCCCATACACCATGAATCCTTCTATTTATACAAGTGCTACTATATGCAAACTGAGATTGAGATTTGTTTTTCAAATACAAATGGCATTCACCGCATCTCCTCCATATATGTTTTCCAAATGATTGATACCTACTTCTCATACTGATAAGACATCTCATGGAAGGTGACAGTCAATATCCTCCTTTCGGTGATGGGAAAAGAGTGGACTCTATATCATACTGCATATACAATCCAACTTCCATCAAGTCATGGCCAAGGAATCCTTTATTTTGATTTTTTCTGATCTCTTTGGCTTCCTAGAGTAAGACAGCCTATCCCTGCTACTGTAGATCGTACTAAGCTAGATGACGTGATGTTATAACAAGCAATCATAACACAGATGGTCCCCTACTGCCAGTGGGCTTCAAAGTGTTCCTTCAGATTTCTTGTCGAACTCATTTTTCTCTGGTGTAGAGACAAGAGCTGACTTGAGAGTACTATCTATCTCGACAGCTAACAACCATGAAAAAGTTCGTTGAAACTTTCCAGAAATCCAGGAATCTCAAGTAAATGGGATACCGCCGAAACAGAAATGACATAATCAAACTGGTAAACCTTATTACCATTTGGACAGAACAAGGAATAAACTTGGTCTCACTTGCTGCTGTTCTACGAACCATAATACAGCCAGGAACAGATACACCATAGGACTGGCTCCTCAGAGTTCTGACGAAGATGAAGAACATAAAAATGGGTCAGAGACTTGATCTACAGTGAACTAATTTTTGAAACATACCATCAATCATGTCGCAACAGATTGTATGATATATTTAGTGACCACACTGAGGATAAGATGTGTCATTTCATCAATGCTACGTACTCCCAATCTTACAGGCAGCCCTCTCACCTCTATATCTTTGAACACAAAGTATGTCTGCTTGCTCAAATGCGAGGAAAGGGTGAATGGGTGAAATCTTTAAAAAACTGACCATTTGGACCTTACTTTTTTTACTCTTTATTAACCCACAGAATACCAAGATTGAATAACTCTTTGAGTGACAAGACTATTGCTGATATACACAAATAGAAGTGGTTGAAGAAAACTATTTAATTAGTCGGTTTTACTAACATGGGACTTTCAGTGAAGGATGGTACTAATCACTCTCTCGTAAGATAGGCAGATTGTGGTCATGGTTTGCACGGGACCACTCTCCACCTCTTTAATTGGTTGAGAAAGATTTTAAATTGAGTGAAACAAAGAGAGCAAATATTAATCATGTTTATTGTAGATGACATTTTTAATGTATGTTTTTGTCTCAATTTAACACAGTATGTTGCATCTTTTTTCTTTCAGATCATATGTATTATTTAATTCACCGAAATTTGTCTTTTATATTTTGAAGGGCCAAATTAAGTCATAAAATACAAGTTTGACGAATAAGTAGATTTAGTTGTTAGATTTGCAAAATTATTATTTAGATTAGGTTTTATTTATGTATTGTATTTTATTTTTAGTTTTATGATTAATATTAATATATTTATATGAATTAAAGATTTTTATTTTGAGATGTTGAGAAAATGAACAAATTATATGATGGGTTATGGATGAAACATTCTATTAAGGAAATATATACACTTCAATACAACATCATTCATAAAACTTATCTAACAAAATTAAATATTCAGATTATATTTTTGTCACATAATAAATTGAACACTATAAAGTTTGAAATACATCAACAATATTAACTACAAAACTTATAATTAAAAATAAGAACTTAGTCTTGAATTACAAATAAAAGCAATGGTAAACAAGTCTATGACTAATTAAAACATGATCCTTTTATATAATCTTCTATGTATAGCTCTCTCTAATCTTTCAAAACTTTCTTCTAAGAAAGAATTAGCTCCTCCTTTATGGTGGATTGTTGATTTATTTACAATGCACAGGGATGTATAATTATGGTTCTAGGTAAAAAAATATAATATATTTCCTTTTCAACATGTGAAAAAATTATGGATCCAATTTTAGATTAATCTTCTTGTCATTAGTATTGTTCATTGGAATGTGATGTTTGATTGAGGAAACATATAGATCATCCCTTTGTTGATTAGTGATTTGGATCCATGTGAGCTAGGCAACATGCTTTATTTAAGAAAATGGGATTTATATTTTAAAGTTTACACAATCAAATGCAAGTAGAACCCTTTAGCAAAATAGTATGTTAATGATATTCAAAATTAGAAATGAACAAGGTATAATATGATGAGATCGGTGTCTATTGGGAGATGAAAATTCTTGTGACTAAAATGGAGACGCGATTGTGCTCTTATTTACTACAACTACATAATTCTCATCTTTATCTCAATGTGAAGTGTGTGAATTGTAGTGCCTCCCACAATTGCATTATATTCAGGTTATTTTAATCTGAGTATTTTGGTTTTGGCATTGTTAGATGCATCTAGTACGATCATTATTCTTATTTTTTCATATTGATATCACTATTGTATTAGGTGTAGTTTATACTTCTGATTCACTGATGGTCATATATGCATCATGACTCTATAATGTTGTGATGTGATGTTATATGAATATATCTAGGTTATATATTAGATGAAATATTTTGTAGGATGGTTTTAGTGATGTATGTGTCAATGGCTACTGGAATATGGTCGTTATGCTTAGATGTTACCTATATTGGGATTTATTATTAATAATGTTATGTCCATAAAATATTATTAAATGTTTTGATTTAATGAAATTGTTATCATTTTCTTTTAAATTAGGATTAAATATGAAAGGATTGGTTTTGTAACATTAAAATACATAAGAATGATTACATTGTTAAAACATTCTTTTATTAGTTATTTTTTATATCCTTATATATATGTACTTCATCTATTTATACTATGATTAGCTACACTTGATATATGCATATTTTAGTGAATAGATACTAGACATTTACTCCACCTGTCCTCGATATTAATTATAAGACATACTCACATTGGCCACCTAACATACTTAGTCAATATCATTCTAGGTTGGAATGATGTATATTTTTTCCGATGATTGATACCTACTTCTCATACTGATAAGACATAACATGGAAGGTGACACTCAATATAAGACATCTCATGGGAGGTCCTCCTTTCGTTAAAAGGGTGGACTCTATATCATAGAGCTTATACAATCCAACTTCCATCAAATCATGGCCAAGGAATCCTTTATTTTGATTTTATATGATCTCTTTGGCTTCCTACAGTAAGACAGCTTATCCCTGCTACTGTAGATCGTACTAAGCTAGATGACGTGATGTTATAACAAGCAATTAGACCACAAATGGTCCCCTAATGCCAGTGGGCTTCAAAGTGTTCTTTCAAATTTCTTGTCGAAGTCTTTTTCCTCTGGTGTAGAGACAAGAGCTGACTTGAGAGTACTATCTATCTCAACAGCTAACAAGCATGAAAAAGTTCGTTGAAACTTTCCACAAATCTAGGAATCTCAAGTAAATGGGATACCGCCGAAACAGAAATGACATAATCAAACTGGCAACCCTTATTACCATTTGGACAGAACAAGGAATAAACTTGGTCCCACTTGCTGCTGTTCTACGAACGATAATACTGACAGCAACAGATACACCATAGAATCGGCTCCTCAGAGTTCTGACGAAGATGAAGAACATAAGAATGGGTCAGAGACTTGATCTACAGTGAACTCATTTTTGAAACATACCGTCAATCATGTCGCAACAGATTATATGATATATTTAGTGACCACACTGAGGATAAAACTATGTCATTTAATCATTGCTACGTACTCCCAATGCTACATGGAAGCCCTCTCACCTCCATATCTTTGCACCCAAAGTATGTCTGCTTACTCAAATGCCATCAACAATCCTCTCGTCATGGTATGAGCTTGAAAGGGTGAAATCTTTAAAAAACTGGCCATTTGGACCTTACTTTTTTTACTCTCTATGAACAGAATGCCAAGATTGAATAACCCTATGAATGACAAGACTATGTCTGATATACCCAAGTTAAAGAGGTTGAAGAAAACTATTTAATCAGTCGCTATTACTAAGATCGGACTTTCAGAAGATGATAGGATAGGCAGATCGTGGTCATGGTTTGGACAGAGGCACTCACCACCTCTTTAATTGTTTGAGAAAGATTTTAAATTCAGTGACACAAAGAGGGCGAATATTAATCATGTTTATTGTGGATGACATTGTTTTTTTTTTTAAATAAAATTGTCAAGGGCCACTAAAATCAAATTATTAATATTAATATTAAATGTGTACAATTCTTGGCTCAGGCTGGGATGCCGACAGGAAAGAGCTAGGAGAAAACACAGTTAACATATGTTTTTGTCTCAATTTAACACAGTATGTTTCATCTTTTTTCTTTCAGATCATATGCATTAGTATAATTCACCGAAATTTGTCAGTTCTTTTATATCTTTAGGGGTCAAACTAAGTCATAAAATACAAGTTTGACAAGTAAGTAGATTTCGTTGTTAGATTTGCAAAATTATTATTTGTATTAGATTTCATTTGCATATTTTATTTTGTTTTTGTTTTATAATCAATATTGACATGTTTATACAAACTAAAGATTTTTATTTGAGACGTTGAGAAAATTAATAAACTATTTGATGAGTTATGGATGAGATATTCTATTAAGAATTATCTAAATATACACTCTAATACAATATCATTCATAAAACTTATCCAACAAACTTAAGTACTCACATTATATATTTGTCACATAATAAATTGAATGCTATGTTATATAGTTTGAATTACATCGACAATTTCAGCTACAAACCTTATAATTGGAAATTAGAACTTGGTCTTGAGTTACAATTAAAAGTGACCATGAACAAGTGTATGACTACTTAAAACATGACCCTTCTATTTAATCTTCTATTTATAGCTCTCTCTAATCTTTCAAAACTTTTTCATTTGTTTAGGAAAGAATCAACTCCCTCTTTATGTTGGTTTGTTGATTTATTTACAATACACAAGGTTGTAGAATCATGGTTCTAGGTGCACATGTGAAAATATTATGGATCCAATATTAAATTAATCCTCTTGTCATTAGTATTGCTCCTTGGAATGTACTGCTTGATTGAGGAAACATATAGATTGTCCCTTTATTGATTTGTGATTTAGATCCATGTGGCGAGGGGCCAATCTTTCTTGACGAAAATATGGTTTATAGTTTAAAATTTACATACAAACAAATGCAAGTAGAATCCTTTAGCAAAATAGTATGTTAATGATATTCAAATGTAGAAATGGACAACTTATACTATGATGAGAGGAGTGTTTACTGTGAAATGAAAATACTTGTGACTAAATGGGGATGACACTAAGGTCTTGTTTACTACTACTACACAATGTTCATATTTCTCTCAATGTAAAGTGTGTTAATATAATTAATACATCATAGTTCCTAGAAAGAGAAGTTATAATATCCCAAGATGAACCATCTACCTTCCAGCCAGCCTATTGGTTGCACTCCCTGATGATTGGCATTGCATTAGATGGATAGAGACATCATTTGTAAATATTTACTAATCACAAAGTCTTTTGCATGAAGTTACTCATACCCATGGAAAAAATGTTATGAGTATTGTGCAATATCATGTAATGGTACATGAAAATACTAGAAATTACAAATTGGATGCAATTACTATAGTAGACCATAAAATTGGTGATGTAATGGTGTGATCAATGTTTCAAAGGATTTAATTATTACAAATTGACATCCAACCTTTCCTAAGAAGTGATGGTCCCTATTGTATCTTTCATGAGAAATATAAATTGAAGGTAGAGCCACCACGGAATCTACCACTTTTCTTGATCTATATACTTCCATGTCGTTGTCACTCAAAATAGATGATGTGTAAAATTTAGAGAGTATGAATTATGGAAGCTTGAATAATATCATCTGGTGTGATAGTTTGCAAGTAATCAAGATCTAAGAAGTCATTTTTTCTTGAGAAGAGGACAACTTAATTGGAAATTTTTCATTTTGAATATAACTATATTGTAGTGAGAGATAAGAAAAAAATAGCATTTGAACACAAAATATGTATAGAATCCAGTGTAAGGACTATAATTTAAAGGTCACTGACACCTTTTAGGATTCATGGTGTGGAAAAAGTGTATTCAAAACCCTTCACACATAATTGATTGGTCATTTCTTCACATGTGTGTTGAGGGGGAGTTTCATGTGAATCTTGCATCATACAAAGATTAATTTTGAAATAGGATAGTAACAAATTGAAGGCTTTATGAGATGAAATTATTGAGAAAGGTTTTACTTGGAAATATAAGTACATATTTTACAAGGAATGTCCCTCTCTTTTTATGTAATTACTCTTTTTCATGATACATTAGTTGAGAAAATCTAATGTGATGTTCTCATTATTTTTTGGTATAATTACATGCCAAAATTTTATTAATAGGAGGATGTGTAATATCCCTAATTTTGATCATTTTGTATTGTGATGTTTATTTGTTCTATCTTATGTAAATTTAATGTAGTTAATTTATAATATGATTGTGATATATGAAGTTAAGAAGTTATGTATGTACTTCCTTGTGCTCTTGTTTGTTAAATAAGTGGTGTAATTGACATAAGAAAGTATCTTGTGATAGTATCCAGATATAATAACCCATCTAAAATAACCCAATGAGAAAATAAATTGGGGCAATAGTTGTAATACCCACCCCATAGTTTTCTTTTCATTTTTCATTGCCAAACTCTTCTAGGCCTTTTCATGTGTGCGTTGGGTATTTTTAGTTATATTTGAGGATATTGG
>MU227981.1:237085-264180 GCA_018584345.1 Thuja plicata | reverse complement strand
AAATCCCTATCCTAAGCCTACATTTTATCCTAAGAATGGACAAGTAACTGACTGACTACCCTATATGAATCTGTCAAGGTAACGTGGATTGGTGATCCTTTTTATGTATGCTTGTTGCATTTGTTTGAGTTGTATTTATGTGTATGTTGTGTAATTCATGATATTGCTTCCATATTGTTTTCATTATGGTTTGTAAACTATTAAAAAAATATTATGTAAACTTAGTATCATGTTCTAGGTTAAACTCCCATGGGTTCCCTACCAAGGCATTACAATAATAACCCACCAACAAGATAACCGTACATTAAATTACCATGTGGATCAAAATTTTGGCACACAATTGCTTATTTATGCCTTTTCTCTGAATGCAAATTAGTGTTAAGTGTTATTTATGCAATTGGATATGGAGGAATTTAATGTTGGGTTATAATTACCCTAAGATGTTTTGTCACTGAATTATTTTGACTGGGTTATTTTATCATGGGTTATTTTAGCTGGGTTATTTTGTCTTGTAATCTCTTGTGACAAGATATTAGATATGAATATGTACGAGGGAAGGTTAAGTAAATCCCTATATTGAAGTACATTAACCTATATTTTAATTGTCTGAATAGAATTAATAAAATTGGATAAGATAATTAATCAAGATTAAATAAATGTTACGATATTATATATTTCATGAGCACATCAAATAAATATACTTGGAATGATTTTATTGTTTCTTATGGATTTCATTCTCTCTAATGTCTCAAATGACACTGTTACTTTCAATTTTTGGAACAAAATTAATAAGAGTTGTAGATAATTTATGGATTGAATTGTGTGTGAAAATTTTCCTTGCCTTTTTGAATCATACTACACAATTCATCATCAAGATGAAATGGATAGAGAGTACATAATGGATCATCTAGTATTCAATCCAAAATTTTGAGGAAAACTTTCACATCTACTTTAATGTAGAAATCATCTACATATCTTTATGAACTATAGAAGTTACAAAAATTTAATTAATAGACCTATCAGATAAAAAATTTGGTAAATAATATTTATTTAAAAATGAGTTTATATTATTTTTAAAGATTGAGAATGAGAATCCATAATTAAGAATTTAATTTCTTTTAATCTTGTTTTAAGTTAGCTATGTACTATTGATATTAAATTTAAAAAAGAAGGGTAAGTGCATTTTTAAAACTTTTTTCTTTACTTAAATCTTAAGAGATTTTAATTCCTACATTGAGTGATTCTACTACTTTGATAGTGGTAATTATATATCGTATCATACATTTTCATTCATTATAGCCCTAATATACCATATGCATTTTTTTCATATTTTAGCATGTTTTCCTAGTCTATGTTATCTCCTAACTATGTTGTTTCCTCTTTTCCATGTTATCTTACTCCTTATCATCCTCTTTGGTTCTAATTTTAATTTAATTTTTAGAAACCGTCCATTTTCCTTTCCTTTCACTTTGTGTTTCTCAGGTAGCTAGCCTTTTCCCCATGTTTTCCTCTTAGTCTATCATACCTAGTCAATTTTCTCATATGATCTCAGCCAAAGTTCTCCTTTCTAAAACATAATTAAATGGTCCATTATTACATCAAAACAATTTTTGTCTAAGTACAAACTTCCACATGATATTTTGTGAAAAAATAGGCTTGAACAATATTGGGAAACACTACCTCTATTATTATTACCAATATGGTTACATCAAATTAAATTTTAAGATATTGAAAAATGATTTGGAGGGAGTCTTGATTATTCCCTAACTACCCATAACTAATGAGTCTATACTATATTCTCCTTCAAAAAATTATAAACAGACCCAACTTTTACCCCATTTTAACATAGAAAATAGAAAATTTCAATAAATTTTAGATAGGTTTTCAATTTTTAGAGAGATAATATCAAAAATTATTGATAAAACCTCATTAATTATCTTTAGCCTAAAATTAGTATGATATTCATATCATTATTAGGTAGTTTCCCACCAAGGTTTTTTATAAAGTACCTTGATGTTTCCATGTTTTCAAGTGTAATTTGAATTTGTGCAAATGAATTTATTTGTAGATATCCATGTTTTTTCTATGGTTGCAAATTTATCCTCTCCATTACTTCCACAACCCTTCCTTTCCCTAACCCATTATTTTTTGTCCTCTTTAAATTAGTTTCTCATTGCAAGTTCAATGTCACTTAAGCTATAATGCACACATCATAATGCTAATGAGCTTATATCCACAAGATTTTAATCCCAAAATTCACTTTAATCCCTAGTTAATTAGAAAGAAACCATCACATAAATATTCTTCAAATAGTCAAGAATTCATTTTTTGTCATATTGTTATACATCACCCCTTTGTGATTTAACATCCTTTTTGTGATCCTATCAACGAATAAGTCATCAAAACTAAGATAAAATTCCATTAGAGATCATTTTGAATATTATTTCCACACCATATATCAATTCTCTAATATCATATAAAGTCATTTTACACCAAATTCTTTTCAAATATTTTCTCCCACCCTCACTTGTTTGTATGGTTCATGAGAACTCTAGAACTTGATTTTGAAATTTTAATGGTTTTAATGTGAGATATTGTTTATTTATTTTAAACATGTACATGCCTATTTATGATTCATACCCATTTTTTGGCATCCACAAGGTCGAATAACTAAGGAAATCTCCCCTTCTAACTCATTTTTTTATAAGCATCCTATCATAAAAGTTTGATTTTGTATGAAATTTTGAAAACACTTCAAAAATATTATATTTATAGTCATTTAAAATTGATAAAACCATATATTTATTCCTATAACCAAAAATTTAATTCCTATTGGCAAAATATAGAGGGTTGTGAGGCACCACAACTATCATTTAGGTCATTTCTAGACCCATATATCCATTGTAAACCACTTAAACAGTCTTAAAATGCCTTTAATATATCAAAAAAAAAGTATTAAAATTTAAAATAGAATAGAAGATGCAAATTTGTGATAATAAGATGATTAAGTATTAATATGAGAGGATATGATGGAAATGGATGTGTATAATTTATGATTATTCAGTTTATACTTAAATTGCATATCTAATTTGTCCCTTGTATTACATCATATCAAGGTTGACTATATATATAATACAATATGAAATCTTACTTCAGTCAAGGTATTTATATCAACGATCAGTTCCATTTCTAGGATGTTGGTTATTGTTCAATAAGAAAGGAGATCATACAAAAGAAGAAATTAGAGCTAAAATTTTGGAAAGTGAAAATTAAGAAGAAAAAAAAATAATCAAAAATAAATTTGTTCAATGGGAAATATGGTAGGAAGAAAATAAGAATTTAATATGTGAAAATTATATTTTTAAGGAGAATTTGATAAAAGTCAAAATGTGTAACTTAGAATTGAAAGAAAAATAAATGGGTTAGGAAAGGAGATGAATACTTTGTTGTAAAAATGATAATATTGAAAAGGAATTAGAAGGATTTAAAATAAGATATGAAGAATTAGAAGAAAATTTGAAGAAGATGGAAAAGAAAAATAGTTTACAAAAATATAAAATATCAAATTTGAAAGAAATAAAATTAAAAGTTAGATCAATTTCTTTCAACATGTCAAAAGGAAAATCAATGCCTAAGGTCTAAGCCTACCCTTTGAATTATTAGAGTGAATAATTTCTAGTATCTAGTTAAGGTGTTATACCTTGTAATTTACTAGTGACGGACATCTTCACTTGTTAACTTAGAAGCTTGGTATCATGTTCACTTCAATTACTTTTAGTTTCCTATGCATTTAACATTTGTTTCAAGTTACGGTTTTTCATACTTCATCTCACCTTTCCTTTATAATCAAGGCCTCTTATAAATTGTAACATATCTCATATTTCATAATCTCAACAATCAAGAGAGCTCATTATCTTGCATAATGTCATGTAGAATTTGTTTTTCGTTGGTGATCCTAGAGGACATCAACTGCCAACACCCTTAGGTGCCTAAATTTGGCCCCTTATAGCCAAACTCAACATTTTTCAATGGGACATAACTTTGTCTCAGGGTGTCAAAACTTTTAAAATAAGATATCATCAGAAATTTGGTTCCATGTACTTCATAGTGTTGTAAGTGAATTTTGTAGATTTTTTCATTTTGGAATTTTATTTCTCACTAAAGTTGATTTTTTTATTTTGGACCTTTGAGCTCATAATATTTTTCCTTGATTTCTAAGTTTTATTAATTTTACAATATTAGAAATCTATTTAGGAACTCTATCATTGTGTCCATGTACTTTTTCTAGATACAATATGGGTATTATTTATTCATTTTTTTGACTATATAGAATTGTGACTAATTACTTGAAAATATTGAAACTTTGAGAATATGTTTATTTTAGGAAGTGATTCACTTGTAGTATATTGTTCATATTTGCAATTTTTTATATTTATGTGAAGGTTTCTATCTTTGTAATATTGAGTAAATGTCATAATTTAAAATGGATTTTCTATTGTATCCTTATTTCTTCATCTTGAAAAATGGGAAAATATATAGAATGGAAATATGACATCATAAACATCTTATATGGCTTCATTTGTTGCTACATTTTTTAATCTTATTCCTTCTCTTAGTACACCCAATAAGAAATTTACTTGGAATTGTAAAAGGGAATATATCTTACAAATTATTGACATTCATGTAGATAATGATATATTAAAATCTATTATTGGTTTATAGTGTTCTCATTCTCTTTCGACTAAAGTTTTGGAGTTAAATGGATACTTTAGATTCTCTTGTGCCTCTTTTCTTTCAAAAAGGATACTTTATGACTATGATATTATTTAAGAGCTTGATTATTTGAAGTACTTTGAAAATTTATAGATTAGGATGAGGTTCCTTTAGAGGTTTCTAATTCTTCTTAAGAGACAGTTGATGTACCTTCAACTTCACTAATTCCTTATGTAGATTAATTGATTGGTACTTCCATAATTCTTACTTATTATGACCATCATTGTCTTTCAAATTTTGAGGACATGTTTGAAGGGTTGTATGTATTTTATAATGATTGATATTGTACTCATATTGTCAAACCATATTCATCATTGGGTGGAATATTCAACACTTTTCTTTTAGAGTTCCAATTTTTCACCTTCTTTGACTGTGCATGTACAAGTGATTGTATTTTGGCATCGACATAATTCTTAGACTTAAGAATTAAAATGAGCAATTTTTAGATATACCATTCTTGTTCTTCATGCTTCCATATTTAAATTATTATCCTAAATGTTAATAATTACTATATTTGTACTTAGTTTTATTTCTTCAAGTAAGGTGATACAAGTTGTTTGTAAGCCTTGGATCATAATTTTCCTTCGTAATATTACCTTTTTATAGGGGATTATTAATTATGGTGAGCTTATTAGTCTTGTAGACCCTATGGAAAGACATATTTTCAATTAGTGTCAAAACACTTAATCATTCATTGATACCCAAGTATACAGTGTCACCCGGTGTTCAGCATCACCCGAGTGTTCAGTATCGCCCGAGTGACAATTTATCACCTAAGTAGTCTTTTGGACCCGAGTGATAGTTTGAAGCCGACTTTGCATATATTGTTAATATATATTTATTTATTGCAAGCCGACTTACAAATTTATTTGTTGGATAAAGATATATATGTAAGATAGTTTATTTTATCCAAAATGCATGTAGTATGAATATATAACCAGAAGATGGATATGATTATGTGAATGGTAGTTTGAGTTAAGTGAAGAAGTGTTTAGGATAGCAGAGACTTATCTATCACATTTAGGTGATTATTTATATTTCAAAGGATCTTATTCAGCAATCATAGTTGCACAAAGCAGATCATCAACTGGTTCATTCACACAGGTGGATGAGCAAAATCCTTTAACAAGGTGGACCTAATAGTCCTTTCTTTAAATCTCTTAACCGAGTTAGATTACTTATTGTATTGTATAAAATCCTTTAACAAGGTGGACCTAATAGTCCTTTCTATGCTCCTAACAGGGCTAACCATTAGAAGTGGTCATTGTAAGCTTTAACAGGCTAAATTTATACTACAGTACTAAATCTTGTGGGTATCATCGCCACCTCAGTTTTACTTTCTTTCAGAAGGTTTCTGGGTAACCAAATATCATGTTATGTGTTGTATCTGATTCTTTACTTTCAATTTATATGCATCCAAAAAAAAAAAGCTAATCTAATTATGGATTAAAACGATTAAGTTTTATTGGTTCCTGATTCACACCCCCCCCCCCCCNTTTTATTGGTTCCTGATTCCCCCCCCCCCCCCCCCTCTCTCACTCATTGGGCACATCATATAATTCCAACAATTGGTATCAGAGTAGTGGTTCTCTTATCAGAAGTTTTACAGCTTGAGAAAAGATCAGAGGACATGGAAACATACAGACTGGAGAAAGCCATTGAAAATGAAAAGATAGATCTTAAAGTGGCTATGGATCAGATCATAAAACTTAAGGGGTAGCTCTCTCTTTCCCTAAAGAGAAAAAAAGAATTAGCAGTACAGATAAATGACAAGAACTATATAGAAGATAGAATTGAAGAATTTTGCAAAGACAAAAGCTCAAAAGAAGCTAGTGTAGCCATTCAAGACTTGCTTGCAAAGAATCTCAATTTACATGAAGAAGTCAGAAAGTTGAAAAGAGAACAGGTTGTTCACTCAATCAGAATGTGTGAAGTCATTGAACTAAAGAACAAAGCATAAGATGACAAAAATATAGCACAAGAAGATAAAAGACTGCTACTTGTACAAGATTGGAAGAAAAATAAAATGAAATCCAATACTTATCACTTTAGCAAGCTGATTTGGCAAGTCAACTCAACAATGCAACACAAGAAGTTGTCAATCTAAGGACAGGAAATGAAAGATTGCAGAATGATCTCAATACTGAAAAGTAAACAAATGAAAGTATGGTGAATTCACAAACTAGCATGGATCAGGCAACAGAACTCAGAAATCATGGACAGACTGGAATAGGATATACTGAACAAGGTGAAACCTCACAACAGGGAGCTCAAAGGAACAACAGACCTAAATGCAATCACTGTGGTAAGATAGGGCATACATCAAATAAATGTTGGAAAAATGGAAAGTCAAAATTTAATGGTAAATGCTACAACTGCAACAAACATGGACATAGAGAAATTGAATGTAAAGAGAAACCTAAGTTTGAAGGGAAATGCTACAAATGCAACAAACAAGGTCATAAATCTTCTAAGTGCAGAACTAAGAATTAGAATCCTGCTGAACAATTAGCCAGGCAATTTTTGGTTGGGATTACAACACTGAGGATTACAACACTTGGTACAGACATTGTCACTATGGTGAATATGGACATATTGGTGCAAACTATGTGAAGACTCACTTTAGAAAAAGAGATCCTACTAAGGGATTCTATGTGTGTAAACAACTCGGTCATCTGAGAAAGAACTCTATGAACAGAGAAAAGGTTATTACTAGTTTTGAGAATGGTAAAACCAAAGTCTTAGAAATCAGAGCTCAGATGAGAAAGCAATGGGTAAGGAGATATTCAGACAATTTAGATCAAAGTAATGAAGGATCTAATGACACCCTAAATAGTGAGATGGGTGGATCCATCATTACAGAATAGGAAACTAAGGAAATGACTGGAACTATGCAATAACAAGCCATCCTACATCAGTTCCAGGTAAGAAATACAGTCCATATCTGCATATTAATGCATTAGGACACATTGTAGTTCAACCCGAGTCAGAATGTTAGTTACACCCGAGCCACACTAGCTCACCCGAGCTGAGTCAGGCAGTGTTGATAACTAGAAAGTTAGTTTCACCCTAGCTTCCAAGTGAATCTTGGAGAAACACCTGAGTCATGCCAGCTACTATGTATAGAGCATTTAATGAAATACTCTAATGGTTGAAAAACTCCTATATATGAAGGATTGTGAAGAGTATTATTTACAATGCTTTCATTTTACAAGTCAATTCAAAGCCTTTAGCAATTCAGTGCAAATTTATGATTGAAAGCGGAGTTTGATTATTTCATTCAAGCAATATGGCATGTACTTCTAGTATCAAGGTCAAGAAAGGTTTGGAGATGCTAGTAAGGAATACAATTTTTTATCCTCCCCTATTCAAGCTTCATCTGGTAGTTGTAGAGGAAATAGACCCAATGGGAGCTCATTCCCTAATCCCTCCAAGAGTGTTACTAGTCAATGACATTCATAGCTTCTATCACTGCAACATACAGGAGCTTGCAACCAATGAGATGAATCAAACATATGAGAAGTTGTGTACAGATGGGAAACTGAAGCCCGAGCATAAGCACCTCAAAATTAAGGTTTAACACATATCATGCATATCTCGAGGGACTTCCAAAAAAAGTAGATGACATGTGTTCTTAGTAATGTTCACGACATGCAACTATGGCTGGATCATCCTGTGAAGATCACCAAGCAGATAATTCACTGTGTTACCAGGTTCCCTATGCTAGACAAGCCCAAAGCTACCAAAACCCTAAACAGGGATGAACTAGCAGATTTAACTCTTGCCAAGTGGGATGGCATAGGCATGAGACTCAACAAAGTAACAGACATAGAGATTAAATTTGGCATTCATGTGATAGCACACAAGATATACAGCTCAAGCAAACCCAACACTGTTGCATGCGAATCTGTTGACCTAGCCTACAAAGTTGTCAAGAAAAATCTGGTATTTGACCTAGCAGAATTGCAACTCACTCAGTTGAGAAAGAAAATGGAGAGCATCCAAGTATCAAAAACCAATTCAAATAATTTTGGTTCTCTTCTAATCTTCATAATATTCTATGTTGAGAAGTTCTTTCCCTCCAAAGGAATAGTAGTATGGAAAAAGGATAGACCAATCATCCATCAAATTAATGATTTTATAGCTGAGATGGGAGATGATTTTGATAGCATTATGGATGGATAATTTGAAATTTTCAAACAAAACATGCGGAGTAGATATAGAATTCGCAAATAACTAGTTGAGAAGTACAAAGAGGAAATTTGTTTTCTAGTTGATTTTGGTAAAGTGTATGTACAAGCAGTAAAGCCTAGGGTTGCAAGGGTACAACCCTTGCCATATGAAGTTAATAATGAGGACATTAAAGATATCATTGGGGATCTTGTGACTGAACCTGTCAATCCAAAGGCACCCTACTTTGGAATCTATGAGGAAGCTAAGAGCAGGATATCTCTGGAAATTGAGATTCTAAAGATATTGAAGAGAGGAAGAAAGAGACTTGATACATTCAAGAATTATGGCAAGACCTCCGACTCTCCTACAATATCTGAGAGCAAAGAGGAAATAGTTAAAACAAAGGAGATAGAGGAAATTGAATCTAACAAGGAATAAATTGATGTTGATCCTCCACAAAAGAAGAGGAAGACAACACCTAGACATAAGAAGGAAAAAGGCACTACTCCTGTTGTCACCCTGAGAAGATCAAGGAGAAAACTTATACTAAGTGATGAAGAGGATGAAGATGAAGAAGATATTGTGGTCTTCACAAAACCCACACCCACACTTGATCAAAAGATCAATGACCTTATAGAAGGAAGAGCCATGAGTTGATTGAAACCACTGAAGTATGCTTCTAGGAAAAAAGAAGAGAAGAAGAAATTTGAGCAAGCAGTGGTGGAAAATATGGCAAAGTGGAAATATGACCCTTCTGAGTTGAAGATTTACATGATAGAAGACTTATTTAAGGCAGTCTCTATTTCCTAGAAGAATGCAGTACAAATTGAAAGAGATATAATGGAAGAGACATTGAAGCAGGTCATGCCTGCAATGAAAGGAAAAGAAGTGAAAGAGGCCTTAAGAAAATATGAGAATAATCACACCCCCAGATTCAGGGCATTTCAAATATTGAACAAGAATATAGAAGAAGTATCTTAGCATGCCACATTAGTGTGGAAATCAATATTTGAGATTGCAAAAAGCAATGTGAAGGAAGAAGTTCTAAGTTCAGACCCTCTAGCACAAGGAAATGATGACACTCTACCTGGGGTATAGACTATTGAAGAGTCCAATGCAGAGAAGATTGCAGTTGAGGTAATGGAATCACTACCCCAATCTCCCATACACAATATAGTAACTCCAAGCAAAGACAAGGTTGCAGAATCTACATCAAAATAGACAAAGCCTGAGCAACAGGGTCCTCCTACTACTGAGACATGCACACCTGAGTCAATGAAAGGAAAGGTAGACATTTCTAATTTTGATTCATCAGTAAGTGTTGATCCAAAAATTGGTAATATAAAGGTCAATGACCTAATTGGATTGAATACTAAAACAAAGGATAAGGTAGATAAAGGTAAGGAAATTGTTCCTTCACTGAGTCCTAAATCAAAGGCAGCAATAACTGATGAGATATATCTGGATAAAGAGATTTTGATTACTAATTGGGATCTATCCAATCTATCTGTAGAAAAAATGGATATTTTGGGAGAACTGTGGTAGAAAAGGGCCTTACAGCAAAAACTCAGAAAGGAAATTCAAAGAAACAAAGTACTTGAACATGTAAAAAGCATATTTGTAGATGCTTTGTAGATTGAAGTCAATGAAAGTGACTCAATAATGGACCAAATTGTTGACATTTTCCACAAGTTCAACACAAACATGAATGGTCAGGAGAAGTTACTTGAGAAGGCAAAGAAGAAATTTGAGAAAAAGGTTCTACAGAGCATTGCAAAGAAGATTGCAATTGACCAAGTGCAACTTACACAGATTATCAGCACTCTAGAAACCGCTGTGAAAAATGTGGTAGCATTATTTGTAAAGTTGAGTGACTCCTCCAAATTTACCATGGAAATCAAGAATAAGATAGTAAATATAAATGCTGACATGAAGGAAAGTGCAAGGCAGTTAGCACTTGACCCAAGCACCAGTTCTTCTCATTTCATGAAAGTAAAGTATCTTACTAATTTATAGGTTGAAGTGTTGAGAGAAGAAGAAAGAATCAGAGAATCTCTGACAACCATTCTGAGCCAACTTCTACCACACATGGAATGCATAAATGTATAAAACATGCTAAAACTCTCATCCATGAAAACAACTTCTCAGTTGTCGAGCTGATGATAGAGCTATTTGCAAAACTGCAGGTGGAATTGCACATCTTGAAGGTTCTACAGGATAATTGGGACAACACTCTGTCTCAAATTTTAAAGGTACATAGTGATTTTCTATCCTACTTCAGGATAACCATGTAGATGACATTTTTTTTGGCATTCTTGTCAAAAATAAGTGGGAAATATCATTGTATAAGAGGGAAATGTCATTGTAAATATAACATGTACAGTGAATAGTGTAGAAGATATATGTTACAATAACAATTATGAAAAATACAAAAACAGAGTCAGTTAGACTCGAGCAGCAGAGTAAGTGTCAAAACCTGAGAAATCAGTAAGGGGGATTTTTGACATTTCAGATACAAAGTTTAATGATAAGTGTTTTTGTCACTAATGCCAAAGGGGGAGATTGTAGACCCTATGGCAAGACATATTGTCAATTAGTGTCAGAATACTTAGTCATTCAGTGATACCCGAGTATACAGAGTTACCCAAGTATACAGTATAGCCTGAGTGTTCAGCATCACTCAAGTGTTCAGTATCACTCGAGTGATAGTTTATCACCTGACTAGTCTTTTGGACCTGAGTGACAGTTTGAAAATGAATTTGCATACATTGTTAAATATATATTTGTTTATTGCAAGCTGACTTACAAAGTTATTTGTTGGATAAAGATATATATATGTAAGATAGTTTGTTTTATCCAAAATGCATTTAGTATGAATATATAATCAAAAGATGGATATGATTATGCGAATGGTAGTTTGATTTAAGTGAAGAAGTGTTCAGGACAGAAAAGACTTATCTATCACATTTAGGTTATCAGTTATATTTCAAAGGATCTTATTCAGCAATCATAGTTTCACAGAGAAGATCATCAACTGGTTCATTCTCGTAGGTGGATCAGAAAAATCCTTTAACAAGGTGGACCTAGCAGTCCTTTCTTTTAATCTCTTAACTGGCTTGCATTACTTATTGTATTGTACAAAATCCTTTAACAAGGTGGACCTAACAGTCCTTTCTATTCTCCTAACAGGGCTGACCATTTGAAGTGGTCATTGTAAGCTTTAACAGGCTAAATTTATACTGCAGTACTAAATCTTGTGGGTATCATCCCCACCACAGTTTTACTTTCTTTTGGAAGGTTTCTGGGTAACCAAATATTGTGTTATGTGTTGTATCTTTTTCTTTACTTTAAAGTTATATGCATGCAAACAAATAAGCTAATCTAATTATGGATTAAAAGGATTAAGTTTTATTGGTTCCTAATTCAACCCACCCCCCCTCTCAGTCATTGGGCACATCATATAATTCCAATAAGTCTCACTCTCCCTCTTACTAGGATATATCAATTGGATATTCATGATGAATGTATCTCTCTCTAGTATTGATGATGCCTCAATAAATCACTAATTTTATCAATTGTGAATAATATTCATTTGCATTATCTCTTGTGGGGAGCTATTTTCTCATTCTCTCCATTTTTGATAAATCAATTGTACAATAGTATATATAACATGGCCTATTTTTTGAGACCCATCACCATCTTTTGACATTGCATCATTTTTATAGTAACTTCATCTCATTAAGGTGCACTTAAGGGAGGATGTTATAGTAAATAATATCTAGCACCTAGTCAACCTATTTTACCTTGTAATTGCCTACTAAAGGACATATTCAAATGTTAACTTGGGTCCTAGGTGTCATTCTAGAAGTTAGTTAAAATGGGGTCATTTTAACTCATATGCATTTAGTTTCCTATGCATTTACTATATCTTTAGTAATTTTTCATACTCCATCTCACATTTTCATTGTAAGAAAGGTCTCTTGTACATTGTAACATATCTTAGATCTCATAATCTCAATATTCAATCAAGATCATTATCTTGTATACTCTCTTGAGAAATACATCATCACTTTTATTAGAAATCCTAGTGTTTTTAGCTCCTAAATGTAATTCCTCATGTGATACAAATGATTGTGTTATTAATTTGATTCAAATAATTTTAGAAATGTAATATAGCTCAAATTTCTCTAGATTTAAAATTGTAAGGTTGTAGATAATGATGACTTTTAATATAAAAGTAAAGATAGTTGCAATGACACTGAGAGAGAAAGTTCAACAAAGAATGTTAGTCATACAATGCCAAGAAGAGTGTTATATGAAAGAATATTTTAAAGGTCTCATTATAATATATGTAAGGCTAAATAATGAAGGTATTGGAAATAGAAGAGAAGATGATGTTACAATTACAACAAGTTCTAACAAATCTATTCAAGAAATATTATATTTTCATTGTCATAGGAAAGGACATCTCCATCCTTGTATTTTTTGTAAAATAATCAATCATTATA
The DNA here is from genome assembly GCA_018584345.1 of Thuja plicata. Lineage (NCBI taxonomy): Eukaryota > Viridiplantae > Streptophyta > Pinopsida > Cupressales > Cupressaceae > Thuja > Thuja plicata. Next base: position 250,726 of record MU227981.1, on the reverse strand, counting down.
AGAAAAAAAAAACTATGTTGGAATAAAAATTGGAAGAAGGAATCTATGATGGAATATAAGCAACTAAATAATGGATGGTTTATAGGATCTAGTGTGATCAAAGATAAAATATATGTTTAAGAAGTTGTACAAGCATAAATATTCTTATGTAAAAAATGCTTTTGATATTAATTAGCAGCAAAACTAGGATGTTGACCCACTTGTACAAAAACAACAATATATTACTAAATAAACTACTAAAAATTGCATATAAATGACTAATGTTAGTCACATTACCATTAGTAGTTTATTGGCAATCATTTATCTTGTAACCAAATATATGAATAAACTATTTTAGTCATTGATTTGGTCATTGATTTGGTCATTGATTTAATCATTGATTTTTCCCTTAATCTAGTCATTGATTGTCGTTAACTGGTCATTTATTTAGTCATAGTAGTGATATATTTATTCATATATTTAGTTATTTATTTATTCATATATTTAGTCATATATTTACTCATTACTTTAGTCATATATTTAGTCCTTAATTTAGTCATATATTTTCTCATTAATTTAGTCATTTATTTATTCCTTAATTTAGTCATATATTTAGTCATTAATTTAGTCATAATAGGGCACCATGGAATTGAACCACCATCCTCCTCCTTGTAAGGAAGGTGCTCTTCCATTGAGATAGAACCCTTTAAAGAATAATCATCATGACCTGCACAATTGAATCCTGATAGCAATATTACAGTTTGACTTAATCTAGAAAATATCTCCTACTTATCAAAATATTGTTAGGTAAATAATAGAACATCTAGAATAGTATCTAACAAACCGTACTAACCTTTCTATTGATTTTATACAACCACTAATATTCCATGCATAGTGATAACAAGAAATAAGAATTTTCTTCCTTGATATCCAAAAACCATAGATGATGGAATTATAGATCAGAAATTTAGAAGACTATCGATGATGAAAATAAAGGATTATCTAGAAAAGATGTTAGGAGACTCTCACTATTTTATGTCAATGAAAAATAGATTCACCTTTATTTTTCCTATACATCCCACATGAATTGATATGCATTAATAGATAACATTATTTTATAACACGAGAATAGAGCCTTGGAGATAATATCTCACAAGTTACTATTCAATCATAAGATAATCACGGCTAAAAAATTGAATGGTATAGTTCAAGAAGTGGATCCTACTATAAATTTTAAAAAATGATCTACGAATGACAACAAGGAAAGAGAGCATTAAATAACATTATTTTTCATTCAAAAGAGTAGCATAACTGAATGGATATGTCAATAGGTGATTGATTTGAAAGCATAACTGAAGCTTTACATAATAAAAATAAGTGTATAAAAGTGTAGGTCTACAAACATGTAGTGTATCAATAAAAGAACAACACATGAATTGTCACCATGAACAATTGAACTCATAAAAAAAAATTGAAGTCATATGGGGTATTCTCTCAGCTCAATTTGCATCATATTATGCCTACAACTGAATAATAATTTTGAATAGTTTCAATATGAGAACATGCTTCGAGGAAATTATGGGCTGCCCTCACTTCAATTTCAACCATGACCTCCTACATATCAAAAAAAATCATCAGTATACTCAAAGAATAGGAATGACCAAAAGAAAATTATAAGTATATTCAAAGAAAAAGAATGACCATTGAAATTCCCTTATGCCACCAACATATCTAAATGAAAGAAATAACATAAAAATAAGAAAATAAGAATGAAAAAATAAAATACCACTCTCCATTAGCACTCCAGCACCAACTAAAAATGTATCACCAGCTTTTATAGGTGAAATTGAATCATATAGCAAAAAATATATAAATCTTATGAAGTATTGATGAAATAAAAACTAATGAAGTATTGATGAAATAAAGATGCAATTCTTGAACATGTTTCTAGGGAAGTGTTATCACATAGGAATGCACTCGAGATGTCAAGTTGAAAGCTCAACAATTACGTGATACATGAAATGATCTTCAGACCTGTGGGTTTCTTAAAGTGAAGATCAATCTCCAAATTAAAGGGTTGATTCCCTTAAAAAATATCTTAAAATACTAATTTTTTTAGGAAAAGGGATAGAAATTACTGAAAAGAAAAGCTAACGTCTAAAGGTGATACACAAGATTTCTAAGAAGCCTTTAAACCATTTTCTCAAACTCATGATCAGCTACAAGAAAAAGGCCTATGCTTGTTCACAACTCAAAAACAACATGCAATGCATAATACTTCATTAGATGGATTAGGTCTAATGCCTTTTTGAAGGAAGATTACCAACTTCACAACTTGAATGTATTAGAATCCACTGTCACAATTTATGATCTGAATTGAACATGTATTTTCCTATTTCATAAGTGGTTGAATCACATATAACCAAAGGATTTGAAACAAATCACAGTTTCTATATCAAAATATTCAATCACAACACAAGAAAAAAAAATGAGAAGGAACGCTCCTGCCCTTTTAGTGAATCTAAAAGGAATTCATTACAATATTGTAAGTGCTTCTAATGAGCTGCAAAGTTGTTCTTATTTTCTATCTCCAAAAATCATAGAAGAAAAGGAGCCCCAAAAGAGAGAAAAGAAGAGAGACTTATAGAAAAGAGGCCTAGAAATATGCAACAAAAGATGAAAACTTGTCAAAATGATGCCTCAATTTGTGTAGACAATCTTTTGGGTAGTGAAAATATTTTTAAAAAAACCCAAAAATAAGGTTGAAAATAGAAGGAAACTTTCTAATTGTACCTCCAAAACTTTCTTTGATGCCTGATTCATATAGAAACTAAGTGATGGTTATTTGTTGCACTTGGCTTGAAAACCGAACTTTTCCATCCTCTAACTGATTGTCTGATCTCTTCTTTTTAATTTGAAAATTTATGCTCATTCAAGGCATATTTTCTTATGTCCATGTATTTGCAAATATCATTCAATAATAGTACTCATTGGTAACATATTCACAAATGTCCTTGATCTTCTCTAAATCTCTATTTTTACAAACTAAAACACTTAATTTTAACACATATTTGGATCTCAAAATCTCTTTGGAATCATTTTTTATTATTTTAAATATTTTACATTTTATAACAATCAATCCCTACTTTGTTCCATATCTGGTCTTTGTATTTTAAGATATTGTATTCTCAATTTTTGCAATAATTCGCTTTACCATCTTGTTGCCTTTAATAGTGAATGTCACTATTTTTCTTGTTTAAATACATCACTACTATGTGACTGCATTCTCATCATGTTCTTATGGAAATTTTTCTTCTTTTTATCACTATTGTTTTCTTCTGTGCATGCATTTTCTATCCTTTAATATCTATTTCTTTGTAACAGTGATCACTTTACAGGTGTTCTTTACTAATGGCTTAATCTAAGGAATCACATTGTAAATAAATGTCTTTGATATTGCATTTAATTTATTTATATTGTTTATATCTTCATCATGCATTATTTCAAGGTCGTTGTCTTTGCTTGAATTGAAACCTCGTGCTCCTGCTATTCATATAAAATGCATTACTCTTCAATCATTTCTCACACCATTGTCATGAAAATATCTGATACACTGTGCCTTCACATCATACAGAGAAACGATACCTTTCTTCTCAAGATGCTAATTGGTTGCAATCACAAATGATCATCATAATGCATCCTATAGCTTAAGGAAACCATCTCTTGTTTTTTTCAACATGCCTCCATTTGTCCTATAATAATGATGATGAATCTTTGTCTTATAGCACTTTTTCATGAGGAAAACATCTTTATCAGTTATTTAGAACATGCGATCAAATTCACTAATTTTACCTTCATCATATCACTGCTACAAAGTAAAACTTGTTTTTCATTGATTTGGAAACATTGATCCATCATCTTTTAAACCATAGTTATCAACAGACATTTATCCTCATTGGATCACTGAAATCCTTAACTCACTATCCCTTTTTTGAAATCAATGTTTTTATTTTATCTTTTAATGATCACCAATCTTATCATATATTGGAAAACTTTCTCTACATTATAATCACCATTTTCTTATTCTTTCCCAAGTTACTAATAACTAATAGTGACTATGCTTTTACATCTTCAAGTTTTGTTTCTATGTTCATCTTCCATAACCTTTTATGACAAATAGTTGGTTAGGCCAAGGTATTCTTCATTTGGGGATGAGTGGGGAGAGCATCTATTACATCCATTAAACCAATTTCCTGAGGAAGACTTGGCACACTTCACATGAAATATTTATGTGAATTTGAAATCCTGAAACAATTCATATCATTATGTCTTTTCTCTTGTGGTCCATTTGTGGTATCTTTAAACAATATTCTCCTCTCTTTCAACACATGCCTTCAATGTATACGGTGTGTTCTTATCAAATTTATCTTTTGATCTCTTCAAGGATAGAATGACCAAATTAATACGCTTTAAAACACAAACATTAAACCCTACTACGATACCAAAACCCTTAGAATAGTACAATGTAAATCTTTCTACACAATAAATGGCCTCACATAGAAGCAAATGGAGATTCCAAATGAATAAAATTTTCATTGCAAGGTTGTTCTAAGATTCTCAAATGTGAAATCCCTCAAAGAAAATATAGTGGAAAGCTAGTAAGTGAAGTAAACCTTATTAGGAGTGCCATATTTTCCATACAAAAGAAGATTTCAAGAGGGATTTTCATATAGTATTGGGACCTACAATTAAAATAGCAGCTAATTACCATTGAATAAAACATCTAATGATAATCCTATGACATGAAGCTTCATGATTAAAATCAAGTGAATTTAAAAAAGGTGTCCTTGTTAAACCTTAGGATAGCACACACAACTGAGAGGGGGTGGGGGGCGAACCAGTTGTGTTACAATATCATCAACCTTTAACCAACTTATAAACTTTAATCTCAAATCTAAATGATAAACATGTGAGCAAGATCTCAACATAGTAAACAAAACACAACACCAATATTTTTCATGTGGAAACATTTTTAGGGAAAAAACCACAGTGGGGATGGAACCTACATGATGAATGTACTCTATTAAAAGAACTATATCATGTTAGGAGTATTACAAAGGGGAATGCATATGCATTTAGGCACACTTTCTAGAGCTCACTGCTCAAAGACAACAAGGATCTCAATCCCAAGGAAGGCTCAATTCCTTACAAAAAATTTTGATTACAAATCATATAGGACATATTGTCCAAGCTCACGAACTAACAAGCAACATCTCTCATATCCCAAAATAGTATTAGAATGAAATGCAGAAAATCCTTGCCTCAATTGTAGATTACACTGGTACTTCTTCCCTTCAACACCTCACATACTCTTATCGTCTCATACCTTCGCAATTATAAATTATTACATATATGTATATATTACATCAAATTATCCCAACTAGGTTGGCCAAGGACCTAGTTACAAAACATTAATTCATTACATCTCAATACTCAATGCAATCCATTGAATGTCAGCTAAGACATAACAACAATCTATAAAAACATCCTTCAACATGCTCCAGATCCATAGATCACACCATAATCCTTTGCAACATGCTACATCACTAAGTCGACCAAGAACAATAAGAATATTAACACACCATAAGAAAAATATTCACACTCGATCACATAATTCAACGTTATCCAACAACATGAATAGAACATGATCAAGATACATCAATAAGCAAAATGAAATACCAAGATATCATCATGATCAACTCTAAAATAGAGTTCATTCACTTCCCTTCTCTATTTATCAGGAACACTAATCAGAAACCACTTTCATAAAATAAAATAAGCTTTCTAGTATCCAAATCATGAACCACTTGAGCTAAGGACACACATTCATGTCATGAACTCACCACCAGGCTAGCAACCAATATTATTGTCAAACCAATCCACACCAATCCAAATACTAAACATTGTCACAGATTGAACAACCAAAATATTTATCTCTAATAAATCCATCATAACTCTCTCAAATCATCATATGAACCTCTACCACTTGAACAAAATCAAGTACAGACATCCCTAAACACAATTGTATGATCTTAGTACTAGGTCTTCAATATAGTGATTGTACCACATAAATCAGTTGACTGAACATATCACTATCATTGTCTCCAATAGTAGTAATATATTGACATCAATGACCAAACATTAGCCAACACATATATGCATGATCTAAAAACCATCTCAGCAATCTCCAACAAAATCCCCCTTTGGCATTGATGGAAACATATGATGTGAAAAATTTAATCAATGTTATCAATGACAATATCAGCAATATGACATCTTTGTTTTACCATTTCTCCCTCATAGTCGCATACTTGAATATATCTCCCTAAATCTCACTTGTTTTTCACATGAATATCTCTCCCCCTTTGACTTAAATGACAAAGGCACATGTATGCACTAAGCCATAAAGGAAAAAAATTTGAACAAAACATCTCTCAATAAAACATCTTTGAACAACATACCTCATTAAATACTTTGTGCACACTACTCCCCCTAAGGAATAACCACCAAAACATCAATCCAGAAGAATGAAAGATCTATAGGAACACCGGATTGATGCATCTCAATGCATCTCTAGCTCTAATTAGGAGGTGAAATCACCCAAAGCTTACCTCGGAGATACTAAAAAGTATCATTTGGAAAGGGATTCATGAATATATCTGCAATCTTCTCTTTGGTAGATACATACTCCAATCTGACTTCTTTCTTACTGACTTTATCTCTCAAGAAATTATATTTAATAGTAATATGCTTTGTCTTTGAATGCAATATAGGGTTCTTTGAAATATTAATAGAACTTGAATTTTCACAATAGATAGCAATAGACTCATCAATACATAATCTGATATCTTTTAATATTTGATTCTTCCATGCTACTTTTGTACAGTTAATAGTAGCAACAACATACTTAGCTTCAACAGTAGATATTGATATGCAATCTTTTTTCTTACTAGCCCATGAAACTAACCTCTTAGCCAAGAACAATTCTCCTCCACTTGTGCTCTCTATATCATCAATATTACCTTCCCAATCCACATCAGTATATGCACTCAATGTGAAATGATTATCTTTACCATACCATAAGCCATAATAAGTTGTTCCCTTCAAATATTTGAAGATAATTTTAACAACAAAAACATGTGATTCCTTTAGTTCATTTTGAAATCTAGGAGCAATGCAAATAGCATTCATAACATTTGGTCTAGTTTGTGTCAAGTATAAAAATCCACCTATCATTGATCTATGTCTTGTATGATTTGCATTAGGTGTATCATAAATCTTTGTCAACTTAAAACCAATAATCATAGGAGTACCAACAGATTTTGAATCATCATACAAAATTTCTTCAATAATTCTTTCCAATACTTTGACTCAGAAATTAAAATACCTTTATCTATTTGCTTATATGTCAATTCTATTGGCATATGTAGAGAAAGCAAAAATAGTGGCATCCCCACCCAATATCATTACCACTGCGTCATTTGCAACTTCTCGGGTTGGGCGAGGACCTTCCAAGGGGAAAGGTAAAGTGGGAGTTTTATAGGAATCTGGTCTTGATGGTTGTGTTTTTGGTAAAAATTATCCTTATGTGGTAAAGAAATGATTTTTGTAGGCAGACCTGATCTCATGGAATCTTGACATGTTTTTTTTTCTTTATATGCCTTCGAATTAGTTATAAGTCTTGTCTCGTATTCTGATCTTCGGGATCTTTTTTGAGATGGGTTTTTTTTTAGTGGCATTATACTTTGCCGCCATAGCATTTCTTAGTTTTGGCTTGTATTTTAAACTTTGTAATAAATTTGATTCGGTTGGGATAGAGGGTTTTCTTCTATGCTTCTTTCCCTCTCGAGCTCTTAAAGCAATGTAAATTTTAAATATTAATATATTTTAATGGCTCTGCCATTTTGCCCAAAAAAAATTTGCAATCCAAGAAAGAATTTCATCTCACCTATCATAGACATATCAAATTCCTTCTGCATCTCATCAAAAAATTCTTTACTCATCTTTTCATTTCCACCAAAAATGAAATCATCCACAAAGACTTCAACAATCAAAATGTTATCATTAACAACTTTGAAGTACAAATTATTGTCAACAATACCTTTATTGAAACCAATCTTCAATAAATGCTTATCTAACCTCGCATACCATGCTATAGGGGCTTGCTTCAATTCATATAACTATTTCTTTCAATAGGAAAAATATGTCATCTTTATTAGTCAAAGGAAACCCATCTGGTTTCTCAATGTATACTACTTCCAGCTCTCTATTCAAAAATGCAGACTTAACATCCATTTGATATACCTTGAAATTTTTGTAAGTAGCATATGCAATAAATATTCTAACAACTTTAATTATAGCAACATGAGAAAACCTATCTTCAAAATCAATGCCTTCCATCTGATAATATCCCTTACAAACAAGTCTGGCTTTCTTCTGAAGCACTTCGCCATCTTCATTGAAATTGTTTCTGAATACCCATTTAGTACCATTCATATTCTTATCCACAGGTCTAAGAACAAGAATCCATGTCTTATTTTTTTTAATCAGTTCCAATTCATCTTTCATAGCTTTAATCCAACTTTCATCTTTACAAGCTTCATTAACACTCTTAGGCTCAACCTTAGAAATCAAAAAAATTTCATTCCTAGCAATTCTTCCTCTAGTCTGAACACCTTTGTTTTTATCACCAATAATCTGATTCTCTAGATTATTTAACTTTACATACCTTTGAGTCTTCGGATTTGCATTTGTAGTTGACTCTTGTGTTTCCAACTCTTCCTCATCTTCATTCTTCTATATTGATCCCATCTAATTCTAATTATGATTTTGTGCTTGCACAATTTGACTTTCATCTGATTCATCTAATTCATAACTGCAAGATCTAACTGGTTTCTAAAAATTTTCATCCACTTTCATATTATCACTCTCAATCATCTTTCTCAATCTAAGATTATAACATTTGTATGCCTTTCTCTTTGTAGAATAACAAATAAATATTCCTTTATCACTTCTAGGATCAAATTTTCCTAAATCTTCATCTCTCTTAATGTAACATTTTCTTCTAAAGATTCTAAACTAATTCATAGTATGAATATTTCCATACCAAATCTCATAAGGATTCTTACCAGTACCATACTTGATTTGAACTTCATTTAATGTATAAACTATAGTGCTAACAACTTCTCTCCAATAGATCTGCATAACATTTTCTTAAATTATCATAGTCCTTACAGTGTTAAGGATTGTTTTTCTTTCTTCACTCTGCAATCCCATTCTATTGTGGGGTTCATTGAGAAAATATTTGTCTCTTTATCCCATTCCTTCACAATGTGAATCAAACTCTCTAAATGAAAACTCTCCACTTATGTCAGATCTCAGACACTTCAGCCTCATACCTTTCTTAGACTCAACCATAGGCTTGAAGATATTGAATTTTACACATGCCTCAGGATTTTCCTTCAAAAATGTAACCCACATCATCCTTTAATAATTATCAATGAATAGGATAAAGTATCTATCTCTGTAATTACTTCTAGTTCTAGCATGACCACATAGATCAATATCCACCAAATCTAACAATTCACTTGAAGAATAGGTCTTAATTTTGAAAGTAAATTTAGTTATCTTACCCAACTGACATTCCTTACACATCACATTATCAGGTTTCAACAATTTAGCTAAATCTCTCATTGCATTTGTACTACTTGTCTTTACAATTTTATCAAAGTTCACATGACAAAATCTCTTGTGCCATATCCAACCGACATCAATATTAGCATTAAAACATCAATTCTCTGAATTTTTCAAGTGAAATACATTACATCTAGTCTTTATACCTAATGTAATCTCAATTATAGTACTTCCAATTAATCTACACATTCTATTGTTGAATTTGAACTGATAACCCTTATCAACTAACTATCCAACACTCAAAATATTATGCCTTAAACCTTCAACATATAAAACATCATCGGTATTATTGTTACTATCAAATGTAATCAAACCTCTTCCTTTGATCAAACACAAAGCATTGTTACCAAATCTAATAATTCCACCATAATAATCTTCAAGCTTTAGAAATTTGCTTTCATCTCTGGTCATGTGGTGTGAACATCCACTATCTATAACCCATTCTTCTCTCTTATCCACATGCAAAAATAAGACACTCTCTTCATTAGGATTCTCATATTTGATAGCTATGAACATGATCTCATCTTCTCTCTTCTCAGATTTGTCATTTTTTGTTCCTTCATTAGAAGCATAGTAACACTTATTCTAATATTTAGATATGAACTTCTTTTTCTTTTACTTAGGATCCTTGTTAGGACATATAGAAGTAATGTAACCAATATTATTACATGAAAAACATTTCAAAGGAAACTTCCCTTCATACTTACCAGATCCCTTAGGTAATTTATTTGCAAATAGAGCTTCAAGCTCTCTTTCATCCTTCTCATTTTTTTCCCATTCCTTAGCATATCTAACAAGCTTAGATTAACTTTCTCTAGGGTCATCTTTTCTTATCCTTATAAATAGTATATTTAAATGTAGATTCAAATTTAGGCAATCTATCTCCAAATTCACTCATTTCAAAAGTAGATAAGTTACCAATCAATGCATCTCTTGTCACAGTAGTCACAGTTCTGATTTCTTCAATATTAGAAACTTTATGATTGTAAGAAGGGGGAAAGGATCTTAGGATCTTTGAAACAATCTCATTCTCATCCAATGTTCCACCAGCGCATATGATTCCAAAGAAATGTTTGGTGACCTTATTCAAGTAGCAAGTAATGTTATCATCTTTTCTCATCCTCAATGATTCATATTCCCTTTCAAACTTTGTAACTTGGCTTGCTTTACAATGCATCTCCTTCATATACTGTCTCCAACTTTTTCCATACTTAATGTGCAATCTCTAGTCCTAGAATGTTTATATACTCATCATTTGATAAGGAACTCTTCAAGGCTTATTTTGCTCTCATATTAATCTCAAATTATTTCTTCTCATTAGTAGTCATAGTAGATAAATCAGCAGGAGGTTTGTAATCCTTCTTTGTAACAATCCAATGCTCTTTACTAAGACACCTCAAGTGTGTAATCAACTAGTCCTCCCATATAGTATAATTTGTTCCTTCAAATCTCTGACTATCCTTCTTAAAGGTTGACATCCTAGATCTCCTCAAATGGTCAAGCTTCCCAAAGAGGACACTATTCTGATACCAATTGTTATACCTTGATAGCACACACAACTGAGAGGGAGGGGGAGGGGTGAATTAGTTGTGTCACAAATATCATCAACCTTTAACCAAATTATAAACTTTAATCTCATATCTAAATGATAAACATGTAAGAAATATCTCAACATACTAAACAACACATAACACCAAGATTTTTGACGTGGAATCCCTATTAGGGGAAGACCATGATGGGGATGGAACCCACAAGATGAATGTACTTTGTTAAAAGCACTATACCTGATGGGGAGCTCCTCTCCTAGAACCTTTTGGCTCTCTCCAAGACCTTCACTGGGTATCTCTTAGGGTCTCTTTCTCTACCCTAACTAGTGTTAGAGTAGTCATAGTATAGCTAATAATTAAATCATTTAATTATTAGTCTATTTACTCTATGCTTAAGTTTCACTCAGGCAGCTTTATAATTCTTTAGGGTTTTGTAATTCCTTTTATAAGGATTCACTTCTTTGCATTTCTCATCGAGATTGTATTCTATTCACCATTGTTGATAATATAGAAGTTTTATTTCTGTCAACATGAATATCTCGTCTCTAGCCTTTTGGCCGCCATAGTCTTCTGTCTTTGCTTCCAGTCTGTAACAGTCTTGCATGCAGGTGTTCTTGGGTGGATTTGTGTTTATCAAATCCTACATGGTATCAGAGCTCTCCTGTTGTTCGTTGTTCATTCTTTGATTGATGCAAGCGAGGGTTTGAAGTTTGCCAGTCTTTTCCTGGCATTTTTCATTGATTCTGGGGGGTCTTTGTTTTTTAAGGCACTTTAGACCAAAACTGACCTCACGTTTGCGTCCAAAAGGCCCAAAAACCCCAGAATCCATATAAGGCTCATCCAATTTGAACACCAAAGCCTTTGGGAGAATTTTTTAGCCTCCTAAGGGTCGTACAGACACGGTTTACCAGAAAAAATTAAAAAAACCTTATATTTTTCATTTTTTTGTGTTTAATAATATGTGCGCAGTGGGTTTTCACAAGTGCCACCACCGGGCCGCCACCGCTCCACCATGGCCCGGCCCCCAACGGCGCACCTCCTGTCTGCCCTGCGGGTTCTGCCACCGCCACTCAGGCTCTACCGCCCCTGCGGCCCGCTCCACCGTTCCACAGCCTTCGCGCCGCTCTGCTCTCCGCCTATCCTCCACAGCATGGCCCCCACCGTCGGCCACCATCGCGGCTCCCCCGGCGCCCTCCATCGCCGCCCCTGCGGCCACTCCACCGCCCACTCAGCCCCGGTGCCCTCCGCCGCCGCCCCCTGCGCCGCTCCGCCCCGGGTGGCACCTTTTCTGGTAGCCCCTGTGGGCTTATTTGTATACATGGCTAGTCATATGTGTGACTAGGGGCTGTGGTCCAGCCCCCTAAGTGCGCCATGCGCCCGGGGGCCCACTTTTTTTAGCCCTAGGGGCTTAAAACTTTTTTCTTGAGGCCTTCTGACCCTCCTGGAGTGTTTTCGCTCTATCTTGAGCATCCGGGGGTCTTTTTTTGACTTCCATATGCCATCGAAAAGCTCTTTTCAAGAAATTTTTGATGTTGGAGGTTAGGGTTTTGGGTTCTACCATTTTGATAGCATTTTTTTCTGTTGAAGTTTGATGTCTATTTTTGCCTTCCGGGAGTCATATCTGGCTCATCCGGACTCCGTTTTTGGCAAAATAGATATTGTTGAAAAGCTGGTTTAGTGAACTACTCAGTTACAGGGGTATTTTTTCCAGATTTTGCTCCAGGTTTTCTCTCCTCCGAGTTTGGCAGTTTATGCACTCTGGTGGATTGCTTGGGTTCTATAGGTCCTGGGATCTCCTATTCTGATTTTCTAGCTCACTCTTCTTTCTAACTTCTGAGCTTGTATGCTCCTTCTGTTGCATTTTTGTTCTGTAAACACACTAAGATAAAGTGCCTACTTCTGTATATCTGGGATCTTGTACTCCTTGTGTGTTTTTGTACTCGCACTCTGTTATAAAGTGTCATGGGGGGTTATGATGTTTATGTCATTTTAGGCACATCCACCTTTGTCAAGTGAGTGTACCTTCCATGACATTAGCCCATGTTGTGTGTCGGTGACACCACCCTTTATCCTGTGTTTGTACTTTTGTTTCCCTGTTGGTGTCCCTGGTTCTTCTTTCTGCAGATGTTTCTGGCATTGCATTTTAGTGTTCCTGTCACCTCTCCTAGTTCAGCATTATGGGGGGGTTCACCTGTTGGTTCTATTGCTTCCTGGTCTGATTGATCAGCTCTTCATACATTGTCTTCTCTACCTGGTCATGCACTTCAGTGGGGGTTCCAGCAGTCTCTTCTGACAGAGTTTTCAGCTTCATGCTTCGGAGATGCTTCTTTCTCATTCTTGTTCCTTTCTCTGGGACACCTTT
>MU227981.1:223062-236999 GCA_018584345.1 Thuja plicata | reverse complement strand
TTTCTGCAGTAGTCTTTAGCTATTTTGCTTCTCCCTAAGTTACACTTAAGGGGGGTGTTAGAGTAGTCATAGTATAGCTAATAATTAAATCATTTAATTATTAGTCTATTTACTCTATGCTTAAGTTTCACTTAGGTAGCTTTATAATTATTTAGGGTTTTGTGATTCCTTTTATAAGGATTCACTTCTTTGCATTTCTCATCGAGATTGTATTCTATTCACCATTGTTGATAATATAGAAGTTTTATTTCTGTCAACATGAATATCTCGTCTCTGGCCTTTTGGCCGCCATAGTCTTATGTCTTTGCTTTCAGTCTGTAACAGTCTTGCATGCAGGTGTTCTTGGGAATATTTTTTGTTTATCAAATCCAACAACTAGAGGATTCTTTCCTAATCCTCTAACTCCCTAGGAACTTCCCATCAATTTCAAACTCAACTCCTTACACTCCTACTTAGCTTTCTTGCAACCATGGCTTCACAAGCCTCCTATCACTCCAATGATGTCAACTTCCTAAGGTTAGACTCTCCCACTCCCCTTAGGTCCAATCAAACTCCTATGAATCCAATTTGATGAATCCTTCAACCATTTTCCAATCGAGACTCAAAATCAAGCTCTTTGGCCCTTGTAGCCTTTTTAGGCCTATTAGCCCTCCATATCACTCAAAAGGTGTTCTTGATCCCACAAACCCTTAACAATCCTAAAAAAAAAATTGGATATTCTGTGTGTGTTTTTCCTCCTCTTAAAGATTTTCTAGGTCTCAAATCTCAATAGAGTTTGTACAGTGGATTTCTACCAAACCCCTAAAAATAAGGGTTTCAAAAGGCATGTAGACTGGTTTGACAACTTGGTCTTCTTTCTCCAATCAGATGGTATCCTCTGAACTTCTCCTTCCATAAGAAGGTCTGCACCACATGCCTCTACACTCCTCTAATCTTGATTGGCTCATACCAATCACTCTGCAATCTCCATTGCCACTGTATTATTCAGATACCCTAACCAGAATGCTCACCACTCGCCTAGGGCTTGAATGTTCTCGATCTTCCCATGAAAACACACACACTCCAAAAGCCATACCTATATATTATATACAAGGCTCTAGTGGATTCCAAGTGGTCATGGATTTTGATCGACGAGAACTCCAAAGAAACCCATTATTTACATAACTGGACCAAAACTGGCTAGTGAACTTGCAAAACACAAATAATTTAACAAAACCTAACCAAAAAGTAAAATATACCAAAATAATACCACACAAATCTTAGAAACTACATTGAAAACACTATCCAATCATTCATTCAGTCCATTCAATCCAAGAAAGTGATGGATGATGGCTCTGTCACAAAATTACACTGCAAATTGTTCCTTTCTTATAATCAGTCCGTACAAAATGAAAGCTAAATGTTAGATTAGGGTTGGATTCACCTTATATACTCCTATCCCATTTGTCTTGACCATTTGGTCAGGATTTGGGCACCTTAATGGCTGATTCCTAAAATCTAGGAAATGTTGTCATGACAACTTTAAAAGTTGTCATGACAACTTTGACAACTTTTGTCAAAATTGCAATTTTCACACTTTGAGTGTCCTAATTGGTTTAAAACTTTACCAATTGATCTAAAATGGATAGAAAACAACTAAACATTATAAATCCTCCCAATTTGGGACTTTGGTCAACTCTTTGATTTATCAGTTGACTTCTAGGCCTTAGACTCCTAGAATCAACTAGACTCAAACAACACAACCCTAATCTTTCCAAACATAAACGACACCTCAAACACACACTGGGGACTTTATATTTTAGTCCTTATTCATGGATGGTTGGCCAAACCAACCTACAAGCCAAAATTGATTAAGATCTTTCAATAGACCTTAAGGGTGCTCCTACACCAATACCCTATTAGAAGTATTACAAAGGGGAATACACATGTATTCAGGCACACTATCTAGAGCTCACTGATCAAATAAAATAAGGATCTCAATCTAATGGAAGGCTCAGTGCCTTATAGAAATCTATGATTAAAAATCATAGAGGACATATTGTCCAAACTCACAAACTGAAAAACAAAATCTCTGATATGCCAAAATAGTTCCAATAAATTGCAACAAATCTCTGCCTCAAAGGCAAATTTCACTTATACCTCTTCTCTTCAGCATCTTGCATACTCATTCTCTCATAGCTTTGAAATTACAAATTATTACATATATATGTATACATTAGCTCAATTTATCCCAACTAGGTTGGGTAGGGACATAATTACAAAACATTAATTCATTACATCTCAATACTCAATGTGGTCCACTGAATGTTGGATAAGACATTTAAAAAAACCATTAAAACATCTTCAAATATGCTCCATATCCTAGATCATGCCACAATCCTTCACAACACGCTACATCACCAAGTCAGCCAAGAACAATAAGAATATTAACATGCCACAAGAAAAATCTTCAAACTCGATCACATAATCCAATGTGATCTAGAAACATGAATAGAAAATTCAATCAAGATACATTAGAAAGAAATATGACATACCAAGACATCATCAGGATCAAATGTAATATAGAATTTATTCACTTCTCTTCTTTGTTCATCAAAACACTAATCAGCAACCACTGTCATAAAATAAAAACAGATTTCCAACATCTAAATCTCAAACCAATCAAGATAAGGACACACACCCATGTGGTGAACTCACCACTAGGTTAGAAACCAAGAATATTGCCAAACTGATCCATAATGATCCAAATACAGAAACATTGTCACAAACTGAACAACCAAAATATTTGTCTCTGATCAATCCATCATAACTCTCTCAAATCATCATTCAAACCTCTGCCACTTGAATATAATCAAGTACAGACATCTCTAAACACAATTGTATGATCAAAGCATTAGATCATTAATATAGTAATTTTACCATAGAAATCATCTGACTGAACATACCAAGAACATTGTCTCTAATAGTCATAACATGTTGACATCAATGACAATATTAATGTCAACACATGTATGCACAATCTGAACAACATCTCAGCAATCTCCAACAGCCCTATCATTGTGCAAGACAAAAGTAATGGCAATTAGATTTTTTTGAAAAAATCAAAAGGATATAATGGGCATTTGATAAGGTGGGTAGTACTTGGAGGGCATTAAAGATATTTTTGGAGCCTTTTGTAAAAATCTAGCAGTAGTTTCAACTCCTCCCAGATATATAAGAGCTATTCTCAGCAATTACAAATATCTAGAGATTTTTTAAAGTCTCTCAGGGTTGTTTAAAGTCTCCTAGAATACAAAAAAATCTTACAATATTAGAATATGTTCCAAAGTGCATCATTAATTCAAATATTTTGAGAACTTCCTTGCAAAATTAATTTTGTGCATATCCTCCAATCATTACATTCCATGTGATGATATCTCTTTGAGGCAATTTGCAAAACACTTGAGGTGATTTGTTTATGATTCCACATTTTGAAAAAATCCATGGCTCCACATTTTGCATGTATGTCTACCAGAGTATTTCTAACTATAATATCTGACAAAAATCCCCCAGCTATGCTTTGATGGATGTAAATAACATGTTCCAAAGCTTTCATTTTGGCATGGGTAGGGAAGATGCTAGAAATAAATCTGGCAATTGCATTTGCATGAAATTTTCTAAAGAATTTTCAACAAATAATGAGTTTGCATATCCTACAATCATATCATTCCATGAAATGACATCTCTTTGAGGCATTCTGTCAAACAATTGAAATGCCTTGATTGGGCTTCCAAGTATAACTAACAAAAATCCACCTTTGATATTGCTTTGATGGATATCCACACCCTGTTTCAAAGCTCCTATTTTATCACTAATAGGGAGGATGCTGGAAAATATTGTGGAATCTAGATTTACACTTTCCAATTACATTTTCTTGGTAGTCTCTCTAAAGCTTTACCACAACATCCATCAAAGTATAAAGGATAGATATTTTTTGTCAAATATTTTAGTTGCAACTACCCTAGTAGATATTTATCCAAAATGTGAAAGAAGACAAGGTACAATAGTATACCTAAAAACAAAAAGCGGTCTCAAGGACTACGATGATTGTAGGATATGCACAAACTAGACTTGCCTATTTCAAAGCTCCTATTTTTCTAAGTGCATTTTCTTGAAAGTTTCTAAAGAATTTTGAAAAAATCCATTACTAGGTATTTTAGCATTTTTAAGTGTTTGATTTCAATAATACATCGGTGGCTAAATATTAATAATCATGTCTCGTTCTAATCTTGTATAGAATCACACTTCTTCCCTTAGAATATTGTTTGACAAAATGCCTTAGAGAATTGTGGGTTCATGGAATGCCTTAGAGAATTGTGGTTTCATGGAAAGTCATAATTGCAGTGAATTTACAATACACACTTGCTCAAAAAGCTTCAGAAACTTTCTATCAAATGAAAATGGAATGTATAAAATCAAATTTGACAATATCTGCCAGTACCCATCCCACCTATGCCAAAATGGGAACTTTGAAGTAGGGTATGGACGTCATTCAAAGAATAATGGAAAGGTTTCTTCCTTAGATATTTTAGTTGGAAATGATTTGGTAGAGAAATATATGCAAAGTGTGGACTATGGACAAGGCATGTCATCTATCTATTAGAATGCCTCAAAGAATGGAATACAATTATTGGGGGATATATACAAACTGGACTTTTTGAATGTGTACAGTTGACTTTCTTGACTCTTTTTGCTATCTAGAGGAGACACTAAAGTTTATCATTAAGATGCTAAAAATTACACTACTTATGTTTTCCTCTCAAATATGTATAAAGAAAGAGGCAGGACGGGTGAGTTTCAATCATAACATTGTAGCAGCACTAAAAGAATATTGTAGAGTGAAAGAATGAATGAGAAGATAATATTTTTATGATGGAAAAAGTGATCAAAATGTTGTCAAAATGCTATAGATCAATATTTCAAAGCATTGACATATATAGAGAAGTTTTTGCTACAAAGACCTTAACAATGACAAATTGTTAAAAAGAGCCAAGAATCTTGAATGGTGGTTCTGATTTGATAAAGAATACAACCAAATACATAATGGTAAAATGTTCTTAACTAGTGGATGATATGTAATATGATAAATTGTAGGGGTTGTTGTTGGTATGCATGGTGAAAAGGCTACTACATAGGTATGAGAATAACAAAGATATAGATTTTGGTGTTAAAAAGGGGAAATAATAGCCTCACAATCTAGAAGTTCAATATGTAAAGAGTGAAAATTATATGTTAAAGATATTACAAAACTTCTTTAAAGCATGTTCATCACTAAAATTGATAGTCTTTTAGTGTTATCATTCCCTTAAATAAGGTTTTCCTTAAATGTTATGAGGAATTTGATCCACTTGAATATTTTGTTAGAGCAGTAGATACAATTGTGAGGAAAATGATGGGAGGTGCAATCTTGAATCTAAATATGAAGACATTTTAGTGAAGCCCAATGATATACATAATGCAAATATGTAGTCATGGATAATAAGGAGAAACTACCAAAGACATGTCATGAACAAATTAAAGAGTAGTAAAGAAGAAATAAGCATAAATAATGATGCAATGTAGTGGTAACCAATATGTCATCAAAGTAGTATTGTGTAATGGATGATAATTTTTTTGATTGAGGTAAAGAAGGGTTTTGAAGGGACCCCAAAACCCTTTACCTGCCAAGAAAAGAAAAGAAGAAAAGCATAATAGCATAGAAACAACAGTTGCCACCAAGGACAGGTAGAACTAACGAAAGGCATAAAAAAGATATTACAAATAAAAGGCACCAGCCATCAAAAAAGGACACCTTCCAACACAACTACCAACAGACGGACCAAAAAACACCTAGCAACAAGGATCACTCCAGATTGTTTAGGAACTCCTCAAAATCCTCCTGCAAAGCCTGAATCTTTTGAATAGAATCTTTAAGATTCACCAGATCCTTGGGCAGAGAGATCATCCTCTTCTTAATACTCGCTCTGGTTCTAGTACCTTAACCAGTAGTCTGATCTTCCAGCTTCACTGGTTCATCATCAATCAGAATAGCATTTTTTCTAGGTAGTTTCCCTCCAGCAGATAATAAAGTGCATTAAGATTAGTAATATTTTCTTTCATGCCATCATTGCTGGGGAAAGAATCTTCCTCGACATTATCTCATTATTTTTGTCTCTACTGTAGATGGGGGAGAGATTCTCATCAATAATGCTCAAGATTTTCTCTTCATGCATGCTAACAGTAATGGATGATAATGTTACCATGATAGATGCATGACACTACAATGGTATATAATAAGAAAAATGATTTATAAAGAATGAAAGACTATCAAAATAGAACAACGGGGTATTGAAACAATGATGTAAAGAAACGATCAAGGGTTGAATGCAAAGGAATGGTCTTAGATAAGCAAAAAAAAAAACATAGATGATATATATCACAATTTGATCACATCATTATTCTCAATAAACTAACATGTTTGTGACCATAAACAAGTGAAAATATAGAAAAAACTAAAAGATTAGTAAGAAAACCTCCAAAACAAAAAATTCAATTTAAATGGAACAAGCATACACTAAATTAACAACAATTATGACCATGCATGATTTATTGTGGCACTTAAATATATTGGTATTGTATACTAAACATGATTGATCAATGATAGACCAAGAAAATAAACTAAAGAGTTAGATAATATGTGTGTATTTTTAACCTTTTTGGCAACATAGAAGTATGGACCAAACTTAAACATCAACTTGAATGTAGATCTTTCATGTCATTCAAAAGGCAAAAAATATATCAAGGAGGAGTCCAACCAATGCAATATACTTACATATATGTTCTTAGTATTTAGCCACTGAGTAACTTGTGGAAGAATAAAAGTAGTCATCAACTCACTTGACATACAAAATAGAGATCAACACAACTGAATGTTTTGTTGTCATCCTCATCTTCAAATGATTACTGTAGAATATATTAATCAAAATGACAAAATTTCAATAAAAATGGGCCACTCTAGAGAATCAATAAAAACAGAAAGCAAACAAAGGCATTGTTTTGTAACAGTTATTGAGTATATTCACAAATAAAGTGATTTAAGCTCAAGTTCCTTTTGGTAGCATGTGATTGGTGCAGGGGCACCCCCATAAGAACATTTTGTCAGTATGATCCAAATTAGTGTGTAGAGTCTTATTTTAATGTGAATAAGGTCTATTGATACCATTCATAATGTTTTTAAGACTTTTAGAGTTCTTTAGTTTAATGTTGTGTAAAAAGTTGTCAACTAATGCAAAAGTTGCTATGCAACTTTGCCAATTTTTTGCATTGTAACGAAGTTGAACTATCATATGTTTGAAAATGAGTTATAGACTATTCAAATTCAATTGTAATGTGTTTAAAAATCCTCACAAACCTTGAGGTATGCATAGTGGTAGAAGATTTGATTAAAAATAATAAAGTAGTCTATGTTTCCTATCATTTTTCTATATTTTTCAAAGTTGCAGTGATTTGTATGGCCATGTACTACCTAGTAATGGAATGAAACCAACTGGAGGTGATAGATCTTTGAGTCTTATTTCATTTTCACCCAATTTAGTAATTTTTCAAGGAGTTCAGTTAAAGTTATGGCCATTTTTGTAAGGACGGATTGTTAAACTAAGGGTTTGAGGATTTATAATCCAAATTGACAAGTTGGATTATAAGAAACCATTAAAAAGATCTAAAAACCAGTGGAAAGGAATTTATAGGATGCTCTAAATGATTATTGTGGTTGCAAAGTGAACTAATGGTGTTTGGCTTGAATTTGAGGAAGCCCTAGTGCCAACTTTCTGATTTTCTTACTTAAATTAACTAGCTAAGGTGAGGGTTTTAGAAAAAAGGGAATTGGGTATCACCCCAAACTTTGAAAGTGACATATTCAGACCATTTAACACATTCCTAAATCTCAGAAACTGAAATTGAGAAGTTGGGTGGAGGATTTGAAGTACTTGCTTTGTAAAAGAGGGCTAATTGGGGCTCAAATCTGATTGTCAGACAATTATTTGATGAAGCACTCCAAAACAACCCTAGGCACCTGTTGAAAATATTATAGATGAGCTAAACTGGTACCTAAAAATTCCTTATGTTGGTTAGATTCTTCTTGTAGAAATAGTTATTCTAAAAAAAAGAGTCAAGAAGGCCTACTAGGGAACTAGAAGAGTTGTGAAGGAACCAACATTGAACTACACCAAGGGGAGATAGTTAGTGATTTGTGTGGTCATTTGTGATGTCATAAAGACAAAAGAAACATGAATTCATTGAAAGGTGGAATGTGAGCCTTTTCCTCTAAAGGTGTATGTTTGTAGGCCTAGAGAAAAAAGCCCTTTGACAAACCTATCTCATTGGTGGTTAAATTGATCTTGCAATTTTTTTGGTAATCCTTTGATCTTGCTCTGCATCAATGATCTAGCATGCCTAGGATTTTTGTCCTCATTTGCATTCCAATAGTTGTGCGATCCAATAAAAAACCCTAATTCTTCATATAGAAAATATTGAAACAAATACAAAATTTTATATCTTCAAGAATACCTATTCAAACAAAAGTTTGAACTACACTCATAACATACATGAACTTAAATGAGTAGGTCTTTGGATTCAACCTAAAAATCAAACTAACAGTGTTGATAAAATAATACCACCTAAAATATAGTCAATTACAAATAGAATGAAGTGAAGAAGCATCATATACTTTACAAACCTAATATTATGATTTCATTTTAGGAGAGCTTGAGACGATCATGGAACTTTTGAAAGAAGCATTTGGCATATACAAATCTTGGCATTCTGATCTTTCACAGGCAGTGCCACAGAAGGAATGTTGTTCATTGGTATGAAGTGGGCGTGAGATTAATGTTTGTAAAATTGTAGGGTATGTAGAGAACGGATTTGTTTGAAGCAGTTTTAGAGATTTCAAAAAAAAATACAAATGCAATGGTTTTAGAAATCGATTTGTTGAGGAGACCTATAGAAACTTTCATGCCATTGCAATTCACAGGAGTAAAGCCACATGCCACAACCTTTCTAAATGTCATTATTTCTTGTATAATGGAGAAACTTCAAGATAGGGCACCCATCAAAGAATAATGAAACCTGTGAAATATTTGTTGAAAAAGCTGTAGATACTTTCAAGAAAATGCAATGGTAGGAATAATGTCATTTTTAACAGGTTGTGTTTGCAATATAATGCAAACGGACTTCGTTGAAAAGGCTCTTGAAATTTTCAAGCCAATACAATTTGCGGGTGTATTGCTAAATTATGCAACCTTTCCTGGCATTCATCTTTACCTGAGTGGTATGATAGCATTGGAGTAGTATTCTACTTTTCAATATTGCAAATGCTAAGAATAGGTTTCCAGATTGAATTTAAGTAATTTTGTTGCAATGTTAGTATGGAGTCGTGACAACGCCCAATCGTACCTCCACATAAAAAATTCATGGGCTTGTGTTCATTTTTAAGAATCAATGTTGGTGCACTACATACAGTTGTGTGTGAATGAAAATGATTGCATACAACGCACAAAATGTTATTGCAAGAAAGTTCTCCAAATGTCTGAGTTACTGAAGCATTCTGAAATGCATATAAAATTTGTAAGGTTTATTTGTATTTTGGATGCACACAAGTAATACGCTAATGTGGAGCCAGGAAACAAATATTTTTCAATTAGAAGGGTAGAGGATCAAATTGCAATAAAACCAAGTTGGAATGAAAATAGGCAGATCAAGAGTTGCAACTCTAAGAGTAAGGCCCCATGCAACTTTAATTTTGCTGCTTAGTTTTAAGCAGCCACTTTAATTATTTTAATATAATTTTTTAATTGTTTATTTGGATGTACAAATTAGTAAATTATTATTGATTTTGCTTGTAAAAATTGAAAGTAACTGGAGGGAAAATTTAGTAGAAAATAAAGGTGGGAAAGAATTTTATGAAGCCACCTGTCATTATTTTCAATAAGCAGTTGCTGCTTATTTTCAGCCCCCCCATTTTCCCCACAGCTTATTTTTATTTGCTAAAAAATAGGTGCTCCACGAAAATAGCAAAAGATTCTAAATTTCCCTTTTTCTCACAATTTTTGCTTTTGCATGGGAACACTCTATTGCTTAAATTTAAGAGAAAATTCATTTAAGTAGCGTATAATAGAGTTTAATCAAAAGAAACAATAGGAATAGAGAATGAAGAAATAGTGAATCTTATGGACAAGAGGAAT
Source organism: Thuja plicata (assembly GCA_018584345.1). Classification (NCBI taxonomy): domain Eukaryota; kingdom Viridiplantae; phylum Streptophyta; class Pinopsida; order Cupressales; family Cupressaceae; genus Thuja; species Thuja plicata. The sequence continues at coordinate 226,740 of MU227981.1, read as the reverse complement.
ATAGTCTGAATATTGAATGAGAAACTAAATGCAAATAAAATGAGGTTTTGAAAATGAAACGGAACTATAGTGTGTGCAATATATTCAGCATTTTGATGGTACAAGCTTGTATTGTTTTGAAGTACAAAGAAAGTTAATTGTTGGGAAAAAAATTTGAGGACAACCAATGTAATGGGGCAGCCACAATGATAAGTGCATTTGAACATTTTTAATGGGGCGGCCATAATGATAAGTGCATATTTTTCTTTGTGCATTAAATCACTAGTATGACAGGGACAAATAGCATATTGAGTAGCCAATAAATTCCTTGCATATCTCTGAAACTACTATGATTGAAATGCCAAATATTTTCTGTATGCTTTGCCCCTTAAAATCCACCGTCTAAACTAAATTAGAATGCAAATTTTATAAAATAAAATATAAAAAATTATAAGATAAAAGATATGCTAGGGCTTCATTATAACCACTATATTTTAGCATGGGGAGAGAAAGAGCATATTAATAACAAATTCATATCTTGACCTAAAGGGAGAGAACGAAATCATATTACTTGTTTGTCTCCTCTTGAAAATACTATTGAGAGAGGAAGATTTTTCGAAAATGGTTTAAAAAAATATAATTTATATCACACAAAACCTAAACATAATGATATCTTCAAAATGTAGTTGCATAATAAGATACAATTAATCATATAAATTGTTCAGTCGCATGAATAGAATACCATAGAGAAGAAGATGCAAGCTCATCCCATCTCTCAATCGCACTCAGGAAAAGTACTCGATGGGTAAAATATTTTTCACCCAACCACATGAGACCTTGAGGCCCACTCCCCTGAGCTAGGAGATAACACAAGGCCCCAAACCCAACAAACAAACATAAGAAAGACAACAACAATGAACATCCAATCCAAGAAGTAACAAAGGAATCCATAATGGTATACAACAAGATAATATAAGATAATCACAAAGGAACATCCTATACCAGAGGTGGGCCCTAAAAAAGAATGAGGGAATCCTAGGACATATAGTGAAGGGTGTCATCACATATCTCCCACTCTTGGGTCACCCTAACAGTCTCTCTAGATTAGATGCCCAAGTGTAACTCATGTGGAACCGCCACCTCTTGTGTGGATGAGGTGTCATACTGCCCAGTCAACGCCCCATAGATGGACATGCCTTCTCGAACCCATCCTTATCTATGTGAATACTCAAGGGCATGGGTGAGGCTTCTTAATTATCTTGTTAATGTGTATCCCAACCTAGTTTATTTTATTATGTGACAACTTGATTAAAACTCCATAGTGGGTTACCCTAGACTAACCACTTTGGGCCCCAGCCTACATTGTGAGCCACCCTCCATGCTATGCTCCTATAAAACCCTCCTACGTTCCAAACTAAAATCCAAAGAATAAACAAGGAAAATAATCTCAAATGAAACCTCATAAAGTCCTCTTGATCAAAGAAGCCAAATAAGCAGAGTTTTGAGCATAAATTCCAAATCATCAATAGGATCCACAATGCTAATATAAAAAAGAGGACATCATATAAAAATCATTATGAGAATAACATAGGAACTCTCTGGCGCAAGGAAGGTAGGAAGACCAGGGTCCAAGGCACTCCCGGCTATCCAAACCAACTTGCAAAATAACTTGGAAGAAACAACACACAAATGGAGAGAAGAAACAGCATAACATTTATATTATTTCATCAAACATTATACATGTCAGGTTGTAAGGCCTTCCATTTTTGGCCATATACATTCAGATGTTTACAATATAATCTTCATACATGCGAGGTCACAGACCTATGATCTAAATCTACTAAAACTATCTTCTATCCAAAAACTCATCCCCTAATCTAAGAATAGAAAACCAAATATATACCATAGTCCACCAAAGAGGCCGGCACTCAAATCCTAAAGATCCAACATAGGAAACAGCAAAGACCCAGATTTAAGAAGTAAAATACTTAATCAAATATGGTGTCCACTCGACTAGAATTAAATATTAAATTTTAACATAAGTACAACTTTATTTATCCCTTATTTTATTAAATAAAAATAACTAATTCTTAACTAAGATTAAAATACATTCATTAAAACTAAATTAAAAATTAATCGTAGCATTAACTCATTCACTTAGGATGAGTTTTAAGGATGAAATTGGATCATTATGTGAGATTTTAATATCCCTTTGAAAGAATAGGAAATGTATGGTGGAAGCTCCTCAGAGCTGGATAGCATATTGGATCTGATGGAATTTATCAATTCTCAGGCCCTCCATGATGTGGATCTCTAGGTGTGATGTTTACCTGGACTAGTAGGAATGGATAGGACTTAATTCAAGTTCACCTGGATAGAGCTTTGATTTCAAATGATTGGTTAGCTCACTATTTTTTCTCCATGTCTACTCCCGCTTGGGCAGGATCGAATCATTTTCCCATATTTTTCTTGGTTGATCACATAAAAGGCAAGCGCAACTTTCCTTTCAGATTTGAGAAGATGTGGATGTTGCATCTTGATCGGGTAAATAAAATTAAAGAATGGTGGAAAAGTTATCTTAAAGGTAACGATATGTTCAGAGTGGCTAAGAAACTTAGATTTGTGAAAGATGTCATTAAGAAATGGAATAAGGATTGTTTTGGAGATATTTTTTTAACAAAAGCAAGCATCCTGTCAGATGTCAAGGATATGAAAGATATGATTCAGGAGGATGGATATAACTTAGTTTCTATTGACTCAGAGAATGAAATCTTGAATAAATATCATGATATTATTGCTAAGGAAGAAACTTTATGGAAGCATAGATCTCATTCTATTTGGATATCTGAGGGAGATAGGAATACAAGATTCTTTCACATGCCCATTTTGAAACATAAAGCATCTAATATAATCTCTCTCCTTAAGGTGAATAGTATCATAGTTGAGGAGGAGGACGCAATTAGGACTAAGGCCAAGAGATATTTTTCTTCTCTCTTCTCCCAGGCCCCTAAACCCAGCTTGAATGATTAGGAGGAACTCCTACATTGTATCTCCTTTATCCTTGATGATGCTCAAAATGCACTTTTAGTTGCTATCCCCTCTATGGAGGAAGTTAAGAAGGTGGTCTTCTCTTTTGAAGGCAATAAAGCACCTGGACCGGATGTTTCCCCATGTTTTTCTTCCAAAATTATTGGTCCATTGTGGGAAAGGATGTCTCTAATGTGATTAAGGAGTTTTTTGGAGCCAGAAAAATCATAAAGGAAATCAATGGAACCTTCCTTGCTCGTATTTTGAAAATGAGTGGGGCAGATACTATAGACCTATTTTATTGTTAGAAAATATAAATAAAGAAAACTAGATTTAAGAAAGAATCCAAGAGAGAGTGCAGAAATGAAAATTTTTACCATAAACGAAAAGATGATCGAAGAACAATCACCAAGAAGCTCAAGAACAACACCAAGACAATGTTTTTGAAAGGGGAAAAACTAAGAAAAACCCTTTGTTCTTATTAAATCAATGAGGCAAGAAGCCAAAAAAGAAGAGAGAGAGAGATGGAGCAAGAATCTCATTACAACATTGTGAGAATGAGAATGAAAAAGAGAGAAGAAGAAAGAAGAACTACTCCATGAGAACCAACTTGTGAGAACCAACCTTAAGAAGTGAGAGAGAAGCATCTCTTAAGTAGAGATGAGTGAAGGA
>MU227981.1:204900-221375 GCA_018584345.1 Thuja plicata | reverse complement strand
CATAGGCTTGGTCCCACCAAACCTGTCCCAAACCGAAATCCAATGCAAATGGTGGTTTGGTAAATTCAAATTTTAAAAAATGGGCACACGTTTAAAAACGTGTACCCGTTTCTTAAATGTAATAAATTGGCATAAAAAAATGATTTTAAAAAAATAAAAAATTTAAAAAACGGGCACCCGTTTTGAAAAAAAAATGGGTACCCGTTTTGAAAAATGGGCACCCGTTTTGAAAAAAAATGGGTACCCATTTTTTGAATTTTGGATCGGGTGTCCGAGCCTAAGACGGGTGCCCATTTTTTTCAAAACGGGTGCCCGTTTCTAGCGGTAATTTTCAAGCCCACAAGACTTCCGCGGAATTGGCACTCAACTTCTTGCACTTACCCTTAAATTCATCATCTTTGACTCTAGAACAATCATTTACTTCATTTTCTGCAATAACAACAACTCTTGCAATATGAACCCTGTTAGCAATAGGATCATAAACTCTATAACCTTTAGTAGATTCATCATACCCAACAAGGGTAAATGGAGAAGATTTAGAATCTATTTTGTGCCTTTTTTTTGTTAGGGTGAGTGATCATATGACTTAAGTACCAATAAACATTTGATTTGAATAGCCAAACATGTCTACTCTTATAAATCATAAGCAATTAACCATTAAGAAGGTAAAATTTTCAACCAAGATTAAGATAAACTTAACAAATTTTGTCATATGCTAAATAATAATTTGAACTAAGGATTATGAGTGAGAAAACATATTGCCTTCCTAATATAAGATAGATCCACCAAATTCCAAGAGCAATAAATCAAGGACATCATCCTCATCATGAATCAATGGAACAAGTTGATAAAAATTAACTGAAGTAAGTGCATCCCAGTGCAACTTACAGATGGAACAAGTTGATAAACATCAACTGAGTAAGTGCATCCAAGTGCAACTTACAGATGGAACAAGTTGATAAACATCAACTGAGTAAGTGCAACCCAGTGCAACTTACAGATGGAACAAGTTGATAAACATCAACTGAGTAAGTGCAACCCAGTGCAACTTACAAATGGAACAAGTTGATAAACATCAACTGAGTAAGTGCATCCCAGTACAACTTACAGATGGACCAAGTTGATAAACATCAACTGAGTAAGTGCAACCCAGTGCAACTTACAGAAGGAACAACGAATCAAGTGGAACCCATAAACAATGCAACTAAGTGCATAACAATAGATCATGTAAAATTTGATAGCACTTAATGCTAAATAATGAAATAAATCCACTGGAAGGCAATGTTGTAAGATGACTCATAATACTTAAACAAATTAAAATTGAGCAACATCAATGGCTTTATTTGCATTTGATCAATCGTGTATTACTTTACTTCTTTTTTTTAAAAAAAAGACATAATTGAAAAGATGAACATAATCTCCTTTCCTCTAGGAATAATAATAGAAATGAAGGTTAGAAACCCAATGATCAAAAAAAAAATTAACTTTGAGTCATGGATAGGACAAATTTTTTAAATTGGTTATAAAATGTATAAAAAGATTACGAATGCACTATAGCAACCATCATAGGATATTAATTGGAATTATTTAATTTGATTTCAGGAAGTAATGATGACATGATGAGTTAAAATAACCTGAAATTAAAGTTGAAGTATGCAAAAAGAATCTAAAAAACCAATTTAATGCAAATAATAAACACCGAATTGCCAGAATAATCAGATTTAAGAAAAATATTAAATATTTGTTAAACAAATGAAACAAATTTTAGTTGAAATAAAATAACGAGTTAGCTATTGAATAATGTTTATAATGATAAAATGAATGTAGGTTTAAGATGATATGAAAAGATATTAAGAGAAAAAAAAGTATAGATTTTTAAATTTTTTAAAAATTAAAATATATTTTAAAGATTAAACTTAAATTGTTAAAAAATAAACTTTGTGAATAAAATAGTAAACAAATATGATAACTTGCAATAATAAGAATGATGATCCACCTCCAGAAAGGACATAAATAGGTTGTAAATATAGATGGAATAATAATATTAATAAGCCTGCATCTGGAAAGAACAAAATGAATAACCTGCAATAATAAAAAAAATAAGTCTGCAATGTACATATCTGATGTTCTGTGGTCAAGTTTAAACCAATTATCTGCAACTAGAATAAATTAACATGCAATAATTAAAAAATGTAAGTACCAATTAAACAAATATGTATAAACAAAATGATATGAAGATAAATATTAATTAATAAATTACAGAAAGGGGGAATCATCATAGGAAAAAAATAGTCAAAGGTTAAATGAAACTTGTCCACTGCTGCGAAGAATAAAAAACAGTCTAGTGAGTGCAAATGCAGTGACAGAGAATATAACAAGCAGTCTCCACGATCTTCTCCCTTGCGAACAAATGTTAATAACTATAATGCTTACTTTAATGGAAAGGAAAAAGTGATTACTACTAATGGAATGAAAATATAATAATTATAAGGTAGCTCAGGGAAGGAGGACAGCGTAGAAAGATGCGCAGCAGGAGGGAGAGAAGGACAAAAAGAATAATAATAAGAACATGCAAAAAAAAATGTTGTCAAAAGCACAAGAGAATGGAGAATGAAACCGAAGTTACTGCAGTTTGAATAATACCAAATAAATATTTAAAAATGAAAGGAGGTGGCAAGATTTGCCTAGAGGGAGAGGGAGAAAAACATGCTACGCAGGGAGGAAAGGATAAAAAAAAATTGTCACAGGGAGCGCAAAGGAGAGGCAAACTTGAAGACAAAGCACAGAGATAGAATGAAGGCAAAGCACTGCTAGTCAAGACAAAGCACTGCCAGTCAAGACAAAGCACTGCCAGTTTGATACCAAGGGGAGCGGAGCTTCTTTCTCTTGAGAAGACTAAGCAGCCTAAGCTACGCAATGAATGGTTATGCTATGCTAACCAGAAAATGATGCAAAAATCCATTTTTCAAGGTATAATAACAAGGTGCGTGGGCAGAGAAAGCTGCGTGAGCAGCAAGTAGAAGTAAGCAGCACAAAAAGGTTGAAAAAAATGTTAGAGAGGAATAAAGAGCAGAGATATGACTGTTGAAAAAATATAGTCCTATTGCGGGGCCATTATCTCCCAACTTAATCGTTGGATGTGGTTGGATTTTGAATATGTTATGCAAAACCTAATTATGAAGGATCTCACCAGAGCGATTGACAACAAAACATCTGAAACAAAAGTTACGATCCACTAAGCATGGGTCTGATCTCACCGGAGCGATTGACAACACAACATCTGAAACAAAAGTTATGATCCACTGAGCATGGGTCTATAAAATTGTCTTCAAAATGACGGTCACAGTATTTTTTAAATGGTTTACAAGGAAGAAAATATATAATAACAAAGACATAAATATTAGTGAATATTAATTAAAAACAAAGATAGAGAACAAATGTAAGAGATAATATATCTAGAGATCTAATATCAAAGATCTAGTGTCAAGATGAAATATCAAAGATGTTGAGAATGAAAGTAAACCAAATGCTGAAAACTAGTATAAATAAAACTACACATCAAACAGTTAGCAGAGCAATAGATATAACGGATTTAAGAGAAGCTGAATATATATATAAAAAAAACTTGAAATATATTGATCTGAATATAAACTATAACCCTGCAAATGAGAAAGTTAGAAAAATGGATGAGAAGAATGAAAAAGAAAACACTTGCGATTATCCGACAGAGGGTGAGGTTAGTATCAGATTTAAATATTGATTTAATGATAAAAAATAGAACATGAAAATCTGAAATCTTCCCTTGCGGTTGCCCGATAAAGGGAGAGATTAGTACTTTTAAAAAAACTTTAAATAGATATGAATATACTTAGATTTGCAAAAAAAAATGAAAGAAATCCCTGCAAACAAGAGTTAGATCAACAACAAAACTAATTTCTTCTCCTCAACGGAGAAATCTTTCAACTATTTCTGCATGCACACTCAAAAAAAAAGATTAAACCAGCTCTGATACCATATTAGAAAATATAAATAAAGCAAACTAGATTTAGGAAAGAATCCAAGAGAGAGTGCAGAAATGAAAATGTTTACCATAAATGAAAAGATGATCCAAGAACAATCATCAAGAAGCTCAAGAACAACACCAAGACAATGTTTTTGAAAGGGGAAAAACTAAGAAAAACCCCTTGTTCTTATAAAATGAATGAGGCAAGAAGCCAAAAAAGAAGAGAGAGATGGAGCAAGAATCTCATTACAACATTGTGAGAATGAGAATGAAAAAGAGAGAAGAACTACTCCATGAGAACCAACTTGTGAGAACCAACCTTAAGAAGTGAGAGAGAAGCATCTCTTAAGTAGAGATGAGTGAATGAGTTTGCATGTAACTCTCATATCCTATGAGTGCCACATTCACATTAAGTGTGTGCCATGTGTAGGAATCCTCTTAAGGAGGAATATCTAATTTCCTTATTAAAGGAAATACAAAAATGTGACATGTCCTCCTACTTGGACTAGAGGACAAATACAATATAGGATATCTTGGTTTATCCTTTAATTACATATATCACCAAGGAAAGATTAAATTCTAACATTTATCCATTAATCTGTGTAATTCTTTTTATAAAATCATCTCTAAGGTCCTCACTTCTAGGATTCTTAATGTGTTGCTTGTCATTATCTCTCCTCAACAAAATGGTTTTGTTCTAGGAAGACAAATTATAGATTCCATCATCATGGTCCATAAAAAAATTCATTCCTTGGTAATGGCTAAGAAACAAGGCTTTGTCCTCAAGCTAGATTTATCCAAAGCCTTTGATAGACTTGACTAGTGTTTTTTGGAGAAAGTGTTTTTGGTGTTTGGATTCTATATGAGAAGTGTGTAATTGATAATGCAGTTGATTTCCTCTACTTCCTTCTTGGTTTTGGTAAATGTCTCTTCATGCCCTTTTTTTAAAATCTTCAAGGGGATTGAGGTAGGGGACCCTCTTTCCACTATTCTATTTTTTATAATGGTTGAATGCTTAGGCAAATTCATAGGGAAGATGGTGCATAAATGAACTTTCAAAGGTCTTCGCACTTCCTCTTCTAATCAGGTTTTCCTGCATCAACAATTTATTGATGACTCCATTTTTATGGGAGATGTGTCTGTTAAAGAAGCCAAAGCCCTTAAGGTCATGTCTCTTAATAATTATGGATCTTCTTTTGGCCAGCATATCAACTGGTCTAAAAGTTTCTTATAATTCATCAACACTCCTAACAGAAGATAGATAAGGATAAGAAATATCCTGGGATGCCAAATTAGTTATCTTCCCTCTATCTAGTTGGCCCTTTCCTTAAGTCAATATCCTATGGACTACTTTTGGAGCTCTTTGGTGGATAAATTTCATAAGAATCTTGTAGAGTGGAAAGGCTCCCTCTTAATCCAAGTGGGTAAGGTTCAGTTGTTGAAAGATTCTTTGTATATTTTTCCAATATATGCCATGAGTCCTTTTAAGATACCTGTTAAATATGTTGAAGAAATTGAAAAGATTCAAATAAACTTCCTATGGTTGAGAGTGGAGGATAAAAAAGGATAGTTGTGATTACCTGGGACAAATTTTACAAACCAAAAAAGTAGAGGGGGGGGGGGGTTGGGGCTAAGAAGGATTAGAACCATGAACAATGCCCTATTATCAAAATAGATATGGAGAACCTACAATTCTGGGGGAGAGTGGAAAATCATATGGAACAAGTATATAGGTAAATTTATGACCCTTGATAGTTTTCTTATGACTTTAATGTAATTCCAATTGGGTCTCATATCTAGAAAAATTCTACAAACAATATTAGTATCCTTGATGATGGCATTAAATGGAAGATTGGGAATGGAAGGAAGGTTTGATTTTGGGAGGAAACTTGGCTCTTAGACTCCCCTCTAATTGGTAATCATGTTTGGAACCCTTATGTGATGGAGTGTAAGATTAAATTTGGTTTGTATGTTGCCAATTACTAGGAGTTGAATCATTAGAAGGGTCTTAGTGTTGTCAATCATATTTTGAATCAGGTCAATAGAACTCTATGGTGGTTAATGAAGAGGAGGATACTATGATCTGGAAGCTAATTACTAATGAAAATTTCACCACCTCCTCCATGGTCAACATGATGTCTCTTACTCAAGATCCTCCCCCTTGTTGGTCCAAATCGTGGATAAAAGGTCTCATTCCTAAAATCAACATGTTTTTTCTGGATCACTCTTCAGAATAAGATTTTAACATCTGATGATCTCAGGAATAGGGGATGCCCAACAGATGCTACTTGTTTTGTCAAGAGGAAGAGATAATTGACCGTATGTTTATCCATTTTCCCTTTGTTGTCTCTATTTGGTCCAATATCTTAAGCCTCTTTAATTTTTCTTGGTTTTTTCCTAATAATGTCCAACAATTATATGTTTCTTGGTTGTGTCCCTCGAATAATTCCTCAACCAAGGCTTTGTTGAATCTTTCTATTCCACACATGGCTTGGGTAATATGAAAGGAGAGGAATGACAGAGTTTTTTGTAATAGGTCCTCCCCTTCTCAAATTTTTTTCCAAAAGACTAAAAGAACTATTCTTGAAAATGTTTCTCTTTTAGGGGAGCTTATTCCTCCTCTGTGCAAGAATGATGAAAGCATCTTTGAGTTGTGGAAAATTCAAGGTATATTTAAAGATAGAATCTCTTCTACTAGTAGGGAGGATGTCACTTGGGGTTGTCCCCCAAGTGGTTGGATTAAGGTAAATTTTGTTGAATAATTTTATTCCACACGTGGCTTGGGGAATATGAAAGGAGAGGAATGATAGAGTTTTTCATAATAGGTCCTCCCCTTCTCAAATTATTTTCCAAAATACTAAAAGAGATATCCTTGGAAATGTTTCTCTTTTAGGGGAGCTTAGTCCTCCTCTGTGCAAGAATGATGAAAGCATCTTTGAGTTGTGGAAAATTCAAGGTAGATTTAAAGATAGCATCTCTTCTACTAGTAGGGAGAATGTCACTTGGGGTTGTCCCCCAAATGGTTGGATTAAAGTAAATTTGAATGGGGCCTCTAAGGGGAACCCAGGACCAACTGGATGTGGAGGAATTTTGAGAGATGAGGCTGGAAATTGTAAAGAGATGATTGCCATACCTATTAGGGTTTAGACTAATCATAGGGCTAAAGCTATGGTAGCCTACTAGAGTATTATGTTAGCCCAAAAATGGAATTGCAAAAAAATATGGATAGAGGGAGACGAAAATTATATAATTAAATGCCTTAATAAAAAATGCTCTCCTTCTTGGACTATAAAAAATATTATAAATGTCTCCTTGGATATTATAGCTTCTTTTGAAGAATATGTTATCACACATGGGTATAAGGAAATTAACTTAGTGGCTGACTGGATGGCCAACAAGGCAGTTAACGTATAAGAAATGTTGAGATGTTGTGGAGAGGATTGCTTGTCGTACAGTGTGAAATCATTAATTGATGCAAAGCAACTATGAAGCAGGAAAGTGGAAATCATCATGGATTACAATGAGAAGTAAAATGACCTGGCTATTAATTGTGAAGTATGGAGGGAGAAATACTCGTATTACAAACTTCTGGGGCCTAATTATTTAACGCAGTCTCTGGGTTGCTAGTGTCATTTTAAAGGTTTTAAATTCCTTGTCTTTCTCTAGTGTGGTATTAGAAACTTACAGAAAAAAAAAAGTAAGAAGATAAATTGGAAGGCTAATTGTAGAATGGGAGGTAACAGAAAATGCTTTGATCCAGTGACTTGTGATTCAAATGGAGAAACAATGGGGAAGTGTGGGATATTCTGATATGAGGTCATTTGATGGAGTACATGGAGAGGTTGCATGGTCGTGATTCAACTATTATGATGCATTTCATCAAGCATTAGAAGAATGGGAAGTTGATGATAGGGAACCAAAAGATAAAAGTGGATGAAGCCCTCATTTTGGAGGTCACTGGTCTCCCAAGAGATGGAAGAAAATTCTACAAGGATAGAAAGCTCACTAATGGGGTTGTTAAGAGATTCCCAGAGGAAGGAAAAGAATGAAAACATCTGGTAAGGTTAAGCAAATCCTATTACTCTCCCAAAAGAATTAGTAGGTCATGGTGAAATATTTTGTTTTCCATTGTCAGTTACATTACTCTGGATGGTAGATATACTAGGGCTTATGGGTATCACTTTTTTATGTTGAACCATTTTCACCATGGGGAAAAAATTGTTTCCCTTATTATTTGTTGAGCTCTATGAATTTTACTATGAAAGAGATGAGAGAGAACCTAGAGGGGGATCATGTTATGCATCAGGGTTTAATGGTTTTAATTTATGACCATTTGAAGTCCATGGATATTGATCACCCCCATTTTCATGGCTCTAACCCAGTAAATAAGGATTCATATGAGGATTACTCTACTAATGAAGATACTAAATTTGAATCTGAGGATGATTCTGACTCCTCCTCTGGCGAAAAGAAGCTAAAGAAAGGGAAAATGAGAGGTAAGGGGAGACATGTTTCCTCTTCCTCAAAAAATGATTAGAAAGAAATAACCAAGAATCCCCTTGTTATTTACTTGTCGACTGAAGAAGACGAGGAGGAAGAGGATAATACAGAGGCTAATGAATTTTCTACTAAGAAAAAGAAGAATTCAGCTTGTAAACCCAAACTCTCTCATGAAGAGGATATGATAATTGATGAAGATATGGGGCCTATGGGTGATATTGAGAAGGGGCTTGAGGGAGATGGTAAAGAAGGTCACAAGGAGCTTGCAATTGAGGATATTGGGATATGTAAAGATATGGGGTGGATTCTTATAGGAATAAGGTTGAGATTGTGTTTCCTGAAACCCTCACTACCCCTATTGAAAAGCATGAGATTAGGAGCTTTGTTTAAAATATGGAGAGGATGATAGATGAGAATAATCAAATAGCTAGAACTTAGGTAAAAGAATTCAAATTCTGGAAACTGTGACTTTGGGTAAATCTCTTCTAGAATTTATTCAAGAGATGAACACGGCCATTGGGAAGGTAGAGGATATTGTTGATTCTTTTAGCTTTAAATTAACTTATATGGACAACATAATTACTACACTTTAAAATGTTGTGGTAGTTGATAATATGGAGAAAGTCACTACTATGGAAACAAGGATTTTGAATAAGGAAGGATGCTTGAGGAAGCTTGGTGATAAAAGCTACAAGATTATGAAGGCCTTGGCAGACCATGTTAAGATTCTTATTGGGATGTCAAGCAGGACATAGGTTTTGTGGATAGGGAGGTTGATAAAGATAAGTTGGAGGTTGCCCCAGGTCTAGGGAAAAGGACCACATCCAACATGAGTAAGAAAAGGGTTGAAGATAAAGACCTAGATGAGCTCAAGAATAATATTGTCAACATGGATATGGTGATCTCTGAGGTAGCAGAGCTCCTCAAGACTTTTTAGGCTCTGGCCTCTTCTCTATTTTTGACCTGCACTCTGGATGTTTGATGTCCTTTTGCTAGTGTTTAGTGTTGGTTGGCTTTTGCTTGGTCATCATCTATCCTTTTCTAGCTTTTTATTTTCCTATTTTTTCTATGGGGTGTTAATTCTTTATCCTTTGTAAGTTCTTTGTGAAAGGTTTTGGGTCCCTTCAAAACCTATTTTTCACCTAATCAAAACATTAACTCATTCAAATTTTAATTTCCTATACAAGTAATATAATATACTAATTTCAATTTCCAAACAATTAATTTCTTCTTCATCTCATTTTAATATCCTAAATAGTTAATCTGGAAAACCAATTTACTAGCTACTAAACAAACAGAGGAGAAATTTCTAGAATGATAAATAAATGGAAGACTATCTTTAAAAAAATAACAATGAAAAAAGAAAAAGAATTGTAGGCTCCTAAGAAATCAATTGTTTACGTAGGATTTGATTTCCATCCTAAGTCTTTTTATTTTATTTTTGAAACTATGATTCTTTACATAGCTTCCTACTTATAGAATTCAAGGGATACTTCAATAAAGTGAAAAGCATTCAAACAAAAGAAACTTTAATGTGGTGGAATGGGAGACTTCATTGGTGCAATCAAGGTCAAAGGAAACTCAAAGGGATTTGTCCAAACCTTACAGAAAGATTCACATGATGGAAACAAGTAACAACAGAGAGATGTGCAAGACCAGTCTTCCTTATTATCAGTAGAAAATCATATACAAAGGATCTGCAACATGAAGTCATACATGTCAAGTATATAGGTCTGATTACAATAAGAAATCCTTACTAAATCTTCATCACAGAGCACTAGGAAGATGCTCGATCTTCATACCATAAAAATACTCCCTGCTAGGAACAATTAAATTTCTTATAAAGCCTTTGCAAGCATCAAGTCGGCCTAGAAAGATTACATTTCCCAATGAGAAAGAAAACTCAATACAAACAATAGGTCAAGACCCAAATCATCATGATGTACTTCCAATGAATGAAATATGAATTTTGATCCCTCAAGTAGGTGGCCACAAACATAATATCATCGAGAAATGAGACATTAAGCTTCACAGAATGGGAAATTCCTTCATGAGGTTAGAAAATACAAATTGACCAAAAAACATGAAGAACAATTAAGTCTCATCGTGAATTTGTAAGATCTCATGTGTGAAGTAACCAAATGAAGCATGAACCTAGGAAAAGGTTCAACATGGTGCTACAAACACATTCTAAGGATTGTAATTGAAAAAGATCCAAACTAAATGGACACAAAAATAAATTTAGAGATTGATCAAACAGGAAAATAAAAACAAATGTTTTTGGTTGATGCAATATTGCCAAGAACCCAAGATGCTCTTGCATCAAACACCCAAGATTATTTAAAAAGTGATCCTCTCACTTTGTTGGGTCCATAGGAAAACCAACATGGTTAACCTCAACCTAATAAATCCATGAATAATCTTCCACTGGTATGTGTTTCCATTTGACAAGATACTCCTTATAGTGCTTACCTCTTGTACTTCTGCCAATTCTACTATACAAAATCTCTTGTATCTCATCTAGCTAATTCTTAGGATATTTTTGTTCAACATATGATCCATCACCCTCACAAAAATTTGATTCATCATATTCATACAAGACTAAAACATTTAATATAGGTGAAATATCCATATCTTCTAGAAACTCTACTTCATATGCATTCCCTGAATAAAATTTCCTCAAGATCTTACATGGTCAAAACTTCCTCATCTTTAGTTTTTTATATGTTCCAATAGGAAATATACTCTTCTTCAAATATACCATCACTTCATCTGGCACTTCAAATTTCTTAGGTATCATTTTCATATCCTCACTCTCCTTATATATGATTCATCTTCTCCAAATGATGTTTTATCTGAATGCGTAATCTATTAATGTGCTCTACAAATTCTTCTACTTTAGCACTCCTCTTGGCTTCATGACTAGGATCCCTCAATTATGATACTCTTTTAGGATTAAATCTAGTAACTATCTCAAATGGTGTCTTCTATGTACTCATATTTACATAATTTTTATATGAAAACTCTACTTGTGCTAAGACTAACCCCAATTTCTAGGTTTTTCTCTAGCCAAACATCTCAGTAGGTTTCCCAACCTCCTATTCACTGCCTTTGTTTTTCCATTGGTCTATGGATGAAATGTTTAATTACACTTCAAATTAGTCTGCATATTCTTCCAAAGTGTCCTCCAAAAATAACCAATAAATTTGCTATCTCTTTCTAAAAATATACTCTTAGGCAATCCATGCAATCTTGCAATCTCCTTGAAAAATGAGTCAACTATATGTACTACATTTGTTTTCTTCTTAAAAGGAATGAAATATGACATTTTAGAAAAAATTTCTATCACCACAAATATAGAATCATTACCTCTTTGAGTCTTTGGTAACCCAAGTACAAAATCCATGCTAATATTCTCCCAAGGTCTAGTTAGCACTATCAAAGGTGTATACAATCCAATATTCTAACTAATTCCTTTTGCAACTTGGAAAACTCTACATCCTTGAACAAACTTTCTTACATCCTTATGAATCTGAGCTCAAAAGTAATTCTCACTCACCAAAGCCATTGTCTTTTCAATACCAAAATGTCCATCTAATCCTCAAAAATTCTTTTCCTTAATCAAACTATCCCTCATAGAACTCCTCGGTATACACAATTTAATTCCTCTAAATAACATACCATCCTGAATGAAATAGTCCAAACATTTTATTTGGTCTACAACAACAGGTTATCTGCAAGCTTTCCAAGTTTTTGCAAAATTGGGGTCATCCTCATACAAAGTCTTCAACTCATCAAATCTCAACACTTTAACTCTCATCTCAATCAGAAAATTTCTTCTTCTACTCAAAGCATTATAAACTTTATTTGATTTACCACTCCTATGCTTCAACACAAATGTATAATTCTACAAGATTTCAACACATCTCATATGTCTCTGATTCACCTTACGTTGACTATTCAAATATTGAAATTCTTGATGACCAATATACAAAACAAACTCCTTAGGCAAAAAATAATGTCTCCATTTCTTCAAATCTTTAACTATGGCATAGTATTCTTGATCATAAACTAAATATCTTCTCTTAGCATTATTCATATTTTCAATGAAATAAGAAATAGGTCTTCCTTATTGACTTAACACTGCTCCAATTGCATTTACACTTGCATCACAATTCACTTGAAATACTTTATTAAAATTAGGTAAGGCTAACACAGGTTGTTCAGTCATCTTTTGTTTCAAAAATTCAAAACTCTTATCTACTCGATGTGTCCACTTGAATTCTTTTCTATCTCCTATCATTGTCTCAGTCATAGGAATATAAACTGAACTGAAATTCCTTGTGAACTTTCAGTATAAACTATCCAATCCATGAAATGGTCTGACTTCTCCAACACTCTCAGGTTTAGGCCACTCAACAATTGCTTTCACTTTCTTAGGATCCATCTTCAATCCTTCTAGAGATATTACAAAACCAAAATATACTATCTCTTCCCTCATGATATAAAACTTCTTAATATTTATCAGTAATTTATCTTCTCTCAATCTCTCCAATACTTTTCTCAGAAGCAACAAATGATCTTCCTTAGTCTTACTGAAAATCAGAATGTCATCAAGATAAACAATCACAAACTTACCCAAGAATTTCTTCAATACCTCATTCATCAATCTCATGAAAGCACTTGGTGCATTAGTTAATCCAAAAGGCATCACCATCCACTCATACAATCCTTCATTTGTCTTAAATGCATTCTTCCACTCATCTCCTTCTATAATTATTATCTGATGATACTACTCTTCAAATATATCTTTGTAAAATATATCACTCCACTCAAACAATCCATTATATCATCCATCCTAGGAAAAGGAAATATATATTTCATAGTAACCTATTAACAGCTCTAGAATTAGTACACATTCTCCATTCTCCATTCTTCTTTGGTGCTAATACTGTAGGTACTACAAAAGGACTCAAGCTTTCTCTAATAAATGATTTGTTCAACAATTCTTGCACTTGACTATTCAATTCATTTTTTCTCAATGTGTCATCTGATGTGCTACTTTATTAGGAAAACTTTCTCCAGTGATTAGATCCATGCAATGAATAATATTTCTTACAAGTGGTAATCCATTAGGTACATTATCTGGAATTATGTCCTCATACTCTATTAGCAATTCATTTATTTCCTTAGGTTCTTCATCTATTCCCAAATAAACTCTAACACTGGTACAATTTTCATGCTTAGGAGTCTCAATCAAAGGCAGTAATACTTGTTTCATCCCATTTGCAACAATAGTATACCTATTCTTTCTTCCACAATGCAAAGCTTTTCTATCATACTTCCATGGTCTACCTAAAAATATATCGTTGGATATTGTTGATATGTTATTTGGGTTGTGCATTTATATGATGACATTAATGTTTTATCATTGATGTGAACATATTTCTACTACTAAAGACATTGTTCCTAATATGTTCAATGGGTTGAATTTCTTGGTATAGAAACTACATAGATTACCTATAGTTGTGAATGTACATTTTTTTTGAGATGTTTTTAGTTGATGCATTTCACTTCATAGATGTTAGAATGGTGATTTGTGAGAGTTATGATTGATTTATTAGATACTAGTACTTTGGTTGTTCAGGAAGTGACAAGGTTTCACTTTTTGTATTGGTATAGATTGATGTTGAAGAATTGTTTGTTGCTAACCTGGTAGTGAGTTTTGGATGTGCATATGTGTCCTCAAATTGAGTGGTTCATGATTTGGATACTAGCAAGCTATTTTTTATTGAGAAACAGAGGTTGCAAATATTATTGCTAATGAAAAGTGCAAAGACGGATTTAGATCTTGAGTTTTTGTTGATCTAAGGTTGTTATGGTATTTTACATTGCTTTTTGATGTTTCTTGATCATGTTTTGATCATTTTTCTGGTTCGCATTGGTCAAAGTGACTTGGTTGCATGATTCTTGTGTAACATGTTGGTGTTCTTCATTTGGTCTTAGCTGACTTGATGATGTAACATCCTGTGAAGGTTTAATGTGTGATTTATAGATATGGAGCATGTTCAAGGTTATTGATATGATTCATTTTGATGTCCCGGCAAAAATTCAATGGATTACATTATGGAATGAATTTTAATTTATTCATTATTAGCAATTAGGCCTTTGGACCTAGTTTAGATGAGTTGATGGATTGTATTTATAGATGTAATCATTTGAAGTTGTGAGTGAGTATAGAGTTGTGAGTGTGGGTACATATGGAAAAAATGATATATATGATGTTGTAAGAAGAGGTATGGGTACAATCTAAAAAAAATTTAGAGATATGTGCACTTGATTGGAATTTTTTTGGCCTAACAGATGCTACGAGTTATTTTGTGTGTTTGAACTGTAAATCCTCTTTGATCTATGAAAAGTTGATTTTGTAAGGTAGTGAGCCTTGTTGTTATTATATTTGAGTAGTGAGCTCTAGGAAGTGTTCCTGGATGCATGTGCATTCCCCTTTGTAATATTCCTAATAGGGTACAATACTTTTTACTAAGTGCATTCATTTTATGTGTTTCATCCCCACTGTGGTTTTTCCCCTAACAGGGTTTCCACATAAAAAATCTTGGTGCTATGTGTTTCTTATTGTGTTGAGATCTTGCTTTCATGCTTATCATTTAGATCTGAGATTTAAATTTGTAAGTTGGTGAAATTTTATTGGCATTGTGACACAACTAATCCCCTCCCACCTCCTCTAAGTTGTGAATGTGCTCCTTAACGTCTAACATTTGGTATCAGAGCTAGTGTACTCTTTGAGAAGCTTGTCTTCTTGAGGAGATCTGGGATATTGACCTTTAAGAAGGATAGTCCAAGATATTATGGAACAAATTATACTATATGGAAGGATTGGATGATTACACACTTGAGATTTCTTAGCGAAGAACATTTGACTATTACTAAGAAGAATTACAAGCCTCATGTTGATCTTGCTACTATGATTTTTGATGAGAAGAAAGAATTCAATAAATATCAGAGCATATGAAGCATTGAGGAGTCTCTTATCACATGTTGAGTATACAAATGTTTTAGGATTGGAGACTCCACATGAAGTATGGGAAAAGTTAGAAAAGTTATGTGAGGGAGACAAGTTTGTGAAGCAAGTGAAGCTACAAAGTGTAATAGGAAAATATGAAACATTGAGGATGAGAGAAGATGAGAACATTACTACCTATGTGAATAAGATCACTGAAATTGTTTATGGAATTAGATACGTTGGTGGAACATTGGATGAAGAGGAGATTGTTTCTATAATCCTGAGATCCTTGCCTCCTACTTACAATCATAAAGTTGTTTCTATTGAATAAATCAAAACTGTATCTACTATGACAAGAGATACATTTTTTGGTAAGTTATCTACTTTTGAAATGATTGAATTTGGAGATAGATTTCCTAAAGTTGAATATGAATTTAAAGATAATATTTCTAAAGATAAGAAAATATATGACCCTGGTTAAAGTTCATCTAGTCTTGGTAGATATGCTAAAGAATGGGAACAAATTGAGAAAGAAGAAAGAGTGCTTGAAGCCCTATTTTCCAAGAAGCTACCTAACGGATCTGGTAAGTGTTGGTTCTCAAATCGACAAATTGGATTTCCTATGGACTTGCCAATCCAATGTTGGAAAACCCAAGTGATTTGGCCAACTAACAAGTCACAACCAAGGCAAGGTTGGAACTTCTGCAATTCTGGCTCTGCAAAACCAAGGTTGGTAGGCATATACCTTGACTTATCCTTCAAGTTACAAGGATTTTTATAGCAGATAAGGAACACTTCAACCTTCTCTCTCAAGTATGGCAAGGAACTTGAAATAAATCTAACAAAAAGCAATATATCATGAACTGTAAACTGAAATACTTTAAGTAATTGAAAGAATGTTTAGTAAATGTGTATGTAATTTGAAATGAATAGATAGATAAGATAGCACAA
>MU227981.1:129950-201383 GCA_018584345.1 Thuja plicata | reverse complement strand
CTAATTGTAAAATGATAATGAAACTATTACACATGTGAAAGAAAAATGACTTATCTTTATTGATTTTGAAAAAATAGTACATCCAGGTCCATGTTATACTTGTTGATTAAAAACTATCCAAATATGTAAAATTATATTATATTGTATCCTCTCTCTTTACATTTTACATTATGTATATATATGTGTTTGAGTGGCTTTCACACCTTTTTAGGGTGAAAAGACGCAACTATTATTATAAATTATTTTGAAAATACAATAAACTAACTAAAAAATAACTACCTAACTTTCAGATTTGGCTTTGGTCAAAAATCCAAAACACCTCCTGAAAAGATAATATTTCTGCTGGAGATAGGAAATTTGATTTCCCAAACTGGGTATTTTTGTACATTTTTAAAATTCGACCATCTTTATCCTCCGTCGAAATCATCTTTGTAGAAGGTCTAAATTACAGCATTTTCTGAAGGCTTCGATTAGTTAGTTCTATTTATTTGTGTCATAAAGCTTCCTTCCTTTGATCTTTTTTTTTATGGAGAAACATGCTTCTTGATAATGGATTGGGACTTCTAAATTATCAAAATTTAGGGTACCACCAGTAAGTATGAAGGAAATTTACCTTTGAAGTGTTTTACATGTAATATAATTGGTTAAATTATTTCTAGTTGTCCTAACAAAGAGCATAAGTATAAGCACAAGAGGTTCACACATAAATATTGTGTGTGGTAAATGTGGTTTTCAACCTGAAATACCAAACACTCAATAAACCATTAATTTAAGGGTTAGAATCATCAAATCAAATTCAAATCATTATGAAAAATACCCTCAGTAGCGGCTTATTGCTTCCTAGTTGAAGTGAGTTTGATTCTTGGAGGATTCTCGTCAAATTGGCATTTAGAATCAGTGACTAGACGACTCCAAAATGGAAGATTAAAAAGATGGACATGATGCATGAACTTCCATACTTTGCCCCCAAAATTATGGAAATGAAATGCATGGAATCTACCAAGCTAAATGAATATTGAACATGAAGTAATCTAAGCAAGAATGAAATCTACAAACTAAGGAAAATGAAGTTAGGAATTCATATTAAGACTAAAACTAAAATGCATCAAACTAAACTACAATGCAAATGGAGGCTAAAACATGATAAAAACCTAAAACCAAAATAGAATTATAACTTTTCTTCTTCAAATTTCCCCCTCTTCAGAAAAGAAAGCTATTCCTTTTATAGAAAATTCCTCAAAATGGATGGTTGAGATTGATCCATGAAGGGCGATTGAGATTCATTCCACTTCAATCCATGTGAGCTTGATCCGGGTGAAAGGTCGTTGATTGTTCAAACTTGTGCTTGTTTGGGGGAGAATGAGACAAATTTGGTAATTTTCCCCTTTTAATTGTTTTTATTTTATTTTTGAGTGCTCACACATGTTTGAGGATGTGTGAATGGGATCATTTAATCAAAAGTGTTTAGGACTTTTAATTAAACTCAATAGTTCAAGCAATTGAGTGAAAATAATTTGATTCAACAAGTTATATTTAATTATGTAAGAAAGTTTGATTAAATGCTCCATAATTAGGGTCTAGCGATAAATGCCTTTGATTTAGGATTTCTTAAGGCCAATTAATCAAAACAAGGGCTATGGGTTTACTAGACCATTTTTAGGTGATTACATTTTCCCCTCTTTTAATTGATGTATGAGTAGCACGTGATTCAAAGAACTTTTGATGACAGGTCAATGAAGTAGCTTGATGTGAAGCAATGAATCTATCCCACATATCTGAACTGATTCCAAACTTGATCGAATAAAGATCGACTAAAAATTGAAGATATCAGCTCTAGACTTGATTGAGTGAAGAATGATAGGGAGACTTGAAGACATCAGCTCCGGACTTGATTGAGAAAATACTTATAGGAAGGTTTGAATATTCAGCTTGATGTGAAGAAATGAAACTGAATATCTGTCCCAAAGAAGATTTCCCAATTTTTGGATTGGTTTGAATGAATAATTAACCTGATGTGGTGGGATGAGATTATTGACTACCATTTGATTGGTTTCTTAGGACAATTGACTTGATATGGGTCCTAATGAAGCCAATTACCTAATTAAGAGGTACTATCAGATTGATGCGATGCGATGAAACTGATATGCCCCTAGGGATTCAAGTGAATTGATTTAAAGCGATGAAATCACTTGGAAGAATCGTTATTTGATATGGAGCTTTGATGCCCCTAGAGATTAAACATGTTGTTTTCAATCAAATTATTGATGTATTGATGTTGCCCCTTGGGATCAAAAATAAAATGAGGTTAGGGTGAGAAACATGGTTATAATGGTTTTGGAAGAAGTGAATGAACTAAATAGATGCGGAAGAAACTAATTTAAGCTTGATTTAAGGTATGATGGACCAATTTTGACTGAGAGTTGACTTAGGTTGACCAACATTGACTTTCTTGGATTGAAGTATAGAATGCTTGATTTAGTCGATTAGGAATGATATTGAAGAGGAATCCTATGAGGAAAGGATCAGTGATCAACTACATTTGAGTAATAGGTTAATCTGCATTTTACCCATCAAAATGTTGTCAAATTTTAATTTCGGTCCTGAAAATGGATTCAGGATAGTCCAATTAGCCAAGGGTGCAATTTTCACGCTTATCGGAGCAAATTTTAAAATTACGTCAAAACATATATAAGGACCAAAGGGTCATTTTCATATCATTTTCACTTCTTGAGTTCAAAATTCAAAAACATTCTCTAAGAAAAACTGGTGGTCCCGTTGATAAATCATCAATTTGAGCAAATGCGGAGGCACGGTCGGCCTCAAGATTACCCGCCTCTAGTGAGTAATCAAAACTTATCTCTTTAATTCTAATTTTGCATATTTTTGGTAGATTTTTTTCACGTTTTTAATCATTTTTCAACTATAGAATCGGTTCGTCGTACGGGAATGTGAGAGGTCTCATACAAAAAACTACTAAAACTTAGTTTGTCATATGGGTCCATATATTTGTTTTGTCTAGGATGGACCCATGACTCATAAGAGAACATTCTTCCCAACCCCTTTTGTTCCATGTAGATATATGTTTTGTCGTATCAAGCCATTTTTTCTCACTAGCCTTAATCATGAATCATACGAGTCTTCATGCTAGTATTCATTTTCTATAGTTTGTCATATGGTAAACAAAAATCTTTTTCCAGGGCCTTAACATAAATTTTCATCTCTTTTCCTGATAGATTTAGATTCCTTGATGTGATTTTCAACTTGTCTTACTATTGTGATTCATGTACTCATCATTTATAGCTTGATTTGCTTGATTAGTGATGGTTTTTTTGTTGTTTCTCTTTTGTAGTCATAGTTACCATACATTCAGTTTAGATCCACCTATCCTTCGACCATGTGGTTAGTGGGGAATCTTTCAAATACATAGAGGGGCCACCTTAGTGAGTGCGGATTCGGTTGACTAATGCAGATGTTAGATATCTGTGTGAACCATGGATTGCTCACAGCCTTAGTAGAGTGGTTCCATAGTGAGAATAATCCATTTCATTTTCCTACTAGGGAGACGACCATCACTCCCAAGGACATATACAGGATTCTTCAGATCTCATTTGTTGGAGAGCGTGTAGAGTATGACACAACTCCACGACTTGGTATCTAGGCCCTCATCTGAGTCTTCCATGATCATACCATTCTAGATCGGGAAATCTCCTAGGATGATATGGTGATTCAGTACAGTGCATAGTATCATCTTCCTTGCATTATGGTGGGATTCATTGGTTGCTTTATCATGGCTGACAGGAATCAACATGGATTCCTTTGCGGCTGGTGTCAGGTTCTAGAGAGATTTGTGGCTAGGCCAAAGCAGTTAGGCTGGGGCCAGTTCCTCCTTGTGCATATATACCATGAGATGCATGAGGTTATCTTTCGAGGTGCCATGAGTATGGCTATGGGGTAGTGGTTTTGCAGGTGTGGGCGTGGGAGCACCTTTCCATTTGTCAGCCCATGACAGATGATCCATGGCAGGGTGGTTAGCCTTTTGTGTATAGTTATTCATGTTTTCTTACACAGCCCCGCTTGGGGAAGATGTATTATTCAAGGCGTCATCTTGATGACCTCATCATGGTGATTTGGAGACCTTATAGATGTACTGGGGCTTGGGTTGATTGGAGGGCTCAAAGGAGAGATTTGTTTGTCTCACGTCCTCTGTTCAGAAGGACTTCTATTGTTGTTGAGTTCTTTTTTGTCTCTCTGGTACTGAGATAGTATGGATGGCCTCAGATCCTACCACAATAGTTTACATCTTATGTCCATTTTGTGGATGAGGAGCGTCGAGGGTGGGATCCTAGATTATCTCTCACTTTTTTCTTGTAGGAGCTTATAAAGTTGCACAAACCATCTTGGGATTACTTAGAGGATGTGTTGGATGAAAGGGTAACACCTTAGTATAGAGATTACTTTACTCATCATCCCTTTCAGGGATTCACAGATCTAGTCAAGAGAGCACCACAGATTAAGGAGGATGATGTTCCACATAGGGTTGTAGGTGGACAAAGGGTTCCAGCGCTTAGGGTAGTAGGAGGAGACCCAGGTGCTATCTCTAGTAGGGAACCTACTGTAGGGAAACATTGACAGTGTAGAGAGGGAGGTATATTAGGCTTTTTTGGCATTGGTGTCCCTCCTATAGATATAGCTGATGAGGAGATAGTTGATTCTCAGTAGGATCCCATTTTTTATGATGCAGCCCGACAAGTTTGTTAGTGGAGAGATGCATAGGTCAGAGAGGAGGAGGGTGTGCCTAGGGAAGAGACCTTACACTATGTGATCCACACTTTGAGGGGATGGATGTGAGGGTTATAGACGCAGCTAGTGGTGGCTCAAGCCCAGATTGTGGAGCGAGACCATGACCTTGCTGAGAGAGATGAGAGGATTCAGGAGCTGACCCAAGGATTTGTAGCTAAGCGTGTTTCTCTTCAGCATGAGG
This sequence comes from Thuja plicata, assembly GCA_018584345.1. Taxonomy (NCBI): domain Eukaryota; kingdom Viridiplantae; phylum Streptophyta; class Pinopsida; order Cupressales; family Cupressaceae; genus Thuja; species Thuja plicata. The sequence goes on along the minus strand of MU227981.1, from coordinate 196,402 downwards.
TTACGTAGCAGACTCGTAGGACAACCTACTATGTAGCAGCATATAGTGTGGTAGTTCCTATAGCGTAGTAGGTATCACCATATTCATAGTATTTGGCAAGATCTGAGGGAATGGCCCCTCCACCTCGATCAGATGTTCCTCTACCTCCTTGTGATGATGGTGAGGGAGGGAGAGAGTCTTGATATTCCCTCTTCTATCTTATCCCTTTCTGATTTTTGTGAGATCCATTGATTGTACATGATTCATTTGCATCAAGGATGCATATTTTTCTCGAGATTATCTAAGCACATTTTTGTGGACACTAATACTTCTGAGATATATATATATATATATATGATCGATTCATGCTCTGTATGATGTCATGCTTTCTTGTCTTTCATTTATGCGTTACTTCTAAGTAGATTATTATCTTGTACCATTTCGCCGAGTATCTTTTGCATATGCCTTGAATGAAAATGTATCTCATTTGTTTTTCTTAGTATATAACATGCTCCTATCTTGATGTTTTGTTCGCTGAAAATTATGGTGATCTGATCTTTCTTCATCGATTCTGACTCTCTTCTTGTAGATATATAACCCTAAGGAGATTAATTTAGTGGATCACCTCAGTGAAGGGTTTGACATTAGAAGGATACCTCTTTTTGTTGTTATAATGCTATTATGCAAACCTAAGAATAAAATGTAGCCTACGACACAAGTCCAGTCACTGATTCCTTTAGCCAGTTGTCATCATCGATCATTTGGGACATCGGAGTCAATGCAATCCTTATTGCTGCCACTGCAACCATAAGGATATGAGTATGACTTTCATCATATAAAGTGTGGGAAATGAATGTAAGCATCAAGATATAAGAACCAGGATGGCCTGAATGTTGTTTCCAGTTGATATTGCAAGGGTACACTCATATCAAGGCATTTAGAGCCGAGATAACCGTGAGTGTGTTCTTGTGTAAATAGGCAGATTTAAAAATCAAGGAAATAGTTCCAACCTCACCTTAGCGTGCAAGTAAGAAGGATTGAGGGATGTGAGGCTTTTCCACCTTAATTTGGAAGCTCTTATCATGAACACCCCACTTGACGTTATAGGATCATCAGAACTATACCAACAAGTAGCAATCAAAGAAAAGAGTATGAAAATCATCAAAAACAACCAACATTCAAGAAAATAATCATCATTCCTTCAACAAGTTTTGATTGTGATATGTTTGTATGTGTAAGGTGTTGAAAAACACCATTGTTCTTATGGGTGTTAGTGTTGAAAAACATTTATGTGTGCTTGAGGTGCTTGAGTGTTATTTATCCAAGATTTAAGTGCTTTTATAAATTATCCGATGTGTGTTGAAAACCACATATGTGTCCAAATAGGTAGTGTTGAGAAACAATGTTTGATTAAGGTGTTGAAAAACACCAGTGGTGTCAGTAGCAAACTGTCTGGTAGCTAGAAGACTAAGATAGATAATGCTAATTAGTAGGAGGACTGATAAGGTATCAACTTGATAACTAGGAGACTGCCCTTTGATCAATTCCAAGCTAGGATGTGAAGTCAATGTTAGGATTGGTTTGCACAAGGTCACAAAAGTGATGAAGAGCCATTAAGTGTAATAATGTAATGCTGAGACAATCAAGCTACACATTGATAGATGGAGGGCTAGTTACAAGTGATGCCCGTTTCCCAAGTTTTCACCACTTGGTAGAATTGCTATTTTTTCTACCAAGGTGCTTGTTTACTAGGTTTTCATTAAGGCACTTTTTTCACTTTTTCAATTTTTTTGCTTTTTTTCTTTTTTATTTTTTTATTTTTCTCTTTTTCACTTTTTTTGTTGATTCATCAAGGTGCTTGTTTTCCAAGTTTTCACTAGGATGGTCATTTGTTTAGGAATTTTTCCAAATGTTTTTGGATTTTCTTCTTTTTGTTGTTTTTGGTATTTTTCAGGATCATTTTTCGTTGTACAGGAACTGCTCAGAACGTCTAGTTGTAGAACTTTTTAAGGTGGATCGTGTTGATAGGATCAAGAAATCTCTCCCCTTCTGGAGTTGATAATTTATAGGCTCTAGAGCCAAATTTTGCAATAATCACGAAGGGACCCAGCTAGTTGGGTTCAAATTTGCCCTTTTTCTCGTGATGTTGTTGATTCTTGGATTTTCTCGAAGTACAAGATTGCCAACCTAAAATTATTTGTATCTTACTTTCTTGTTGTAACCTCTAGACATCCTTTTTTGATTCACCCTTAGATGTTAAAATGCTTCTTTCCTTATTTCATCAAGTAATTCTAATTCCTGGATTTTGGAATTTTGATAACCTTCATCAGTGATGAGCCCTTGCAGTGAGACTCTGAGTGATGGTATCTCTACCTCAATGGGAAATATTTCTTCTATGCCATATACCAAGGCAAATGATGTTGCCCCTATAGGTGTTCTGATGCTGGTTCGATAAGCCCACAAAGCCAGATTTAATTGGAGATGCCAGTCAATTTCCTGACTTACTCGGTGTCTTATGCAAGATTTTTGAAATTTTTTTATTGGATACTTCAGCCTATCCATTCCCTTGAGGATAGTAAATAGAGGAACAATGTTGGGTAATTTTGAAATTTTCACATAATTTTTTCATACCTTTGTTTTTGAATTGTTCTCCATTATCTATTATAATAGAGGAAGGTATCTCATACCTGGAAATGATGTGGTTTAGGATAAACATGGATACTTGTTTTTTGGTTGCTTTTATAAGTAGGATTGGTTCAACCCACTTGGTAAAGTACTCAGTGGCTGTAATGATGAATTTGTGTCCATTGGATGAGGAGGGATATATTTTCCCTATCAAGTCAAAGGCCCATTATTGGAATGGCCAGTGTGTGATGAAAGGTAACAACTCTCGAGCAAGAGCATGGATTAGGTTACCGTGTAATTGGCATTTCTTGCATGATTTAGCAAATTGAATATAATCTTTCTCCATGGAATGCCAATAGTACCCCACCCTTAGGAGTTTCTTAGCCAATGAAAGACCATTCAAATGAGACCCAAAAATACCTTCATGGGATTCCTTCAGTGCATGTTCAAACTCTTCACATTCTAGACACCTAAGGAGAGTATCGTCTAGATCTCGTCTGTACAAATTGTTAACTATGTTCAAATAACGCGCAACATTTATTATAAGGTTTCCCTTCTCATTTCTGGATAGGTCATTAGGGATTATTTGGTTACGCAGGTAGGAGTATATTTGACTGTATCGAGAGGATTCAGTGCCCATAATTGAGCATACTAATTGGGATTCTAGGAAATCATAGGTTGGAAAAGGGATTTCTTCCACCAGGAAGTCATAGAGAAATAGATGCTCTTCTAATTGTAACATTGAGGCCAAAGTATTCATGGCGTCAACAACTTTATTTTCTTCTCTTGGTATTTGTTGGAAGGTGATGAATACAAGTGCTTCTTTAGATCGTTAGTAATCCTCTTATATGGCATGAGCTTCTCATCCTTGGTTTTATATTGATCATTCACTTGATTGATTATTAACTGAGAATCCCCGTAGATGTGCAGTTCTATATTTTCCATTCGATAAGCCAACTTTAGTCCATTTTCCAAAGATTCATACTCAGCTATGTTATTTGTGTAAGGAAAGATCATCTTGTATGCTTTGGGGATATTTTATCCTTGGGGTGTTATAAAGAGCACACCAACTCTAGAAACTTGCTATGTGAATGAGTTGTCGAAGAACATTTTCTATGGGTGCTCTATCAGATGTAGAATAGATTCATTAGGAAATTCTATGATTAGTGGTTTACTATCTTGAAGAGGAGCATCTACCAGATGATCAGAAATGACTTGTCCTTTGATGGATTTTATCTCTATGTATTCAACATCAAATTTGCTAAGTATCATCACCCATTTTTCTAGTCTGCCAGTCAGAATTGTCCTGTTTAAAAAGTACTTTAAAGGATCAAGTTTTTTAATCAATTTGATAGAATGTGCGAGCATGTAATGTCATATTTTTTGAGAAGAAAATACCACTACTAAGAAATATTTTTCGATAATGGTGTAATTATGCTTATAGGAAACCATTGTTCTGCTTGTTTAGTAAATTGCTCTTTCTTTCCCTGTTTCATCATGGTGTGCTAGTAGAGCTTCGAGTGATGTTTATGTAGCTAAGATATATAGAAAAAGATGTTTTCCTAGCATTGGGGGTATTAATACAGGAGGGTTTGCTAGGTATTCTTTGATCTATTGAAATTTATTTTCACATCCTTCGTCCCACTTGAATGTTATGCCTTGTGTAATTTTTTTGTGAAGGGTTGTGATTTATCTGCTAGCTATGAGATAAACCTCTTGATTGACTGTAGCTTTCCTTGTAGTGTTCTGATTGGACTAATATTTCTTGGCGGTTGCATTTCCATAATTGCTTCAACTTTTTTTGGATCAACTTAATTCCTTTCACCGAGACAATGTACCCAAGGAGTTTGCTTAATGTCACACCAAAAGCACACTTTTTTGGATTTAGCCTTAGGTTGAATTACTCCATTCTGTTAAAAAACTTTTCTAAGTCAACCAAGTGTGTAGCTCTCTTTGTTGATTTCACCAAAGTGACATCAACATAGTCCTCCATATTCTTATGCATCATGTCATGGAATGTGGTTGTCATAGCCCTTTGGTATGTTGCTCCTGCATTTTTGAGACCAAAAGGCATAACATTCCAATAGAACATGCCCCAAGCACACGTGAAAGTTGTCTTCTCTTGATCTTTGGGTGCTATTTTTATCTTATTGTATCCCAAAAAGTCATCCATGAGAGAATAAATCTCGTATCCAACTGTGAGATCCACAATCATGTCAATATTAGAAAGTGGGAAATCATCTTTTTTAAAATCTTTGTTTAAATCTCAGAAATATATACAAACTTGGATTGATTTATTAGTCTTAGAAATAGGCACGATGTTTGAAATCTAGTTGGTGTATGATATAGCTCTGATGAATTATGCTTTTAATAATTTTTCTAGCTTAGCTTTGACCAAGAGTGCTACATTGGGATGCATCTTCATGAGATTTTTTTTAATTGGCTTGACACCGGGAGGAATTGAAAAATGGTGCTATTAAGTTTGTATCAAGTCCTAGCATGTTTGAGTAAGACCAAAAGAAGTTGATCTTCTTGTTTGTGAAAAATTGAGTAAATTGTTGTTTCTCCTCTTTTGACAAGGATTGTGCCACATATATCAATTGGGGTACCTTTTTGTTCCTAGATTGACCGGTTGTGTAGGTTCTATAAGCACTAAAGACTTCTCTTGAAAGTGATCAGGTAAGATATCAAGTTTCCCATTGTTTAGCGCCTCTGAGAGGTTTTCACCATTAGATACATCATTTGTTTTTACTATTTTTGGGTCTGACACTGCCACAAAGGGGTTTTCACCTCCATACCAATTTTTCTTTTTAAGATTGAGAAATTTGATATCCCCCTCTATCATGTTTACACTTTTTACACTAGTGGAAGAAGTGAGGGGCTCAATAGAATTTAGGTAACATGCCAAAGTGTAGTCATTTGGAGAAGAGACTAGGTTTTAAGGCTCACTTGAGTTCCACTCAATAAGTTGAGGGTGAATTAGGAATAGTGATCCAATAAGTTCTAAAGAAAACACCACGTTATCATGATCAAGGCTTTTGACGGGTAAGAGAAGATTTATCACGTTACTCTCTAAAGGACTCCCTAGACCTTGAAGCATCCTAACTTCACTATTAGAGCCACTGTTAGTATTTTTTGAATTTAACCAGTTTGATCTAATGTTAGTGTTTTGATTCTCCTCCAAAGTAGACAGTCATTCCAAAACATTTTTTAGAGGAATGATTTCAATTATTGACATGGGCCTGGTACCCATATTAGGATCTCTGGCATCATTCCCAAAGTTCCAATTTATGTTTGAAGGAAGAACTGTCATTTGCATAGCATTGTAACTCTCCCCTTGTTCAAATTTAGGTGCATATTTATAGATACCATCATCTTCAATATCTACTATGGCGTCTGAGAGAGAAACTCATTCATATTCATTAGAACTTGTTTCCATAAAATGGGGTATGTCTAGGACATGAGTAGGAGCCACTAGCTGCCCTGAGTTTGGATGCCTCCCATCTACATCATTCTTTGTACCTTGACCAAACTTGTATTCATGAGAATTAGTTTGTCTGTCATCAGACCTACCTAGGTACTATGCTATGGTCATGAAGACTCCCTCATCTTCACTAGAACTACCTTCTTCTTCTCGGTCATCTTCATCTTCTTACATTGTTGCTTACTCTTCACCTACTTGTACAGATGTAAGATGGGATGGAGATACCTAAATTGTGTGTATCCTTGTGTCTATGAAGTGTGGTAGATCTAGTATGTGAGAAATAGTGACTAGTTGCCCCCAATTAGGGTGTCTCTCATCACATTTAGCTTTGGGTTCTAATCTTGACTCATCTTGTTATGGGTTTACTACTTCTTCTTCAGTCAATTGATCCACCTCCTACAATTGTTAGCACATTGATCTATTTGGTTTAAAGGGGGCTCTGAATTGAGGTGGGATATACAATTCCCCTTAGTAGTGAGGATGTTTTGTTTGTATGTGTAATAGTCTTTCAAAAGATAACCTTTTAATCTTTGCTTCTTCCCCAGTCTCATCATCAGAGTCTTTTATTTGACTATTTATAGGACCTTTGCTAGAGGAAGGATTAAAATTTTGTTCATGGTATCCTAGTCCTATTTTGTCTTTTGGATTCCTTAATTCCATGTGTATGGGCTCAATTAACCCTTTATCTTTTCCTAGGGGTCCTTTTCCTTTATACCCCATTTGTTGCATGAGGTGATACCCTTTACCATGATTTTTGCAGGGAGATTTCAACATGCTTAACTTCTTGGTCATGATATTCTCCTTTATAAAGCGAGGCAAGAATGACCTTTTCTTCATTCTCTTCTGATGGAGAAACATGAGCTTTTACCATACCAGTTCCTTCATGTATTTCCAATTTGTGAGTGCTAGCAGGCTTGAATGATGATGAGGGCATTCGTTAAGATCTAAGGGATGTAGGGAGATTAGACCCTAAGGGAAAAGGATGTAATTGATACTCTCCCATTCTAGTGTTTGTAATTTTCAATTTCTCGTCAAATCTTTTCATGAGTGTTATCTGGGAAATTCTAGATCCTTTCTCATTAGATGCTTCCTTATTATGCAGAACCATGTTGTCTGCTTACTTCAAAGTGTTACAAGAGTATGTATTATCACCTGGAATAGAGACATCTACTCTATTGTGCAAGAATTTTACACATTTATGGTATGTGGAGGGGACCGCCTACATGTCATGAATCCATGGTCTCCCTAATAAAATTTTATATGCTAGGGGTAAATCTAGTACTGGGAAAATTACATTTCTCTCAATAGGTCCAACTCTGATAGGCAACACAACCAATCCTTTTGATGATATTTCTTCATCATCATATGTTTTTATGGTGATCTTTCTTCTAGGATCTATAGCATGTTCAGAAGAAACTAATGTTGATGTGGGTTTAAGAATGTAATATTCAAACTGGCACCTCCATATATCAAGCCACGTTTGACTCTATGTTTATGGATCAAGACCTTTATATGTAGGGGTTAGTTATGTGGATGATTCAATGACTTATTATCCACTTCTAAAAAAAGATAGGTAATGAAGTGAGGCCAGATAGCCTACCATAGTTTGGAATTGATCAACACCAAGGTCCTTTTGTACAGTTGCTTCTAAGAGAGCTTTTTCAAGGATCTCTCTACGTGATGGTGAGATTTTGAGTAATTTCAAGATGGAAATTTGGGCTGGAGTTCTCTGTAACTGATAAACCAAATTGTAGTTCATGTCTGGGATTGATTTGTCCACTTGCTTTGATGTTAGGGGTTTTAATGTAGCATGTTGTTTTGATGATGAAGTCACTCCCTTAAGAGTAACCTTGGCTTGATTCCTTATTAGAGTGTTAGCAGATTTAGACTCCTTATCTTTCATGATGATCACATTAACAAATTGATTAGATGGTTCAAGCATGTGGATCACATTTTCATCATTAGGGTAGGTATAATTTACCTTATCCCCTTAGTTCTTTGAGGATTCTCCTTGTTCATATGAGGGTAGGGGTTGTTTAAAATCTTTGTGATCACCATTTGACTAGTGCCCATCAAATGTGATGGTTTTGTTATCAATTAGTTCTTGGATGACATGATTTGACTTCATGCATTTTTTAGTTAAGTGTCCTTTGTTCTTATGATATTCACAGAAGTGATTGGTGTTCCACCGCTCAGGTTTAACCACCAGTTCACAAGGCTTTGAGTCTGGTATCATGATGATCTTGTGAGCCACTAGAGTTTTTAATGCAGTTTCGAGAGGTTCTCCAAGAGGAGTTAAATTTTCCTTGGGTTTTAGTATCCATGATTATTTGTCTTTCTGCACATCTGGATTGCTCTTGAATGGTATTGGAACACTCATGTTGTTCTTAGCAGCCTAGATGCTACTAGATAGGTTTAATACTGGTTTTTTGGGTTTGAAATTAGATGAGTCAACCACTCCATCATTGACTACATTCTTGTTCTTATTCCAATACTCTCCTTTGTCTTTACCAATATTATTGTTGGAATTGTTGTAGGGTTTAGTGTCCTTATATAAGCCGAGTTCACCTTTCTTCACGAGAACCTCTTCAATTCGGATAGCACTTTCCACAAACTCACTAAAGGCAGTATGATTTTGCATTTTACAAGGTGGATCTAATAGTCCTTATTGCTCCTAATAGGGCAGACCATCAAAAGTGGTCAATTGTAAGCCTTAACCGGCCAACTTTATTACTGAAGTTCTAAATATTGTGGGTATCATCCCCACCCCAATTTTACTTTCTATTTGGAAGGTTTCAGGGTCACCATATCTTGTGTCAATTGTTATGAATGTTTATTACTTTTCTGTTCCATACATGCAATTAGATTAGACAATCTAATAAAGGATAAAAGTGAAGAAGTTTTATTGGTTCCTGATTCACCCCCCCTCTCAGTCACCTAGCCTATGATATATTTCCAACAATTGGTATCAGATAAAAGGTTCTCTTATCAAAATTTTAATAGCTTCACCAAAGATCAGAGGAAATGGAAATATACAGACTGGAGAAAGCCATAGAAAATGAAAAGATAGATCTACAAGTGGCCATGGATCAAATCAAAAAACTCAAGGAGCAGCTCTCTGATTCCCTAAAAAGAAGAAAAGAATTGGCAATGCAAATGAATGACAAAGGTTACATAGAAGAAAGAATTGAAGATTTATGCAAAGAAAGAAATTCTAAAGAATCTGATGCAGCCTTTGAAGACCTACTTGCAAAGAATCTCACTTTACATGAAGAAGTAAGAAAGTTGAAGAGAGAATAAGAAATTCATTCAGTCAGAATATGTGAAGTCATCGAACAAAAGAACCAAGTAGAAAATGAGAGAGATATGGCACAAGAAGATAAGACATTTATAAGTACAAGATTAGAGGAAAAATAAAATGAAATCCATCAATTTTCACTTTAGCAAGGAGATATGATAAATCAACTCAATAGTGCAAATCAAGAAGTTATCAATCTGAGGACTGAAAATGAAAGAATGCAAAATGATCTCAATACTGAAAAGAAAACCAATGAGAGTATGACGAATTTAAAAGAAAGCATGGATCAGTTGACAAAACAAACTCAATTTAGACATCATGGATAGAGTAGATTAGGTTAGACTGAACAAGGTGAATCCTAACAGCAAGGAGCTCAAAAGAACAAGAAACCTACTTGTAATCACTGTGGCAAGTTAGGGCATACATCAAATAAATGTTGGAGCAATGGGAAGTAAAATTTTAATGGAAAATGCTACAAGTGCAACAAACATGGACATAGGCAAGTGAATGCACTGAGAAACCTAAGTTTGAAGGAAAATTTTTCAATTGTAACAAACAAGGTCATAAATCTTCAGAGTGCAGAACTAAGAAGTGGAACCATGCTGAACAATTAGCTAAAGAAATTTTTGGTTGGGATTACAACACATGGAGCAGATTTTGTCATTGTGGTGAGTATGGGCACATCAGTGCAAATTGTGCAAAGACTCACCTCAAAAAAGGAATCCTACTAGGAGATGTTATGTGTGTAAACAACTCAGTCATCTAAGCAAGAATTGTATGAATAGAGAAAAATTCGATATTGGTTTTGAGAAAGGAAAAGCAAAAGTTTCTGAAATCAAAACTTAGATGAGTCAACAGTGGGTAAGGAAGTCTCCTGATAATTCAAACCAAAACAATGAAGGAACAAATGGCACCCAAAATGGTGAGTTGGGTGGAACCACCATCTTTGAATAATGATATAAGGAGACAACTAGAACTGTGCATACAAGACATCATACATCAGTTCCAGATATGCTAGCAAGTCCAAATTGACATATTGATGCACTGGGACACATTATGGTTCTAATCAAGTCAGGATCTTAGTTATAATCGAGTTACTCTAGCTTAACCAAGTTAAGTTAGGTTATATGGTTTCAAAGATGCGAAGTTAGTTTTCACCGAGCTTTCGAGTATGCCTGGGAGAACTAATGAGCTACGACAGCTACTATGTATAGAGCATTTAATGAAAAATTTATGGTGAAATTTCTCATAAATGGTGAAATTGAAGGGTTATTCTTTACCAAGGTTTATAGTTTGTAGAGATATTAAGAGATTATAGTGATTTCACAGTGAATTTGTGCTTGAAAGCTTTAGTTGCAGGGAAGTTTCATCAATCTTTTAAACATTATGGCATCCTCATCTAGCAGTAAGATTAAGAAGGGATCTGAGATGTTAGTGAGGAATGCAGTCTGCGAAGCACCAAAGTTAAAACTTCATCCAGCAATCACAGAGGAGATAGAGCCAATGGGAGTCCATTCCCAAATTCCTCCTAAGGTATTGTTGATTCATGACATTCAAACTTTCTATCATTGCACCATTCAACAGCTAGGCACATTAGAGATGAATCGAGCATATGAGGCACTTTGTGTGGATGGAAACCTGAAGCTGGAACACAAGCACCTCAAAGTCAAGGGTTTAACCCATATCTTGCATATGCCAAAGAACTTCTAGATAAACTGGATTAAGTTTATTCTGAGCCATATTCACGACATGCATTTTTGGTTGGAGCAACCCATGAAAATCACTAAGATGATGGTACACCGAGTGACAAGGTACCCAATGCTCAAAAAACCTAAAGCAACTAAAACCCTACCCTGAGCTGATCTAGCTAAGAAGACTCTTGCCGAGTGGGATGGAAGAGGCATGAAGTTGAATGGAGTCACTGAAATGGAGCTAAAGTTCATAATTTATGTGATTGCACATAAGATATACAATTTAAGCTGACCAAACAGTGTTCCATGTGAGGCTGTGGACTTGGCATACAAAGTGGTGAAGAACAATCTATCATTCGACCTAGCCAAGTTGTAGCTCATCCAACTGAGAAAAAACACGGAGAGCATCCGAGCATCTAAGACCAATCTGTGTAAGTTTGGTTTGCTTTTGGTCTGCTTATTCTTTTATGTTCAAAAGTTTTTCCCTTCAAAAGGCACAATTGTATGGAAGAAGGATAGGCCTGTAGTTTATCAAATAAATGAGTTTATAACAGAATTGGGAGATAATTTTGAAAGCGTCATGGATGCTTACTTTGAAAGTTTCAGAGAGAAAATGCAGAATAGATTCAGTATTCCCAAACAATTGGTAGAAGAATATAAGGATGATATATGTTTCCTAGTTTATTGTGACAAAGTGCACATCCAAGCAGTGAAACATAGGGTTGCGTGGGTGAAACCTCTTGAATATGAGGTTAACATAGATGAGATCAGAGACATCATTGAGGCTCTTATTAATGAGCCTAATGATCCTAAAGCATATTTTTTTTGTACTTATGAAGAAGCTAAGGGAAGAATAACATTGGAAATAAAGATTCCCAAAAGCTTTAAGAGAGGAAGGAAAATAATTGAGAAGTTTGGAAAGAAATATGGCAAGCCATCAGACTCTCCTCCTTCGATCACTGAAAGCAAAGAGGATGACATAAAGGTTGAAGAAGAAGAACCTGAGAAAGAAGAAGAAGAGGTAGAAGCAGAGCCTCCTAAGAAGAAGAGGCTAGCCCCCAAGAAAACACCAAAGGCCTCTACCCCTGCCTCCACTGCAAACAAACCCAAGAGATCTATAAGAAAATTGATATTTCCTGAAGAAGATGATGAAGACGATACCGTTACATTCAAGAATCCACCACTTACCTTTGAGCAGAAGGTTGAAGAATTGAAAGAAGGTAGTGGTATGTCAAATCTCATATGATTGAGGATGCATTAGTAGTGAAGATGGAAAGATGGAAGTATGATCCATCTGAATTGAAAAGCCATATGACTGAAGATGTTCTCAAGGCAATCACCATTCATTGGAACAATGGAGTCCAAATTGAAAAGGACATCAGAAAACAAACCTTGAAGCAAGTGATGTCTACTATGACTGATAAAGAGGTAAAAGATGCCATGTCTAACTATGAGAGTAATCACACTCCAAGGTTTAGAAATTTTCAAAATTTGAGCAAGAAAATAGAGGATGTTGTGTAGACCGCAACTAAGTTGTGGAAGTCCATTTTTGAAGACAAGGTAGATGATAAGATAGAGGAACCAAGTACAAACCCTTATGTACAGGTTAAAGATGAAGAACTAACTGAGGTATAGACCATTGAGGAATCTAATGCAAAGCAGATAGCAGTGGAAGTGATGGCATCACTACCCCAATCACCTAGTCTGATTATCTTATCTCCGAGAAAGGAAAAGACCACAGAGTCTACATCAAGTTTAGTAGGAACTGAGCATCAGGCTCTACCTACTACTGGGCCAAGCCAGACCAAGTCACAGAAGGGCACTATAAATCTTTCTATAGTTGGTACTGATTGTATAGTTCATGCTAAGACAATTAATGACCTACTTCAACTGAACACTGAGGACAAGGATTGTTGATATTATGGTGATTGATCATGTAGTGGGTGTTGATACTGTGTCCCTTCTCATCTAGTGGTGATTGATCATGTATTGGGTGTTGATGCTTTTTCAGGAATAATATTTACTTTTTTGGGAAAAAGAAGACCGACATTGTAAAACCCTAAAATGGTCTATTTTAGAGGTTGCCCTAAAACACATGTTATAAGCGGTTGAGATGCATAATGCATTGTAATGTGGGTGTACTATTTTTATAGATAATAAGAAAGGTTGGACAACTGTGTAGGTGGATGTAGTCCAGGTTTTGGGTGAACCACATTAAATCTGTGTGTTATCTGTGTTCAGTTTTATTCTTCTTTTGTTTCTGCATATAACTATTTAATTTATATTGTTCCGGATCTGTCAAACCCTAACAAGGATGATAATGGTAAGGAAATCATTTCTTCACCTAATTCCAAGGTCAAGGCTAAATAAAAGGAAACAATTATTGATGAAGTTGACCACGAGGAAGACATTGTGATTCCTAATTAGGATCTTTCTAACCTGACAGCCGAGCAGATGGACATCCTTGGGGAGCTATGGAAGAAAAGAGAAAAACAACAGAAGCTCCGAGCTGAGAAGAAAAGGAAGTCAATGAGAAAGAACCCATAATGGACCAACTTGTTGACATAGTTCACAAGTTTAATGAAGATCTTAGTGGTCAAGAAAAATTACTGCAGAAGGCAGAGAGAAAACTTGAGAATAAGGTTCTAGAGAATGTTGCAGGTAAGTTTGCAATATATCAAGTGAAGCTATCCACCATTATTAGCTCTCTAGAAACCACTTTAAATAATGTTGTTGAATTTTACCATGGAAATAAAGAACAAGCTGACAAAGATTGACAATGATTTGAAGGCAAGTGCAAACCAGTTGGCACTTGATCCAAGTTCAAGTTCAGCACATTTTGTTAAGATCAAGTATCTGACCGATCTGTAGGCAGAGCTACTGAGGGAAGAAGGAAGAACAAGGGGATCCCTATAAGCTATACAGAGCCAACTCCTTCCTCATATAGATGTCATGCAAAAACATATTGCTCACGCAAAGACACTCATTCATGATAACAATTTTTTAGTTCCAGAGCTTATAATGGATTTGTCTGCAGAAATTCAGATTAAGTTACACATCCTGAAGGTGTTGCAAGACAATTGGGACAAGACTTTGTCTCAAATTTTGAAGATACATAGTGATTTCCTTTCATATTTTGGTATTACCTTGTAGATATGTTTTTTGGCATTTGTGTCAAAAATGAGGGGGGAAAATAGGATATATATGTATATATATGAGGAAATACATGTACAGAGAAAAGGAAGATATATATAGCAGAGTTACAAAAATAGTTTTGAAAAATAAAAAACAGAGTCAGTTGCAACTGAGTTGCAGAGCAGTAGTCAAAACTGAGCTAGAACCCAAGCACATGTAAAGGGGGAGTATTGACTTATCAGTTTGTTTGATCATAATTTTTTGGTATGATAAGTGTTTTTATCACTAATGCCAAAGGGGGAGATTGTAGACCTTATGGAAAGACATATTGTCAATTAGTACCAAAACACTTAGTCATTCATATGGTTACAGTGTTGACCGAGCTAAGCAGTTGCAAAGTCGACTGAATAGTTAGTTCCAAGCAGTATCACCCAAGTCACTAGTGTTACCCTAGTTGCATACCATCTCTGAGTGATTAATGTGGCCCGAGCACCCAGTGTCAACCGAGTGCCAGATTTGCCAAGTTCACAAAATCGCCCGGGTGTCAGCATATCACTCGAGTGGATTACTGGACCCGAGTATCAACATTAGGCTGACTTAGTACATATTGTTTGATACTATTTAATATGATAGTAGCTAACTTGTAGAGGTAATTGATTTGGATAAGTATATATGTAAGACACTTTATTTATCCAGAATAATAATAAAAAAAGAACAATATTGAATACATGTATATACGCGAATATGACAAGGTAGATTTATTAAAAGGCTACAACAATATAAAGGAACAACAGAGACTCATCTATCACATTCAGGTGTTCAGTATTGCATCAAAGGATCTTATTCGACAAATCAGAGTTGCATAGCAGATCATTCACTGGTTCATCCTAACAGGTGTATCAGTCAAATCCTTTAACAAGGTGGACCAAACAGTCCTTCACAAATCTCCTAATAGAGTGCATACTTAACTGTATTGTATAAATCCTTTCACAAGGTGGACCTAACAATCCTTATTGCTCCTAACAGGGTAGACCATCAGAAGTGGTCAATTGTAAGCCTTAACCAACCAACTTTATTAGTGCAGTTCTAAAGCTTGTGGGTATCATCCCCACCCCAGTTTTACTTTCTATTTGGAAGGTTTCTGGGTCACCATATCTTGTGTCAAGTGTTATGAACGTTTATTTCTTTTATGTTCCATACATGCAATTAGATTAGACAATCTAATAAAGGATAAGAGTGAAGAAGTTTTATTGGTTCCTGATTCACCCCCCCTCTCAGTCACCTAGCATATGATATATTTCCAACACCATCATCAGGGTGTAAGAAAGTAAGAGATGAACAATTATTATCTTTTATCATTTTTTAAAAACTACAACAACATATTTATTATATTACATAAAATAAATAATGATTTCAAAATGCTTTCTTAGCAACTCCGAGCAAACCCCAACTCACATTCTATCATTCTTTACTTTAAATACTATACTTTGTCCATATAAATTCTAACTTATCAAAAATTTCTTCAATGTACCCATAGCACACCAAAGTGTGCTTGCTAGCTAATTATATCATTTAACTAGTCATATTTATGTTTATCCCCTTTTCAAGAATCACTTACATTCTAAAGCTTGAATTAAATTGATTTTGTTTATCATATATGTTCTTAATTCAAACACTATACTTTGTCCATATAATTCCTAATTTATCAAAAGGTTCTTCAATGTACCATTGCTAGTTACTAATATTATTTAATTAGTTATATTTATGGTCATACCCCTTTTCAAGAATGACTTACATTCTAAAGCTTGACTTGAATTGATTTTGTTCATACATTGAAGAAGATCAACTTAGTATTATTCAAAAAAAACCTAAAGAAGTCAACACTACCATCATTATATTAGAAAAACGAGTTTACATCTTTTATTACAAAGATAAATTAACAAATAATATTACTTCACTATTTGTGTTTATTCTTCTACTCATTTTATAATTTCTATAAAAATGTCAATATGTTATTATTAACCAAAATATTTAAAAGTATTAATTAAAATATTTTTATTTAAGTTAAAATTTAATTTTTTTTTGTAAGAAAGGGTGCCCTCTTTTAATTGGAGCTTGTGACCTTATATCTACTACAATAAGCTCTTGTCAATAAAGGTAACCTCAGACCTACAAAAAAAAGCTCTTGCCAATGGAGATTTTCATACCTACTACATAAAGCTTTTACCAATCAACTTCCATCAATAATAATTAAATTAATTCTAAACTATTTATTTTTTTAAAATTTTAAAATTAAAATTTAACCATTACTCTATCCTTTGTAACCATGTATGAATGTGTTTATATTTTAATTTTAATCTTTTTTAAAATATAAATAAAAAAATTCAATATTAATTTTACGGTCATTTTAAGTTATTTAAAATTATTTTTGTGAATGTAGAAAAAACAGGATTTTTTGAGCCCAGCTTCCACCATGAAAATACGTTGAAATAAATCATTAGACTTGAGCTCTAAGACCTCAGCTGGGCCCTAACCAAATCCCGAGGAAAATTTTTTTGCATGCAAAGATTACCAAAGGTAGAAATTGGATAGGGAAATGACCTAAGGCGTCCTTACACCCACTGCTCATTACGAACAAATTTTAAGATGCTCTAGGTAGTATCTTGTCATAGTCATGCATGGGTAGTTACAGTGGGTAGACGTTTTTCCTCACCTGCTAGATTTCTTGGCGTATTAGATGGGATGTGTCCTTCCCCGGTTTTGACTTCGAACGATGCACTTTGGGTGTTGTATTCAGCGCAGATGCTGACAGCATTGGATAACCATTATATTAATATTCTGAGATTCCTGTAAACTATGGTGGTTCAGCAGCAATGAGCATCAATGCAGTGGTGTCAGAGTCCAGACCAGTGTAACAATCTGGTACATGAGGCCTGAAGCTTTCAGTCCATGTCATATGTGATGCCTAATCAAGTGTAGGACAGTTTTCTATGTATTATATTATATTTAAAACTCTAGGCCATAGAGGCTTGCCTTTCTCTGCATTTCCAAAACCATGAAAAAGTCCAGTGAATCTTCAGATTCCTCAAAGTCACCCAAGGCCACAACTTATCTTGATATATGTGGGAAACACAGGAAGCAGGTTGAATTGAATCGCTTGACGAAAGAGATTTCGTTGCTAGAAGTATGCCTTTTTCAACCCTCTTCTCCCCTGATCTTAAGGCTGCAGTTTCTTTGTTCTTTCTGAGGTTGTTCGGGAAGATTTTCTTTCTTTTTCCTGAGGTTTTATATGTATTCTGATGGTTGTGGTTATTGCAATGAGTTGTGTATTTGGCTAGTTGGTCAGTGAGTTTTTTATTTAATTTCTTTTATCAAACAGTTTGCCCCCCTAAAACTTCAAAATAGAAAAAAGAAAAATTAAATTGATTAGGTACCCAACTGAACACAGTTTTCTTATCAAACTGTTTGCTATCATGAAAATTTGTAATAGAGTCAATTTCAGTACTGCTGTCAACCCAACAAAAACAAACAGTTTGTTCCTGAAAACTTGAAAAAAATTAAAATAAGCATTTGAGTACCTATTTCCTCCCTTTTTTCTGTCAAACTGTTTGCTCTGCTAAAAGTTTGGGAAAAAGAAAACAATTAATCTGAGTACTCACTGTGGATCCAACAGAAAACAAACAAACAGTTGTTTTCCCTGAAAACTAGGAAAAAGAAAAAAAGAAAAATATGAGTACCCACTATCCACCCAACTAAGCACAGTGAGTTTTCTTTCAAACTCATTGCTCTCCTAGAGATTTGAAAACACATTAGTCAATTTGAGGATCTACTATCAACCCAACAGAACACAACACGTTTTCTGTAGCTACGGTATTACTGTGTCAACTATTTCTCCTGGCTACTTTTGTGTACAGAGTGTAGCTCGTGACTGATTTTAAAATGACTGTTTGTTTGATTAGGATCTGATTGTTAGTTATTAATTTAAACTGTTTAAATACTTTCACTAATAGTTGTGTTTTGTTTGCTTTTTTTTTGGAAAAGGCTGAAAAGGAAGGGTGATTACTGATTTTATTTGGAACTGGATATTCTGTTTTGAATTTTTATTTTATTTTTGTTCTTACTATGTTGTTATTGATTATTAGTTAGTTTTTATCAAATATTAAAATCAAACATTATAAGTTTGGCTTGGGTAGAAATTGTTTCATGACCTCACATTTCCTGGTAAAGATTATAAGTACTAGATTGAAATCTGTTGCCCGCAGTCATACAGTTCACTACCATTCAACCAACCACATAGCTTCTGTTGAATTCCACCAAGTTTCCAAGGGTTATGATTTCTATATGAGTATATAGTTTCACAAACAAGTTTCCTGTTGATTTTTTCAAGATTAAAATGAGCAGATTGACAAATATCAAATTGGAGGCTGAGTGAACTGATAACAGACCATTTCAGCTCCAAGATGTCCACCTTTTCCATTTCTAGTTGCTTAAGCACATTTTCTGTTTTTTCTTGACCTACAAAGAAAACTCAAATGGCAGAGCATTTCAAAAAGAAAGAGATGCTCTCCCCAATCCTCTGTTTGTTCACCGGCATTTGTTTGATAGTAAATCGTGATTGCATATCCTCCACAGACGAGGGGGAGTGTTGAAAATTTGGCAATGTTTACATTCTAGGCCATTCTTCACCTGATGTATCATTTGGGGCAATCTCATCTACCTAAATAATGTACAAAGTCTCTCATTAATGGCTGATGGACATATAATTCCAGTATCTGTTACAGAAGATATTATATAGGACAGTTTTGGACCATCTATGCTTGGTTGTGTGGCAATGATTTACCTCAATATAGAAATGAAACTGGGTTTTTGTGTTGCCACACATCTCACCATTTCTCAGATTCTTTGCTTTTTCAGTGAACTGTTTCATATATACTCCTTTTTGTTTTCACAGTCTGCTCAAATGGCTGTTATTTTGCATGGTCTTTTTACAACATATATTTGTCCTTCGGTGTTGGTCACAGTCCCTATGAACTTTTTCCAACTTCCTAAATGTAATTAATGTAACAGTTTCAGTATTTATGGCCTTTGTTGATCAAAGCCTCGGAATTTGATATTCTTCTAGGATTCTCATCTCTTGATCTGACGAAATGATTTAATAAGTAGATATAGGATCTGGTATTAAAGTTTTTTTCTGGTTACCATCTTAACTACCTATAATTAGTCTGCAATATTAGGTGTTATTTATTGAGATATCTTGAAGAAGTTTCACAAGTGTAGATCTCAAGGCTTTGTTAATAGACAGGGATTAGTTAATACTACATGATTTATCACGGCCTCTCAGGATTTCCACATCACATCCTAGTAACGAAACAAGAATTCGTCCAACCGCAGTTGGGTAGATGAGGATATAAGCACTCATTTGCATCTTATCTTTTATTGTCATATTACTGAAACTGGAAGAACCCTCTATGAATATTCCTATAGGAAACAGTCTCTTTGATTTTTTTCTTTCCTGAATTTATTAAATCTGCCATTTACATTTTTTAAATTGTATCTTTTTTAATGTTTAGCTTATAATATTATTCTCTTCTGGGTGTACTGTAAATTTCAGTGTGTGCCACATGTGATTCTAATATTGATTTTTAATGACAATCTGCATTCATATTACATGCCAAAGTCTTTGGGGGTTTAGCATTGCTATTAAAGCAAAGAGATCCCTTAAACAACACGAATTTCTTCCTTGTTCCATTATTCATATTTGAGTGCTAATTGTCTTATATTTGAGTTGGTCAAGATTGTAGAACCCATTTTCTGTATCACAGGAAGAAATCACAAGAAAAATGTAAATGCAAGTCAAATGAATCAGTGTACTAAATATGCATATTTATGTTTCTGTGTAACTATTTTTTTCTAGTTCTTTTGTCAAGCCCTGTGCAAATGTTCAAAATGTGATAAGACCTACATAGTGTCTAATCACGAACCAAAATCTGAAGGCTATTTTCAAGGTAAAAGGTTTGAAAGTTAATGTTTCAACCAATACTATTGTTTTGACTGACTACATCCTGGAAAACATTAGCCAAGCTACCGATATCTATTTCATTTGAGACTAGTCCTAGAATATCCTAGATTTTGAAGCTGACCTGATAATTGATGACAAAATTTCGAATACATGAGATTTGAAAGACCATAGAGAATAAAGTTGACCTTGGTGAGGCTTCTGTAAAAGCTTCAAAGTTCATTTCTATCAAAATCTATGCAAAAAGGTTGATTTCAACTGACAATATTAACACAACTAGTTTAAAAAAAGTTCATGTTCTACATGATTTGTAGTTCTTAAAAGGGATTAGGATTATTAACTTCATGCAAAAAGTACACAAAACTGACTTTCAATCTAAGAGCACATTGGAATGTCCAATCATTGTACTTGGCTCGTTATCATTCTTTTTTGAATTTTAAACTGGAAACTAAACAGATGGATTCCTTTGTTGAACTTGTTATTGTCTTTCTTTGGAGCTAGTTTTTCAACTGATCCTTCATAATCTTCTCTACTTTTGAGCCTTGAGGTTAAAATTAGACAACGTTGAGTTTATATGGCCTCACCTACCTATATTTATTGTTATTACCCTATATGTAGATAGTAGTTTACTCTCTAAATTTAAATAGAGATTTGTTTTCTCCAACCAAGTGTTGATTTCTCTGAGAGTGGCATTTACCCTGCCTTGAGAATGCTTTTTTTATCAAAAACTTTGTATGTGGTAGTGAGTTATGAAAAATAGCCAAGTTTAAATTTAGCCAGGCCTCATTTATCTTTAGTAACTACCCCAGATGTAGATAATGTTGTACACTCTGAAATCAAATACAGGCCGCTTTTATCTCCAATTAACTACTACCAACTCTATATTTGCAGTAATTTTACTTATCTTTATGCCTTCAGAGCTACTGAGTTACTCTTCAAAATGACAGTTCCTATGATTTGCAATTGCCTCTCTCAAAGCATGGCATGCAATGGAATTCTGTGCTTGAAAAGTCTCCCTTTCTAGTGAGAGGAAGATATTAAGCTCAAAATGTGGAATAATAAATGCTTTAGTAGCCATTGTGCTCTGTAAATTAATGACTGATGGAATATATCTTATGAGAAAGAGATTGAATCATGATTTAAAGCAAGAGGAAGAAGTTAACCTAAAAGTTTGGAATAATAAATGCTCAAGCAGTCATTGTGCTCTATAAATTAATGACTGAATGAATATATATCCTATGAAAAAGAGATCACATAGTGAGTTATTGAGCAACCATGAACGAATCTAAAATTGCCCAGATACTGTGAATGCACTTCTGTTGTATGCCATGGATAAGTTAGTTTGCATTCAGTTGGGAATAACATATTTAAAAATATAATGGTTATAAGTATCCCTTCTATATTTCATGGGGGTGCATCCCGACTTCTCAATTCCCCATCTTTTTCCTCATCCCTTTCTAAAGAGAATGATCTAGAATAAAGGGTGGAAGAAGTTAGCCAAAGGTTTAGTTATGTTTTCCTTTTTGTCTTGTACGAACTGTAATTTAGCATCTTTTTTATGGTTTGAATTGTAAATAGAATCTAAGCATGTGTCTTTAGTAATGAAGAATGGTTGTTTGCCATTGTGATTAAAATCTAAGCACATGCATTTTGTGATTGTGAGTTTTCTGTTGGCAATTGCCCTGAGTCATACTGTTGTGTAAGGTAACTTCTGGAAATTGTAAAGAGGCATCCTTTTGTATTGAGCTTCAAAGTTCTGACATTAGTTATGAATGTGATTGTGATAATTAATGAACATGTTATAATATATTTCGGTAATAATGATGCCATTATTGCTGGCGCTCTTGACTTGTGCACTTTTGTGATCAGGTGCATTCACTTCATTTTTAAATTCTTTAATTAATTTTTTTGTAAATTTTGTACATGGCAGAGTTATTTAGGAAAATTCATCAATAAGTATCATGAAATATCTTTCTCTGTCTCACCAAGTGTTTTTCAAAAGATTCAAATTAGAATACTATCTGATGGCTAATACACAAGGTTTGCATGGGCAGACAAACGTATAACTAGTTTTGAAGCTTTTGACAATTTGGAGAGAAATCTCTGTATTGACCTTGTCAAATACAAGGATATAAGATGATACAAGTGAGTTTAGACTTGAGCTGAAATGACTTGAGAAGGAAAGGCAATAGCTTATCGAGGCAGATAACAATTGCGCTAGAATAAACATTTTGATTTTCCATTTGTTATTAGAGATTGCTGGAAT
The DNA here is from genome assembly GCA_018584345.1 of Thuja plicata. Classification (NCBI taxonomy): domain Eukaryota; kingdom Viridiplantae; phylum Streptophyta; class Pinopsida; order Cupressales; family Cupressaceae; genus Thuja; species Thuja plicata. Next base: position 173,908 of record MU227981.1, on the reverse strand, counting down.
TTATCCTTTAGCACACGCTATAGAGATATGTCAAAATTACCTCAACCTAAGCAATTTAAGATAGTCACTTCTTTCCTTTCCACCAAAAGGAGAACTTGGTTGAGGCTGTAGCATTTAGTTGTGACAAGGAATTTTGGCAAAAGTTGGATGTATTAAGAAGGTAAGGAAAATTTTGGCAGATGCTCTATCCAAAGGATTGGAGGAATACACAAGTGTAAGGTTTGCTGAGTTAGGATCTAAAAAATGCATACAAATATGGTAGGTGGTATTAAGAATCATACAAATCTTCTTAGGATGTTGATTAGTTATGGGACTTAAAAGTGGAAGTTTTCATTTTGTGGTGTAAGAATATGATGCAGAGGGTATATCAATGCTCAAACAAAACCTCTCAAGCTCTTTTGATCAACTCTTGAAGTATTTGATCCCTATGGAATCTTGACCCCTATGTAGGATCACACCCACATATGTTCCTATGGATAGGACTTGGACCGTTGTCTCTCCTTCATCCAAAACATAACAACACCCAACTACCTCAGCAACTCTGAATCTTTGGAGATACAACTCCTCACATCATGCCCATCTTGCACTAGACCTTGTATAGGACACTCAAAAGCAACCTTCACTATGTCCTTACACAATTGACTCCTTAGCCCCAAAAAATGTCCAAATAACTTAGAACATCACAGTTTGCAACTTGAAACAGACCCACAACAAAATTTGTTGAGACTTGCTTTGTAATGGCGGCTGCTCCCTTGTAGCCCTACTTTCGGATTGATTCGACCTTAACTCCCAAACCTTCCACACAAGGACACAAACAAATTAGGTTTTCAAATACCCTTTTCCTGGATACAAAACATACCTCAGACTTAGATCTGGGTTCCTTCTTTGACTGGTCAATTTATGACTGATTACAGGGACCTAAAAGGGCTAATTAGGTCTGATTTACAAAGCAAGTGATATGACGATGACTTCCTCCACACAACCAATGTTTGGGACACTTCTAACTATGTTAGAAAACATCAAATTCACCATTACTTAGGGTCTGCTCAATCATTTGGTATCTCTGTTCACAACTTTTTTGTTACTTCCTGCCTGCCACATAGAGATGTCAGGCCTAGGGCTTCGTAATGCTCCTTACTGTCTCCATCTCCCAGTTTGAGACTTCATGAATCTTAAAGTACATGGGAAGACCTAACTTTCCACCAAGGGCCGTGATTTTTCTATGGTGGAAAGTCAAGTTATTTGCATTTCTCTGTCAGACCCTAGGTAGACGGATTTACAGACTGGTTTCACCAAATTCACTATAACTTCCTTCAAACTTGATGGATCAACTTCAAACCAACTGCAGAAGGTAATTAACTCATTGCTTCAAACATTCATGTGCATCAAACCTATCAATCAATCCGTACTGAGCCGTACAATGCAAGAAAACAACAAAATTCAAGGGAAATAGAGTAGTTTATTAATTTCTCCTGCCAAGTCTTCAACAACAACTTGATGCCTTGACCTCCTGAGGCATAAATAGCCTTATTTCAACTCCCTCAACCAACTTCAACCAAAGTTTGAACCATATGGCCGTTGGAGGGGCGAGTTGCGCTTTTTGGCAAAAGTTGCTCAAAAGTTGCATTGCAACATTTTGACAACATTTTGCATTTCTTTTCATCAACTTGCCAAATTACTTTGTTTGTTGGCCAAACATGACCCTCAACATGAAAAAACTATAAATTTATCATTTTCCTACTCTTCTTGGGTCTTTGATCAAGTTTGACCACTTTGACCATTACATGCCTATTCAGGACCTAGTGGCTTATAGCGTTGCAAATTGGTCCCAATTCCTTACAAAATGAAATGAAATGGTCCATGGGACCGTCTACATCACAAACAACCAAAAACCAATGTTTAGCCTTCATGGATCTCCATGTGCTTTATGGGGCGCTCCTGCACCAGAATTGAAGTCTATCTTCTAAATTTCAAGCATAAAATGTAATATCTTGATGAATTAGAAGATCAGTCTGTTTGCAAGCTGTTTTGGGATTAACAAATCATATTAAGCAACATATAGTTATAGTAATCAGGAAAACTTGAGAAAGCATACAGAGAATCAAATGAAGCGTTTGTTGATAATCAAAGAAAAAGTTACTTGCCAACATGATTGACTATGCTCTGCAAATAACAAGAGTTTTGTGGGAAGGTATCTCCATGGATTTTCCCAATCGTTCAACAAGTACAAAACAATAGCATGATAAGATCTTTGAGTGGTTGATAGCTGTAATAATCACAGAAAGATTAATTCCTTGTTGAATAAGGATAAGGGCACAAGAAAGATCATAATAGTGAGGTATTCTCAAGATATGAAATTCCCGGAGAGGGACAGACAGGGATTCCAATAATGGAGTAGGTGGATGAGATCATTGAATGGTCAAGCTGGTCATTTTCGTAACCATCAGGGCCTTATTTTTTGCGCAATTGGCTAGCCACTTTTTGTTCTGATGGACTGACTGTTGATGGTTGAGCTACCTACCTATTTGAAAGGGAGATGCCAACTGATCTGAACTATGGAAAGGCTAATCAAAACTAATGGGACATGCATAATTGAGCTACTGACTACGACTTGTCCTTACAAGAAAGTTCATGAAGAAACTACATAATGCCTTGGGAGAGTTGAATATCCATGGTCAATACAATCTGCAAAATATTGATTATAGACAAAGGGTAGATAGAGTAGTAGAAGATGTGTTCCAATTTGACAAGTTTGCAATTCTTATGATTGTGGTCAACATTCGACAATATTTATTCCTCCACTTGAAGTTATATATTGCAGCCCTTTGTTTCTTTGCAATTATCTTTGTGAATTTTTATTGGAAAAACATGACTCGTGTTTGAGATTTTACAAGATACCTTGAAGTTGAAAATGTAACAGGAACATTGATAAAGTGCAGAAATTCTGGAATGTATCAAGAGTAACATTGCTTTTAAATAAGTCAGAAATGGGAATAAAACACTACTTTCAATCAATAAAGTCTCTTCCTGCCCTAGAAGGTAGGCAATCTTGTTACAAAGGATTTGTGGACTTTTTGGCTTTTGAGGAAAATATTTGAAAACTGCATATGAGGTTTCGCTACAATTTCCTTTCACATCACATGTATGTTGTGAGTTTTTTATGAGAGAAAATTCCAGGATTTTATTAAATATGAAAATGTAAAATATTTAAACCACACGATTTCATTGGTATATAGGTTTAGGCGGAAGAAATCCATTAGAAAATGCAGCTAGGAAATAAAAAACATTCCAGAGAAGCCTCGTTGCAGCAATAAATTGCTGGAAAAACCAGTGAAAGCCAATTCTTTCTTGGGAAGAACAGCACTTTCAAGCAATTTATTTGAAAATTAATCCTATTTTTGGGAGATGCTTGCAGTCATTTGAGAACCACCTTTAACTATCTAGAAGGCACTTTATCCATTAGTAGATTAATTGTAGGTATTAGTGCCAACTAGGAACAATGCCTGACTACAAATTGGAGTCGAACAACTTTAGGAGCTTTTTCAATGCATCAATGATAATTAGAGAAGCATAATTTAGGGTAGAGAGAAGGCATGCATTTATTATTGTTGAGGATTGGAGAGGACTGATATCACTCTTGAAGGAAGAGAAACTTATGAGGACAAAGTTTATTTCTGTGACCTATGCTATGGTAAAATCTATATTTTCTCTTTGAGCAACCTCAAAACTGCTGGAGAAAGGATTCTTGAGATCTGCTATTTTTTTTCTTGTAGTAATCAAAATTTCAATGAGGTTAGTATTCATGCCAGTACTAAAAGAGTAGTGCGTTTTTTTGGATTATTTTTTGCCGATTTCTTTTCATTTCAAATATTTGCTGACTTTTTTGGGATTTTACCCAAAATATGATCCTAAAATCAGGATATTTATGATGATATGATATCAATATGATAACAGTGTTTTTCTGATACATGTATGTGCATGATATTCATAGTAATCCCCACTTAATAAGCCTCAATTAATATGTAGAGGGATCCTATAAATTTTCTATCTTATCAACAATATGATATCTTGAAGTCCACTCAATCAATTGGTTTAAGGTATGTAAATGACATCTTGTTTTATCAACAATGTGTCTTATTGTTTGCTTGTATATTGTATGACATTTCTTTTATGCCAGTTGAATGGAGGAGACAATATTGAGAACTACTTTTTTTTTGCACTAGGATACATGGAGATGTGATATTCACATTACTCAATTGATTTGGAAACGCAAGGCTACTTAGTCCACCAAGTGAATGCATTGAAAATATATCATTTGCAATCAGTGATATCTGTTGTTTGCAGGCAATTATGCTGTCTTGGAAATTATGGGGAAGTGATGCCATCGTAATAGCTGAATGTTGACGCTAGTAGATAATTTGAGTTGATGCTAGAAATAGGGTGCCAGACGTCATAGAAGCATTATTGAAAATCAACACGTGGAGAATTACAATGAACTACTTGGTGAACAATTAGTTGTAGGTATGCACTCATATTAATTCTAGAATTATTTCCTGCCAATGTTATCTGTGCAATAGGTTGGAGAGAATTGGTATCTAATAAAGCCTTTCTTTGGTTTATGTCTTTGACATATATATTTCAAATAGATTTGGAATTGAGGATGATAATAAATTAGTATGGTTTGAAAGAACCTTATAGAAACAAAACATTCATGTTTGAGTGAATTCTTGTAGAAAGAGTGTAAATAGAAATAAAAATAATGATGTTCATTATTTTGTAATGATCAGGTATGATGGGTAGATGCCACCGTTTGGGTTAGTATTTAAAAAGCCATGAATTAAATGTAAAAATACATATTTTTTGGGTCACTTTGGGAAGATAGTGATTTGAAAAGTAGGCTATGGAAAAAGGAGAGGGCATTAAAAGTGTATCTAACTTGGGTTATGGTTTACACTTGGGATTGTCTTGACTAGGACTTGTGGTGCTTAGGCACATTTTGTGTTCTTACACAAGTGCCTTCCAGAGTGTGCCATAGTTACGAGGCATTACCACTAATTTTTAGAGATGGAGCTAATTCTAGAATTTATCTCAAGATGACTTGGCTTTTTGGATCTCAAATGTAATATTTGAAAGTTGATGATAATGGATTTAGTTACTTCCACTTATTAAATTTAGTATTTCATATTTTAAATGTTTAGCATTGTAACTAATTAAATATTGGTCATAAATAAATAAATTTCCTAAACTAAAATTGTGTGTAGATACTGTTAGAATTGAGGAACACTGAGGGGGGGGGGGGGGAATCAGTGTTCTAGCACTTTTAACCTTTTTAACTTGATTGCATANTTCCTAAACTAAAATTGTGTGTAGATACTGTTAGAATTGAGGAACACTGAGGGGGGGGGGGGTGAATCAGTGTTCTAGCACTTTTAACCTTTTTAACTTGATTGCATAACCATAAACCAAATGAAATTGAAAGTAAACAAAAAAAACATAAACAAAGCATCCACAATACCATAACCATGATTTTTTTTGTGGAAATCCGGTTAAGGGAAAAACCACGGTGGGGATGGAACCCACAAGTAATTACTTCTTCTGAAATAAGATACACTATTAAAAGTTTAGTACATGAGGGGAATGCACATGCATTTAGGCTCAGAACCTAGAGCTCATTGCTCGGATTACAAAATAGGTATACAACCCTTAGAGGCACACTGCCATACAAAATAATTCCATCTACAAAAGTGAATTGGGAAATAGCATCAATAATGCCTATACAGTTCCATTCAAGTACAATATATCTGCTTATCTGATAGCCAAACCTTTGATCACTGATCCAACATTCACACACATCATATGACTATCATCTCCAACCAGTGCAACACCAAATCTTCACAAAAACTCAAGCTTATATACTCAATAGAAAAATATAATAAGTTAACTTGTCGGCTACAAGAACAAAACATGTAATGTGTAGAACCTTGATCAAAACAATAATCAAATCTTCATGCTAACCTCGACCAAAGCATATATAACATCTATTATGTTAGCTCTACCAATAATTACGCTCAAACCGATCGGATCATCGATCTGATAGTATTGCTGATCGATCCAACAAGTAATTGTCACTGTTTCTCACACTTCTCTGTATGCCCGATACTTAGAAATTTATATCTTCAACAAATATCATCATAAACTAATGCGATCATAGATATAGATAGGATACGACCTGTAGAAGCGCCTGCTAACTTTGCACTTCACAACTCGTTCGCATTTGTCCATACCGATCCTTTTACCAATCCGTATACACTGCTCCTCTTCTTCCATACTTAGCCAATTTTGCATTCTGACCTTCGGTAATACCAAAAACTGTTAAGTAACCATAAGAGACATATGTAGTTGTCATCATTGACAACATACAAGATATCCAATGCAGTGTCTCTTGCCAACAATCTCCCCCCTTGGCATTGATGGCAACACTTAGTGAAAAATGACTAAGTGTCCAAGAAAAATGCCAATCACCAAGAGGTCTCTCCTAACCAAAAAGAATATGTGCTCCCCCTGAGTCAAATAGCTCATTTTTCACCTCATCTCTCCCCCTTTGACATCAATGGCAAAGGCTAGGGTCTCCCTCAAAATTTAACTACCAAAATCCTATATCATCCGCTTATATACTAAGTAGCTGATCCTGGTTCGGCAAAATTTTTTTTGGGCCGGATCCTGGTTCCGCGGGTATATATATAGACATTTTTGAAAAATATATATATATTATTATAAATTTATATATGTATGTATATTCATAGGTTCCATACATTTAACGTGTCAATGCTCATTCATCATTAGTTCAAAACTTCAAAGTTGAAACATATAATGATAATAATAAGAAGTTAGAAGCGTGATTCTCATATGACATAATGATAAAATGACAAATCCATAATTGTCAGTATATGATTATATCATATTCATACTTTGCAAAAGTCTCAAATTGTCATTACATGTTGAAAATTTAAATCACAAGCATAAAAGGGTTGAATTAGGGTTTAGAAGGGTCAAATTAGGTCTAGTTTGACTTTATTTATTAAAAAAAATAAAATAAAAGTCAATGTGGGCCTGTTTTTGGATGCCCAGATTTTGGATTCCGGTGGATCCTTCTGGATTCCTGTGGATCCTCCCGGATTCCTCTTGGATTCCTCCAGGGTTCTGGAATGGAATCCAGGTTCTCCCTGGGTTCCTCAGATTCCATTCCAGAACCTTGGAGGAATCCAAGAGGAATCCGAGAGGAACCAGGTTCCGGATCGTACCAGAACCAGGATCCGGGCCTCAACAGAGGAATCCGGTAACATAGCTTATATACATAAGTGTGCAAAGTATACTTACAATAGTTTAAATATGTCTGAGAAATTGCTCCTCAGAGCTGCAAAATCTGTCCCAACTCTTTTAATGCTTTTTTCAATTTGAATCTGTCCACAAACTGCATATGCCAATTTCTCTGTTTCAACCAAATCGGGTGCATCAGGACATTCATAGGCTACAACTGCTTCCTTTAAACCTCTCAACAGAATATCAAGTTTGGGAACTATTAGGTTCATTAGTTCTCTGATCCTTCCCTTTACTTTGTTCCTCTCCATGACAAGAGATCTGATTTTATCATTGAGTGTTGTCACTTGTGCCAAATGAATCGATGCTAACTCCTTCAAGGGATCAAATCCTTGTGATATTTCTGATAGTTTAGTCTCACTGTCCTTAAGGATTTTGTCAATATCAGCTACATGCTTAGGATAATCAACATAAGATTTATAAACTTTACCTCCTTTAGACAATGCCCCCTTCAGTTGCTGAATAGCAACACCTAAAGAGATTTTTTCATTTGCAATCATATCATTCAACTGATTGAATCTACTGGCATTGAATTCATTTTGAACTTTGATCATTGCAGACTTTTCTAAAGTTTCAAAGTGACTGTCAACCGCATCCAATAACCCTTCAAGTTGACTAGATGTAGACACATTTTGATCAAATTTGTAAGTTGGCATGATCTTACCTAAAACATCTGTTGTCCTAGATAGAAGTTTGTTTCCCTTCTCATTTGTTTTCAAAATTCGCTCTCTTGCTTTGGCATGAGCAACTGTAGCAAGTCCCATCAACTGATCTTCACTGAGAGTGTCCAACTTAATTGGACCTTGTATAATCTTCATTTCAATGACCTCCTTTCCAAAGAATTTAGCCACTACCTCCGCAGTGTCTCTTGCCTCCTCAACCATCTCATGTTTCAATTCCTCTGTCTACTCTTCCATAGGATTATGCTCTTCCCTCACTTTATCTTCCTTCAGATTTTCATCATGAATTGTTTCTACCTCTACCTTTCCTTTGTCTGATTCCTCATGTGTTTCATTTGACCTGTCATCTGCATTATCTTTTGTCACTTCATCCTTCATAGCCTCATATTTATCTTTTGTTATAGTTGCCTTATAAATCATTACTCCAAGTATGTCTTTTTCATCATCATTAGCTGCAGAAAGTGAAATAGGTACACCGGATATAAAAACATCTAGTTCCACATCCAAAGTCTAAAAACTTGTAGATTCATGCATCTTTTTCTTATACTTTTGTGATGGCCCTTCATATTTATTCATCAACAATATTTTGCTTATCGCTTCTTTAGTCTCTATTGCAACTTCATCAATCTTACCACTCATGATCAGATTTATCCTTGTTTTGGTTAGCAATTCCCTTTTAGCTTCTTTAAGAAGTATTTTCAACCCATCTGTTGCTATAATCAAACATAGTCTGATTATGACTGCCTCTCTTATCCTTTTGTCTTCTTCTAATGTAGTTAGTCTTCTTTCCTCAAGTTTGATAAACAGATCATCAGGGATTTCCCCTTTGATCTCAACAAGTGCTCTGTTGTATTTGTTCAGATATGCTATTGTTCCTTCCTCTAATTTCTTCTTTTCTTCATCATATCTATGATAATATTTATTCAACTAAAACTAAAATTCCATACGCAGTCAGTTTCTTTAACGCATCATCCACAGTAAATTATGGCTTTCCAGTAACAATTTGTTCAGGTATCTTGCCGATCACCACTTTTGCTGCCTTAGCTCCTTCGGTCCTTAACTTCTTCGAATCATTTGAATCAGTGGACTTATCCGTGTCATAATCTTTGTTCTCTTATGTGGCCCTTTGTTCTTTGTCCTTACCCCTTTGCTCTTTGTCCTTACACTTTTGCTTGTTGATTCAGAAACTTCCTTCGGTTTGACTGATTTAAGTATATCAGGATCTACTTCATAACCCATAGGCATGATCCAAGAAGTCCTTGGGTCAGCTGCTTTTACAAGACAATCACCAGTTTCAACCATGAAACAAACTGTCTTCATATCTCTCCACAATCTCCCTCGGGATTCTATATCTGCTCTGCATTTCCTTCTAAAAGGTCTTGAAATATCCCCATAGTTTTTCTGTCACTGATTGCTGATTCTGTATAAAGTAGTACTGACTGATTTGTATAGCCACTGGTATGTCTTTTTTCCATGTAATGTTACCGATCCCCGGAAAGTAATTCATGAAATAGAAGAATATATGTATGATCAATGATCCATATTTCAATATTTGTTTCCTGTCCTTTATCTTTCCCAAATTCTCCATAATCTGCATTCTCAGGATCTCACAAATTTCATATATACAGTGGAGGTGCATCATCATCTATACTGATAGGCTCTTTTGCTTCAAATTTCTTCTTTTCTTCTTCTTCATGCTTTCTTCTAGCTTTAGCCATTTGCTCTTTAGTGAAACCCATCCTTTCACCCATAATTTCAACTTCTTTTCTCACTTTTCTCTTCATGGATGAATTGTTTAGCTTTAGATGTACCTCCACACTCTTCTCCTTGTAGGTACCGAACCTCTTTTCATTGGTGTCTATCGGTTTATCCAACATGTCTTTTGCATATGCTTCAAGTAATATCAGGATCTACTTCATAACCCATGGGCATGATCCAAGAAGTCCTTGGGTCCGTTGCCTCTTCAAGACAATCATTAGTTTCAAGTTTTCAACCATGAAACAAACTGTCTTCATATCTATCCACAATCTCCCTCGGGATTCTATATCTGCTCTGCATCTCCTTCTGAAAGGTCTTGAAATATCCCCATAGTTTTTCTGTCACTGATTGCTGATTTTGCATAAAGTAGTATTGACAGATCCTTGCAAATGAAGAAAGATTGTTGAGGGCTATGACACAAGCGAGTAAAAGTAATAGGATGGATGTTTCTATTTTCACTGGTTAATTGCATCCTAAGGATTTGATAGATTGGATTGGTGAATTAGAAGATTACTTTTAGCTTGAAGATATCAGAGATCCACAGAGGGTTAGGTTAGCACAGACTAAGTTGAAGGGTCATGCTGCCTTATGGTGGAAAGAATTGCAGAAAGATAGAGAGGAACATGGTGAACAAAAAATTACTAGATGGAGGGTGATGGTTGCTGGGTTAAAGGCTAACTTCATTCCTAAAGACTATGAATTAGAATTGTTCAAGAAGTTGCAAAACTTGAAGTAGAAAGACATGAGTGTGAAGGACTACACCGAAGAGCTCTACAAGATGACAATCAGATCTGGACACCGAGAGGTATCTAAGGAGAAGGTGGTTAGGTATATTAATGGTCTGAGATTTAATATTTAGGATGAGCTGAGTATGTTGCGAATTTCTTCAGTTGAGTATGCTTATCAGTATGCATTGAGGGCAGAAGATAAGTTGAAGAGGAGGTCAAGTAACCCTAGAGGGAAGGAGAAGCAAGCAAGTAGCAATGACAAAGAGAAGCAAACCATTGAGGTGGAACCTGATCAAAAGACACTTAGGACAGGGAATGGTAGCAAGGAATTCAAAGGCTCTTGTTTCAAATGTGGTGGTATAGGACATAGAGCTTTTCAATGTTCTGAAGGATCTAGCAAGAATGTGGGAAAGTAGAATCTCGTGGCACATGAGGAGTGAGCTACTGATGAACTTGAGGAAAATATGGCAGAACCTGAGATGGGAGAATCTCTTATGCTTAGGAGACTCATGTTGAGTAAGAAGGAAGTTGAACCTATTCAAAGGAGGAATTTGTTTAGGACTATCTGCAAATCAGGAGGTAAATGTTATAAGGTTCTTATGGATTGTGGTAGTACAAATAATTTGGTCTTAGAAGAGATGGTGCAGAAGATTGGCTTGAAGAGGTTTAAACATCCTTGTCTTTATGGGATAAGTTGGTTTTCAGATGAACACATGGTAGAGGTGAAGGAACAGGGTTTGGTGAGCTTCAACATTGGACCTTACAGAGATGAGGTGTTATGTGATGTGGTATCTATGAGTGCTTGTCATGTTCTATTGGGTAGACCTTGGCAATTTGATAGAGGAGCTATTCATGATTGCAGAAGAAATTTGGTCACAATAGAGAAGGATGGAAAAAAGTTTACTTTGGTATTTTTGAAGGAGGCAGAGGGGAGAAGTGCAAGGAATCTGAGCATGGTAAAGAGTTGTTGTTCAAAGAAGTTGAATACAGAGGTTGGTGTGGATCTGAAGAAGGATCTTGAAGGCAGATCAAAGAACAAGTTGGTATCATACTGTAAAGTGAAGGAGCATAAGACCTTGGTTGCTGATCAGATGAAGGCTTGTAGCAGAGGTAATTCAGTTTTGCGAAAGAAAAGAGGTAATGGTTAGAGTTTGGATGTTGATAGGAGGTATGACAAAGGGAGTATGGAGCAGAGTAAGCTAATGGATCTGATAGAGAGAAGAGCAGAAGTGCAGAGACAGAGAGCTGCAGATAAAGACGATATTTGGATCAAGAATGAGCATGGGATTTATGTCCCGAATCCTGTCAAATGTTCATATGTTTCTCTTATGAAACATTTTCTTCTCACCAAGGGTGTCCGATGCGGGAGCATCCTTGGGTCATTGGCAATCTTGCATCACCCAAAAATTTTTTCCCTTTCAGTTTGTTCTTAGTTTTGTTTCAGTTAGCAGTTCTGTGTTTCTTGCTGTGTTCCTTGGCTTTAGATCATTTGCTGCTGCGAACTTGAGGGTTTGTTCTGGACATCATGTTTTACCTATGTTTGGGTTCGCACCTCATTTGGATACTTCACTGTGGAGATATTAAAGATTCTTGGTCAGTTCTGGTTGTTCTTCATGTTCTAACAGTCAGTTGGAGTTTTCCAATCCTGTGAAGCGATTCCTAATCGACGAAGCTTGGTGACTCATCTCCTGATGTTCTTGGATCTTTGGTCTCTCTTGGATCGCGCGTCAATTCTATATCTTGGCATTGAGATTCTTATGATTTGGGTCTTGACCTATATTTGTTGTATTGCGTTTTCTTATTCTTGGAAAATGTAATTGATCTGGCAACATATGAGTTGCGAAGGTTCTATATATTAAGGCTCTTGATATTTGTTTGGGTAGCAATTAGAGTTCTCAAGAAGATAACCTTGGGAGGTTAGCATTAGGGTTTGGTCTAGATTTTGGTTGTAATTAGGCATGTATGTTGAAAGTCTGTAATCTGCATGTTGCAGGCCAATGTGATGTAAATACTTGATTCTATGAAATGCGAATATCTATTATAGCATGATGATTGTCTATTCTTGATTCTGAGTTGGTTGTTTTCGCTGTGTTGACTCTTGGTGCATGGTTGGACCATCTCCATTGGGGAAAGTCCTGCCATGACTATGTCAAGTACCCAAGGGAAGCACCCAAGGGCAAATACCTGAGGGAAGCAGCTGAGGGAAAATACATGAGGGAAGTACCCAAGGGAAGCACCCGAGGTCAAATACCCGAGGGAAGTACCTGAGGGAAAATACTCGAGGGAAGCACCCGAGGGAAGTACTCTCGGGAAGTACCCGAGGGCAAATACCTAAGGGAAGCACCCGAGGGAAAATACCTGAGGGAAGTACCCGAGGGAAGCACCTGAGGGAAAATACCCAAGGGAAGTACCCGAGGGAAGCACCTAAGGGAAAATACCCGAGGGAAGTACCCGCGGGAAGCACTCGAGTGAAAAGTACCTTCGACACTCGGCACCCTTTGGCTTCGGACAGTAAAGTTCCACTTGTACAGAAAAGTAGGCTGCACACTTCTTACACTCCGTATGACAATGTTACTTCCAATGAAGGATCTAATCGTAGATAATTCCTCCGTCGATAAGATTATTGCAAATACAGAAATGAATCAACACATAGTATACACCAACAACATTGAATGGCCAAGAACTAGATATTTGTAATTATATTTCCACATTGTAGAGATAGATCCAACAATGAAGTACAAATTGAAATATCTGAGTGATATCTTCAACGACAGACTAGGGTGACTGTGAACCACCCAAACTATGATTATAGAATAGAGAGGGTCTTGCACCTCCGAAACTGCATATAAATTGAATTCCAACTGGAATTGCAAATACACAAGACCAATAAACTCCACGATGATTACCTACTGAGCCAACAAATACCTTATAAAGGCCTCCAAGAAGTTTCTCGAAAGTTACAAACAGGCCGACATACATTATTTATTAATTTTATTACTTGGGCCCCTTTTTAATTAATAATTAAATTAATTAATTAACTAAGTCCTTATGATATGATTTAAATTTTTGGACCACTTAATTAATTAACCTAATTAAGTTGCTTATGAAAATTGGGGACATTACAAATCCTCGCTGCCCAAAGATTGCTTTCTCTCAAGCAATCTGTCATCAAACAGTTTGCCGACTGCGAAGCTCCAGGATCCCAAACCAAGCGTGGGTGTCAAAGGCCATAACGCCAAAAATCTCCATGCTGCACTGTGACTGATGGGGAGGTCACCTTACTCCTAGACTCCTACTCTTTCTTAGGAATCTCACCTTGGACCCTATTCACTTCAGGATCCTCTAGACTCACACTTGAGTCTCTTAGGGTTATTCTCAGACCCTAACCAGAAGGACTTCTATACTCCCTTTCCCTTAGATTTCCTACCCACCGAAATGCTTCACTCTTCATCTCATCTTACTCTCCATGACTGAATACAGTCAGTCATGCACCTTCTCCTTCTATCTCTCTCTCCTACAAGTTCTCTAGCCGGACCATTTAGCTCGCCTAGGACTTGTCTACAATTCTGACTAGCCTCGTCTCAATCCCAAACACAGAAACAGAAATAAAATACATGAGGGATGCTTCTTGACGGTCACACTCCATAGAATGGATTATCAGAGTCAAAAAGCATCCATGATACTTAACTGAATTCAAAATCCTACTCTACAGAAGTTTGCACACAACAGAAGAACACACATAACACACAGGAACTATTCTTTATTGAAAGTCTGAAAATTACAAAGCAAACTGAAATCTTCTTCGCTAGTCTACTCAGTCTCTAACTCCTCCAACCTCTGTTACAAATTTCCTTCCTTCATTTTATAACTCGGCCTGTTCTTGACTGTAACCGTTTCTAGGTTACCTGCCGTCTGAAGATTCTAACTGCCTCGATTCTTCATCTTCTTCCTGTAACTGTCATCAAGATCTTCCTCTGCATGGTTGTCGACGTGGACAACATTTTCCTCCGTGTCACTGACTTTTCCGCTTCTCTCCGTGATATTGACAAGTCAACCTATACTTTGAATGTTAGTCGCACTGTCACGAGACTTAGAAACCATGTATGCCTTATCCTGCGACTTGGCGATGCGTTGTCGTCGCGTTATCGCAATGCTTATAAACTTCACTGCCTGTTATCCAGCGACTTGGCGATAACTGTTGTCGCGCTCCCGCAGCACTCAAAACCTTACTGCCGATTAGTCTGCGACTGTGCGATGCATTGTAGTCGCGTAACCGCAACGCTTCAAAACGAGCTGACATTTCCTCTGCGACCCTGCGATGCCTTGCCGTCGTGCGCTCACATCACTTCTAACCGAGCTGTCTGTTGTTCTGCAAGTGGGCGATGCATCATCGTCGCGCGCTCGCAATGCTTATACACGAGCTGACGATTACTCTGCGAGTATGCGATGCATTGTAGTTGTGCACTCGCAATGCCTTGAACCGAGCTGATGATTACTCTGCGACTTTGTGATGCATCATCGTCGCTCTCTCGCCACTGTCTTCCCTTAACTGCTGAGTACCCGGCGACTTCGCGATACACGGTCATCGCACTGTCGCGCCCGTTTCAAGCTGACCGCCGACTGTGCGATGAGCTATTGTCGCGTTGTCGCACCGGTTTTACACTAACCGTCACTTGCCTTGCCGACTGCGCGATTATACTGTTATCGCACCGTCGCACACTTATTGGCTTAGCTGTCGGTTACCCTGCGAGCTTGCGATACCCTGTCATTGCGTTGTCGCGACCCTCATAGCCTAATTGCCAATTCACCTCGCGACTTTGCGATGAGCTCTCGTCGCTCACTCGCACACTTATTGACTTAACCGCAGATCACCATGCGATTGCGCGATAAGCGTAATATAACCGGTTTTTTACTGTTTAACCGCCCTCGTGCTAGGAGTTAAGAGCTGTTAAGGTTGAGGCGGATATCTGACTGCTAACCATGATCTGCTCCTTTTGATCACTCTGCAAATTACTAGGGCTTGGAGCTAAAACCCTAGGGTGCTCTGCACCAGTGACCATGAACAACACCTCCTTAACGTACCCAAATGTGGGCTTCTGCTGCGTCACTCTGATATAAACATTGTCATGCTCGGAGTTGTTAGGATCCCACTGAAATACATGGATGCTTAGTTCCAAGGCCTTCATGCTATCGTGTCCATGCTACAACCTGTTTCCACGAGGAAGCCCTTCACATGAAGAGATTGCAATCATGCACGCCTCATGCCCAACCAGGGGGTAAAC
This sequence comes from Thuja plicata, assembly GCA_018584345.1. Classification (NCBI taxonomy): domain Eukaryota; kingdom Viridiplantae; phylum Streptophyta; class Pinopsida; order Cupressales; family Cupressaceae; genus Thuja; species Thuja plicata. Next base: position 158,083 of record MU227981.1, on the reverse strand, counting down.
TCCATAATCAACCAACTGTAGAGATTGCTCTAGCAAACGATCATCGATAGAGTCCGCATCACCAAGAGGCTGAACAACCACCGATAGAGCCTGCTCATTCGGAGGGTCATTGATAGAACCCGCATTTCCATCAAGTTGGTTGACGAGTGAGGGTTCGACTAAATTTGTGCAATCATCTTCTTCACCATTGCGACTGCGTTTAAGTTTTAGGCATTCTCCACTTGATGGGATAATTATTGTCTGTTTCTTGTCCTTATCTTCTTTAGGATTTAAGGTGTCGTGAAGCGACTTGTCAATCTCCCGCTTCATATTATTGTTGTAGAATATTTTACTCTCAGAGGACAATACTTCATTCACAATTCTATATAGTCTTTGAGAGCTATATCCGTCTGCCATCCACCATCAACCTAATCTTGCTTGATTTGCTTCAGTGACTTAGCCAAAGTGAATGTATACATCTCCTCTTGCTCATTCCTGGGAAGGAAGGTCGGCGTCGTCAACCTTGTGTTGAAGCGCCATGAACCTCCTTTTGTAGTTGCTTCTGTCAAGAGGTTGAGCGTCTCCTCCATCCGCTAGAACCTTCTTGCGAGGGTCTAGCAGAGCTTCTCTTGACTTCTTCTTAGCTCCCTCAACGCATCTTCCAATCCATCACTTGGTCCACCAGCTCTAATACCACTGAAATGTTCCTAGGTCCGCACAGCCCTCGGAAGTGATAAATCCTACCCAACCTTACGTCTCCAACATCAAGGAAGGCCTACGTTGTATGCTGGAGGTCCTAGCTAGAGGATGATCTGGAGATGTCTGTGTACACTCTGCTGTATGCCATTTAGTTTCTCGGACAGTCCCCTCACCCATCGTACGGTGGATCTAATTGCTTTTATGATGACTTTGTATGGCGAATGCCATACGACTTTGGAACTCCGTACGATGTTTTCCTTAGCCGTACGATGTTTTTCTTAGCCGTACGACTAATAGTCTCCCTCTGTTCTGTGCGGAAATATTTTTCCAGCCAACCCACCGTACGGTGGATTGTAATGTCCGTACGGTTAGGAGTGTGATAGTCACTTCCTATTGTCTTGCGTACAGTCAAAGGTCGTACAACCTTACTTGCCCTCCCTCCGTGTGGTTATATAGTCGCCGATTCAAGCAAGTATTAAATAGATACACAGAACAATAATTTTATGCACCAAAACACAAGTCTGGAGATTCACAGAGGCAATAGGAAATTATAATAATAATGATAGCACTTCACATTACAGCAATTTCAGAGTGAGAGCAGAGCAGAATAGGGTGAGGAGTTACTCCCACCGAAACTGCAAATACCAAATAGGAAGGATCTTTCACCTCCGAAATGGTATACAACTGAATCCCAACGGGAATTCGCTCATACAAAGAAAACATCAATTTTGCATCCCTACAACAACTAACTCGACCTTATATATGGCCTCGGGGAAACTTCCCGAAGGATTACAAAAAGTGCTGACACGGCCAAAATATTATCAACAATAAAATAAAAAGGGGCCTAAGGGATAATAATTTTAATTTTGGGGTCATAAACAGAAAATTAATAAATTAAATTATTTAATAATATCAGGGACATTACATAGAGATAGAGTTTTCTCTGCTTGAGTGATAGACTTTGTATCCTAGAACCATTCAAGCAAACTTCACATTAGGTTGTCTGATATTATTGACTGTCATAGCCCTCTTATCCCATTTGAATCGACCAGGTTTGTGACTAAGTCCTTTATAGTTCTTAAGGTAGGAGCCTCCTCATTAGCATTGTAACCAGTCATAGCTTCCAGTACTTAGTGATTTTGTAAGGCTTGTCCAACCAAATGAATTGATCATGTATTCTACTGAGAACAATTCTAATCCATTCTAGCTCATCAAAGATGTGAAACTTCATAATCTGAGCTAACTTCATTGTCTCTAAAACTTTGAATACATCTTTCAATTTACCATTCTCACACAGGGATTCATACATCTTAACTATTGAATAATCACCTAATTCCTCAACATTGCCGTGAATGTATGCCCTAATGTCTTCTACATGAATACTCCGTGAGGCACATGAGAAAAAGCTCCAACAGGGCCATCCTCCATAGATTTATGCGGGTGTTTCTTGAATTCAGGTCGTCTTCTATCCTTGATATCAACTACCGTAGGTGTATCCATAGTTATTGATCAAATTTATCAAGTCGCGGAGTGATAAATACCTTTTTACGATGGCGGCAAGGGTTTGCTACTTCGATCTCTGAAAATGTTTCAATCTCTTCACAAATCTCTTTCAATCCCTCTGCAAGCTCATTCTCTAGATAGCATGGTGCCAAATGATATTACAAAATGCCCTTTTAATCCTTCGCATGCCTCAAAAAGCAATCTCAATAAATGCGTTGAACCCTAGCTTAAAAAGCTGCATATAACCAGTGATCAAAATTTTGTCTGCGATCCCCAAGATCCAATCATAATCCATCAAAAGTAATCCATCATGATTCAAATTCAATTCTTTATCTAACTCCATTGATCGCTCCTTCCGATCCTTTGGATTCGGGGGTATGGTAAGATTTTTTAGTAAATACTCCCCCTTATGTACTTGACCTAGTAGTATCTATCTATTCTTTTCTCACCCACTTTTTGCTCATCTCTCTCTTAACTTCTTCTACATCAATAATTTTCTTTCCCTTATCATCCCACACTCTGTTTGCTTCTACCAAACCTCTGGTATTTACATTAACTTTGTTGTATCTACAATTTTTTGCAATGTGACCGAAGTTATTGCAATTGAAACATATCACATTTAGATTCCCATACCTTGGATTTGCCTGATTTGTCCTTAATTTGCATTGCTTCGCCAAATGTCCAAGATTGTTGCATTTGTAAGAGGTTACATTTCCGTGGTTCATCTTTTCTCTGCATTCACTTGATTTGTGTCCATACTTGTAACAAGTGTAACAATAATCGAAAAAAGATGTGGCATGAGGTTCTTTTCTGCACTCCTTCACTCTATGACCAAATTTGTTACATGAAAAGCATCTGTCATTGAAATTTGATTGCCTTATAGGTGTCTTCTTAGGTTCTTCAGTCTGATTATTTGATGAATTGATTTGGTCACTTGATCCAAAACTTTCTCCCTTCTCAAATCCAAGTCCTTGTGAATATCCTTTTGGTCTTAAACTTCCCAACTGTTCATCATGCTTTGCTGAACTAGATTTGAACTTTTCTTTGAATTCATTAGTTGCAGCAAACTCACTCCTAAGTTGATCTACAATTGTCCAACTTCACAATTTAGTCTATAACATTCTTCAGTTTTGTCCTTCAAGGTTTGCTCAATATTCTTCTTCGCTTCAATTTCCTTAGTCAATGACTTCATTACCATAGCTTCCATTTCATGCTTCAAATTATCTCTATCTTTTGTGATTTGTTCACGTTCATCTGATTTTTCTTTCAAGGCTTGTGAATCATCTTTTTGCTTCAACTGTTCAACAAGATCTTTCCTCTTATCTCTGGATTTGTTCAATTCTTCCTTCAAATTCTCAATGAAACTTTCAACATTCTTAAGCTTCTTTTCCAACTCCAAGTTATGAGCATTTGATTTGTCAAGATCTTCAAGTAAAATCAAGAGCTGTCTTTGAGCACTGCTAGAAACTGTCAAATCTGCCATCAGGACCTTGCTCAAGCGATTAGACTTCTTCCAAGGACCAAAGCTCTGATACCAATTGTTAGGATTGAGGAACACTGAGAGGGGGGGAGTGAATCAATGTTCTAGCAGTTTTAACCTTTTTAACTTGATTGCATAACCATAAACCAAATGAAATTGAAAGTAAACAACAGAAACATAAACAAAGCATCTACAACATCATAACACCATGATTTTTATTGTGGAAACCCGGTTAAGGGAATAACCACGGCGGGGATGGAACCCACAAGTAATTACTTCTGCAGAAAAAAGATACCCTGTTAAAGGTTTAGTACATGAGGGGAATGCACATGCATTCAGGCTTACAGCCTAGAGCTCACTGCTTAGATTACAAAACAGTATACAATCCTTAGAGGCCATTGCCATACAAAATAATTCCATCTACAAAAGTGAATTGGGATATAGCATCAATAATGCCTATACAATTCCATTCAAGTACAGTATATCTGCTTATCTGATAGCCGAACCTCTGTTCAGTGATCCAACATTCACATACAACATATGACTATCATCTCAAACCATCGCATCACCAAATCTTCACAAAAACTCGAGCTTATATACTTAATAGCAAAATATAATAAGTTAACTTGTCGGCTCTAAGAACAAAACATGTAACGTGTAGAACCTTGATCAAAAAATAATCAAATCTTCATGCCAACCTCGAACAAAGTATATATAACATCTATTATGTCAGCTCTACCAATAATTACGCTCAAACCGATCGGATCATCATTCTAGTAGGATCACTGATCAATCCAACAAGTAACTGTCACTGTTCCTCACATTTCTCTGTATGCCTGATACTTAGATTTAAATCTTCAACAAATGTCATCATAAACTAATGCAATCATAGATATAGATAGGATATGACCTGTAGAAGCTCCTGCTAACTTCGCACTTCACAACTCGTTCGCATCTGTCCATGCCAATCCTTTTACCAATCCCTGTACACTGCTCTTCTTCCATACTTAGCCAATTTTGCATTCTGACTTTCGGTAATACCAAAAACTGTTAAGTAACCATAAGAGACGTACGTAGTTGCCATCAATGACAACATACAAAATATTCAATGCAGTGTCTCTTGCCAACAGATACATATACATACATACATCCATAGATACATACATATATATTTGTGTGTGTGTGTTGGGAATTTATCATGTTATGCTCATATTGTTTATTTTAATGTTGGGAATTTATAGTAGAACTTGTAAACTGTTCATATTGGTTTATAAATTGAGAATAGAGTATTATTGGGAAGAAAAAAAAAAGTTGTGTATGGCTGTGAAGTTGTTTAGTATCTATATAGGTAGGACATCAGTTTCCAATTGAATTCTTGCCAAATTCTAAACTTAATTACAACACCCAAAGGACCACAAACTATAATACCAAATATATGGTCTAATCATACTTTGAAGTAATGATGTACATTATTCTAAACTATTTGATTAATTCCCATCCACTTTATAACTTTAGCTTGAATATTAATTTTATTTCTTTTGTTTAGAATGTTTGGTGCTTTTAAGGTAGACTTTTTTCTGTTAATATTCAAATGCTTTTAAGTTGTTCTAAGAATATATGAACCATTTATGATTATTTTCGTAACTTTTATTAGTTGTTTTAGACGACCATGTCTTTGACTTGTTGCAATCTTTTGAAAGTATCAAATGTTTGACTTAAATAGAAGTTTTATTCTCATAAACATGCATATGTATATAAGCTTGTTCTTGTACACTTTAGAAATCTTTTAATGAAAACCATCAGTTGTTATGTTGTGATGCCCCCTTCCTAATTTACGTTGGAATTTGCCCTAGAATCACAGTTGCAACAAATTAGGGTTAGGGTTACATCTTAGTAAGTAAAATATCTCTTCAAATAGTGTGATCCTAGATTTGAATCCTGCAATCATAACTTAAGAAACACACACACACACATATATATCCATTATTAGGGTTAATAGCTAAACACAACTAGTATACAAGAATGTCTAGATACCAATGAAGAAATAAAAAGTTTGTGGGGGGAAAATTAAGGAGTATCATATGGTCAAAGAAAAATGGACGTAAAAACGCTTACTATATCAAAGAATTTAACCCCACAGGAGACCATGAGGAAAAAACATACATAGGGGAAAATATCAAATGGAGAGCAAAAATGCTCATAGCTCAACTTAGGACTAGTTCTCATCATTTGAGGTGCGAAACAAGTAGATAATGAAGAACGCGAAAAAAGGCTATGCCTATTCTGCAATAGAGGTGTGGTAGAGATAGAGCGACATTTTATCATGGAGCGCCCAACATACAATGACATCCATTCCAGCTATGTGGATATTTTAGAAGCAGACAATTTAAGTACTCTATTTGAAGAAACGCAGCTAGACAGAACATAAAACCTTGTGATCAAAATACATTGTCGAAGAAGAGATCTAAAGAAGTGCTTAAGATCTTGGCATCCTGTTCTAGGGTGTGTGCTACTTAGGGGGTCCCATAGGCTGCTTTGGCCTTGTGGACGATATTAAAATCTTTCATTCATTCATTCAGTGTTGTATATGTTTATGAAATTTTTAATATGCATTTGAAAAGATTTATATTTACTTGTTTACGGGATGCATATATTTCTTATCATGTGCCAATTACCATTTTGATTGTGTAGTTGGAACATGAGAAACTGTTTGAATTACTCTACAATGCTATTTGATCTTCAAGTGTTGCAAACATTAAAGGCCTCGCTATCTCATTTATGGATTTAGTATCAACTATCAAGTAAGTTTTTGGTGTTCTTAAAGCATTTTTATCAAGACATTTTTTTCTCTTTCTTTTATCATTCAGGAGGAGCTAAAGACACTTGAAGGCCTTCCTCCTGCTTCCAAATGTTGTACAGAGTAAGTAATTTGTATGTTCTTTACAGTCTTTATACATTTGTCTTGTTTTTGGTGAATTCATCTTGCATCAAAAAGGTTTTTGAATTTTTACACACCTGGTCACAATTATTAATACTCTTTTTTATTTGTAGAGAAATCAAATATGATATTAAAATACTTAATGTTTGATTCAATTCTTGGATGTGGCAGGGTTGTAGAATTTGTCGGGAAACACTCAGACCCTTTCCTTCCATTGTAAGATCTTTAACACTGAATATAATATTAATATTCACTGTGTAGAGATTATGATTTTCTTAATTTGTCTTGTTATACCCTCTGTTTAGTTTGTTGGAAGCCCACACTAGTGCTCCGAAGGACCATCAGAGGAAAAAATAGCAGGAATAACTTTTGAATCCACTTAACTAGTAGAATATTATATAAATGTATCATTAATGCTGAGAGTTTGTCATCACAGTGGATCACTGTTTCATAGATGCAGATAACTGCTTTGTTTTCTCTAAAATTCTGAAGACAGCATATTTTTTTCCAGAAATGCTTGCCGAATTTATAATTTGACGATAATTAGAAGAAAAATTGTTTCATGGAAAGATACCAAAGTGAGCAACTCTACCTAACAAAGTCCCAGACAAGAATTCAAGGTGCAGATCAGCATGGAATTTAGGGGATCTCACACTAAAAAATAGGTCTGTGAAGCTCAATGATGGTTAAGGTGGCATCTTCACTTCACGCCTGAGCCCTTTGAGCCTTTTGCTGAAATTAATGTTCACTTACTTTTCTTAGTGATTTATTAAATTACGTGTATTTGTAATTTTTCTGATTACTAATTATTATTTTTTAATTTTATATTTTAATTGCCTTATTATTTTTGTATGGTCATTCACGGATGACATTTTATGCATGATAATGTGTATTACAACATCTGTGAGATTAACATGCAGATGAGCTCCGCATTTCACACTATATACCTCATAGATTCTATTAATTTGTATTTTCTTACAAGTATTTTCATGCATTGTACTTAAACTGCCTTATGTCAGAATCCTCTTCTCCTGATAATATCTGCTTTCTCAATCCTTTTCCAACTTTTCTGCTTTCAGATTTTATCTCAATCTCTGTATTTACAAGATTGTCAGATTCACTCTAGTCTGTTGTTGTATACTCTAATCCTTCCTTTCCTTTATCTGAGTATATAATTTTCTCTGCTGTTGATGGCATGCCTGCCTTTGCCCCTCATTTGGATGTCCTTGCAATTTTTTCCTTCTTTATTGTGGTTTTGGGGTATGCTTGTTACAAGTTCTCATGCTCATAGCCTTATAGGTACCCAAGTGATTTGTCCCATAGCCTAGGGTCTCTTCTGATTCATATTCTAAAAACATATTGAGTGATGCTCTTCTCTAGTGGCTCATTTTGATCAAGGCTGAAATTAATATGAGCAAATGTTTCCATTCTTTGTTATTGGCTATATGCAATGCACTTTCCTAGTTTATCGGTTATGGTTTTCAAATCTCCTTGTTTCTGTGGAGTTCCTTTGAAAGGTTAAGAATATATTTTTAGGCACTTACTAAATGGTCTTGTATGATTGAAAAATCACGGGCTCTACTTCTTGAAAGTTTGAAACATACAAAAAATTGTACTCATCTCCCTTAAAATTTTTGGCACTCTATTTTCTGTTGATAAATCCCTCTTTTGGGTCTCACTTTCCGGCCCATCCTTTAGTATGAAGCCTACATCTCAATTGTGCCTTTGCAAGGGATATACCTCTCTTTTGCCCTAGGGCATGAGTATTTCCACATCCACTTAAGAGAAATTCCTTCAAAGACATGATTTTTTGATACAGTTATCTAACTACATTTTTATATGGGAGATTTGGGGACCTAGTTTGGTGCCCATTAATTGGGCTCATATAGAGAGTCCTAACTCTCATCTTGCATCGCATGATCCATCACAAATGGATTGTTTCTCAATGCATCATCCAAGCCATGTTTTATAGGGATTTGAGCTGGCCATTTCTCCCAAAAGATGCATTTGTTCAAGAAACCGCTACCATCTCAGTTAAGGATCTCATAGGAGGCTGTTAAACCATGTCAAGAATCCCAAGAGGGTATGCTGGACACTTACCAACAATCTCCTCCTTAGCATTACCTGAGGGGATTCGAACCTATGACCCTACTCTGATATCACTTATAGAGAGTTGAGCTGGCCATTTCTCCCAAAAGATGCATCCGTTTAGGAAATCACTACCATCTCAGTTAAGGATCTCACAGGAGGTTGTTAAACCATGTCATGAATCTTGAGGGGGTATGTTGGACCCTCATCAACATGTTTGTCATCCAACACCTATGCCTTTAGAGTGTCTTCAAGCTTGCTTTCCATCTATGGGATATTTTTTCAGGTCATGAGGGGTATCCGTACTTAGCTCATTGTTTGTTAGAGAGGTTTGCATTGCTAGACTCCACTAGATTCCAACATTTTGGGTACACAAGGACTAGCTTTTTCCTTTTATATATCGACATCTATATTAATAGACTACCTCCTTGCATGTTCTTTTTTGGATGCTTCTTGTTGACTCCTTCCCCTAAGTTCATCACTAAATCTATTAGAGAGGATATCTACAGATAATATGTCTAGATCACTTAGACCTCTCTCGTTGAACCACTTAGCCCCAAGCTTGCTTTTTATATAGAACATTTCCTACAAGTGGTGGATGGTATCATGGTATCATTTTTCATCCTCACCATCTGCAATGCCATTGGTCCCGTGGGTTGAGGTTTTCCTTAGGCCAATAGAGGGTGTGCTCTCACTAGCTACAAGTTGAGATTGACCATCATATTCTTTTCTGTGACCAAATTTGTTGTCTTTCCTCCCTCTAGGAGATTTTTTGATGAATAGAGGCCTTTACTATTAATATATAGAACAAAGTACAATATTCACAAAAAAGGACCGGGGATAAAAAATCACCCCGCGAAGAGTCACACAACATCATGCCGGAATCATACAACTATTCATAAAAAAAACATATAAGAAAAGCGCTCAAGCTGCGAGAGCAGTAGCAGAAGAGGGAGGAGGATCTTTATCATTCGGATTGCCCAAAACATTGGGCCCAGGGGTCTGGTCGGGAGGCGACCACCCATCATCTGCTTCTTTTTCTTTCTCCAGTTCTCCCTCCTCCCGCCTGGGAGAGATTGCAAGAGCCAAGCGGGGGACTTTATCAGAAGTGGCAGGAGGCCACACAGGAACAGTGGCCGACAGCTGAGCAGTAGTACATACAAGCAAAGGAGGCCAGCCAACAGCCGAGGCCCTCCTATCAGGAGGAGAGGCAGAGCGGCGGTGCCAAGAATGCGACGTTCTGGAGCGCCTGGCCGAAGCACTCCTACTATGACGCCGGCCTCGAGGTGGCGTACGGTCAACAGAGACAAAATCTGGCGGCACCCGAGCTACAGTACATGGGGCATTACCCCAATGCTGCAGGAGCTCCTGCAAGTGGGCAACCTCAAGGGCCACCTTGTTAGCTTGTACTTGAATCTGCATTATGACATTATTACACAAACATGCCTTAGTAGAATGAGAAACATTGATATCCAGAAAGCTGTGAGTAAAAATAACAGCATTACGATCTTTCCATAAGGTAAACAAAATCTCCATCTTGAAAGCATGCCAAATCTGGGTATATTGGGAAGGCATTCTGGGTGAGTCACCAAGGAGAGGCATATGCCAAGAGAAAGGCTCAGGCCAAAATGGCATAAAAAAACTATGAATCCATCTCCAATAGTTCTGAGTCCGACAACAGAACCAAAAAATATGCATAATGGTTTTAGAATGCCCACAGAATGGGCATTTAGGATCAGGCACACCTAAGTGTCGAAGCCGAGCTCCCAAGGGTAAACCCTGGTAGAGCATACACCAAGCAAAATGAGCAATTTTGGGTTCAGTGATAGCATCCCAAATAGTGCGGAAACGCCAGCTCCAAGTCTTCTGGGAAGAAGAAAGATGCAAACGATGATTGAGAGAATCAATCATAGGAAAATGAGGCACAAGCCAAGAATACCCAAGTTTGGGTCTGTAGTTGGTAAATGGCATATCAGGGTACCATTTCCAATCTTTCCACCAAGGTTTAACTGACTGAATGCCAAGTTTGTGCAGGAGATGCGGTGGAATAACAGAGACAAGGAAGTCAAAAGTCTGACGATTTGGATGAGTGAGTCGGAACTGAACCCGGAGATCATCCCAAGAGCGGAGACTCACGGTGGCTCTGGAAAACAAATCCTTGGGCGTTTGAATGCCCCGTTTGTGAAAACACAGAGCACTCATCCCCTGGATTTTGCCCAGAGGAAACCCTTGTTGAGCAAAACGCGGGGACCACCAAATGTTCTGCTGATTGAAAGAGAGCCCATCCCAGAAGCCATTGCCAACCCAGCAAAGCCAAGGTTTGACAACTTCCCAGGCTCTCCAAATACTTTTGACAACAAAAGTACCTTGGATTTGAATTGGGTGCTTCATAACCAGAAGGGCTTGAAAACCAATCCCTTTCCAAGCCAGTTTGTGCAAGGGATACCCGGAAGAAATGCAGTGACGAAGCAAAATTTTCCAGGTCTCATTGCCTGTGAGACATCGCACAACCCATTTCGCACAGAGGGCTAGACCTTGTTTCTGAGTATCAAGTAAGCCAAGCCCACCAGAGGCCTTAGGAGATTGAGATTGAGATTGAAAAGCACCTCATTTTCAAATTCTCCATTTTATGAGATCGAAGGAAGATATCATTGCCTCTACAAAGCCTTAGGCAACACTCTATCTACTTTCTTTAGATATTTAAATTTTAACCAATGGTGCTTGGGCCTTTATCTTTGAGCAATCCTCACTCTTTGGCATAGATCTCTACAGGGTGTTCCTAACTTCCTATAGCCCGTAAAGCGCCCATGCTGATCACATATTTCTTCCAACCCAATCAAGATATTGGTGACACCAAATGCCCTTTAGACATTGCCACTTTTCACAAAAAGGTAGATAGACTTGAGAGATGATGATTCTGCAAACATACAATTACTATTGGATGCCCTAGCACACATTTTATTGACAATGTGATTTTGCTCCTCCTCAATGTTGTGGCTTTGCTCCTTGACATCTTGGACCAATTCCTTCCAATTATCACCTCTAGGATAGATGTACATTACAATTTTATTTAATACCATGGCAGTTACACTGTTAATGAGATTAGATTTATAGCAAAAATGGAAATGAATGCAATTTTAATTTTATATGTTCACTAATATATGTCTTTTCTTTTCAGGTATGCAGCAAATAGAAGACTATGGAATTCAAAACTGATTTCACAAGTATTTATGCACTATATGGATATGAAAATATCACAAAGGAAATGCTGATAGAATTATCTCTGAATTACTTGCTGATTGAATATGAGAAGGCTTTGCATTCAATTGTTGTATATGCATTGCCTTTGATCAATCAGCAAATGATCATATATATGAGAGACATGTCACTATAGAGACATGTCTCCTTGAGGAGACATGGCTCTATAATGCCATGTCTCTTCACAACATAAATTATAATTACCAACCGATGCAACTTTAATGAACACAACATGCCCAATCTCATAACAATACCAATCGGGCTCATAACTAATACCGATCGGGTTCTTTAACAATAACGATCGTGTAACACATTATCGTGTGTTAGGAATAACCGAGATTATCGGGTGCCATATTATCGGGTGTTATGAATATTGGTGTTTTTACAAAGACATAACCGATATGAGTATTATATGCATTTTGTTCGATTCTTATGGATTTATATATGTGATGTTAATTTGATCAGAACATTATTATTATGAGGAAAGATCATAATTTCAGAATATGAATAAATAAATATATGTATATATATGAATGTATATATAATAATAATAATACTTATTATTATTATTTATATATATTATTATTGATATATATATATATATCATAATGGATCTATTCTCATAATATTAATGTCTACAATATTTTTATCTGATCAAAGCTACAAACATCAACACTCCCTCTTAGCTAGGGAAGATAAAAAAATCAAAATGCAAATCACAATAAGTCCATTAATTGTGAAATAGAGGAGATATCACCTTACCGTGATATCAGGAGATATGGTATGAGCATGAATCTCAAGTTACATGATATGCACCATATCTCGCAAATATCCATGGTATGTCCACTGATATTACATCATATAATATCCACCATGAAGATCTCTAACTCATCTATGATATCAACCTTATGATATCTACCATGATATTTAAGAGATCCTAATCATCATGACATGTCCACGGATATCACGTCGCATGATATCCATCATGATGGAGATGTAAAGTCGTCACCTTACAACATCAATCAAATACAAGTGTATATTGTAGAAAAGTCGTCACCCTTCTTCAATGTACACAAGTGGGGCCCATTAAGTCATGGAGTCACACACATGACGAGCAAAAAGAGTTTACACATTAAACATCTTTATATATTAGTACAAATAGAAATACAATTTAGACTCAATCTTAAATTATATTATCAACCATAACAAGTTTATCTTGAAAGTTTTCAACTTTTATCTTGGAGAGAGACTTGGTGAGGATGTCAGCAGTTTGATCACCTGTTCTAATATACTGCAACTGGATCACATTCCTTTCTACCATGTCTCTAACATAGTGATAAGGAATCTCAATATGCTTGGACCTGTCGTGGAACACTAGATTCACAGAGAGCTTGATAATCCTCTGATTGTCACAATGTATGACAGTGGGTTCCAAGGGCTGTCCAAAACGTCCTACTAGGAGCTTTCTGAGCCACACAACTTCTCTTTCACTCATGGAGGCAGCAATGTATTCTTCTTCAGTAGAACTCAGCGCGACAGATGATTGCTTTTTACTAATCCAAGATATCATCGCTGATCCCAAGTTGAAACAACATCCTGATGTTCTTTTTCTGTCCACTACACTTCCAGCCCAATCTGAATCTGTGTAGCCATGAAGATCAAGTTTCACTCGGTCATATTTGAGACCATATCCAATGGTTACTCGAAGATGGCTCAAGATATGTTTTGCTGCAACAAGGTGTATCTCTTTCGGTTCATACATGAACTGACTGAGTGCATTCACATCATAACAAATATCAGGTCTGGTGTTGACCAAGTACATCAGGGATCCAATAATCTCTCTGTACAGTGTAGGATCTGCAAATTTTGAGTCCATTGCGGCTTCCTTCAATTTATGCGAGTTTGTTTCCATAGGTGTGGACATTGGTCTACATCCCAAATTCCCAAAGTTTGATAGACTAAAAATGGATTGTATTCAAGAGGAATCAAGGCTAATCATCAGAGGAATAAATCCATACACAACAAATGAGGATATCCATGTATTATACTCCAAATCCCACAAGAAGGGGAAGAAGAGAAGCTTCAAAAGGAAGAATGAGAAGGGTTCAAATGGGAAAGGCTCCTCCAAGAAGAGAAGAGACATCACAAGTACAATGCTTCAGATGTGATCAATATGGACATTATGCCCAGAAGTGTCCAGATAGACTAAGACAACAAGCCACCTTTGCTAATGTTGGAAAGACTAGCCCAAAAGAATACTTTGAGAAGTATGTGTTCTATTCAGCCTTGTCAAGTCAAACATCCAACAACCCTAACACTTGGGTGATTGATAGTGGAGCATTCCGCCATGTCATAGGATACAGAGAACACCTGGATACTCTTGAAGAAAATTCTGATGAGGAGATGACTATTGGAGATGACTCCAACTACCCTGTTAAAGTGGTTGGAACCTGTACTGTTAATTTTATGATCAGATCTAGATAATCAGAGATAATTTAGAATCTTTCAAATAGTAAATCAAATGAACGAATTAAGTGAACAACAAGACTAATCTAAAAACTGAAAACACAAGAAGTACCCTGGGAAAACCTCCCCCTTGGAGGTGAAAAACCCAGCAAATAATAAGATCAAATATTGCTCTCAGAAATTACAATGACTCACAATATCTTTATATCGCTGGAGATTTGCTAAGGATCCCTGATCCACGAAGAAAATCTAAATCACCCAGCAGACAGATCCTCAACAGCAGCAGTAAGGAGATCACTGTTTACATGCAGATTCAGTAAGAACTTAGAAACAATCTCAGATCCGTTTTCAGTATGTGTCACTTCAATTGCAGGTGATCAATCACTGATTGATTGATTTGTAGCTGAATGCAGAACCATAGAGACAACGTGATAGTTGTAGAGGTCTTAATCAAGTCACACTTGAAATGCTGGTGTAGGGACGCTGCTATTGCAGTGCTTAAACAATGATAAATTCGTGTATTAATGTCGTTCAAATGCCAAACAATGATGTGATTATTTCTGATATTAGAATCGTAAATGAAATGCAATTGCAGAGGCCATGAATACACAAAATTCTGTTGTATAAGTTCGCTGTTAATATGTGTCCACTTGAGTACTAGTAACCTGAAGATCAAAGATGTATCAAAGCCGCTGAGTAGGTGCTATTGCAAAATGTGTGTATCCAATATTTCGCTTGAACAAAATCGCTTATCACATGTATTGCTTGTATATTTTACAATAATCAAATCCTCACATATATGAGCCTCATATATATGAGGTAGAACAATTACAATGCAAGGTCGGTCTCCAAGGCTGACCTTGAAATTACAATAAAACCTTTCATTTATATTGATGCCATTGGGCCCAACCCATAATTAATTCAATTTATATTATTTTAATTATTTTAATTCTCTAATTAAAATAACTGCCATAAATAAATTATTTAATTCTCGAATTAAATAATTAATTCATTATTTTTTAATTCCCCTAATTAAAATAATGTGAGGCTAGAATCCGATCTAGCTACCAAACATTAACGCTCCCTCTTAGCTAGGGAGGATTCAAAGAGCTTCATGGACTCCTTCCATGATATTCATCTCGCATTGCTCGCGAAGGATGAAACCAAAGAGAAATATCATGGACACTTTCCATGCACACCCGCAAAGGATGGATCCAAAACTTATTGTGCACACCTGCAATAAATGAATTAAACATATAAATACACATCATGGACTTCTTTCCATGAAATTCATCTTGCATACCTGCAGAGGATGGATACACCTTGCATTGCCCGCAGAGCGTGGAAGAGGACTAAGCTTTCAAACATAAATACACTGCCACATTGCATTGCCCGCAGAGGGTGGACCGCCTTGCATTGCCCGCATAGGGTGGAGGAGATCTAAGTCTCAAGTCTTCTCTTACAGAAGACACCAAAAATACAACTCCACCTTGCATTGCCTGCAGAGGGTGGTCAATATCATATCTTTTCTCAAAGAAGATACAATACCATACCATACCATACACTTGCATTTCTCGTAGAGGGTGGATAATACAATATAATCAAAGTACATCAATGAAGCTGAGACTCCCTCTCAGCTATGACTACATCCATGGTCTCATCATCATGGCTACTCCCATGAGCAATACTTGGATGTCACCTCATCGTGACTCCAATTATTACAAGATATTCACATGATATCTACTACATAAAACTGTATGACATGAATCCAAGGTTCACTCCCTCTGAACCAATAAATCAGGATCTTGATGGATCCGCTAATTAGTTCCCTCTATCAAGGAAGCACTCCTTTCTGAATTTACATGAATTGAAGGAACAACACTTGTTACAAGTAGTGGTTGCCGTTACACCAAAAGATCGACCTGTAAATGCCCGATACAACCACTAGACTTATAGAATCCACAGGAGGTTGTTAAACCATGTCGTGAATCCCACGAGGGATGCTAGCCCACTGCCAACAATCCCCCTCCCAGCGTCACTCGCCATGGCCTGCGTGATTCAAACCTGTGCCCAAGCTCTGATACCACTTGTTAGCTATCGTTGTGCTATAGGCACATTCATATATATACATTTATTTATTTATTCATATTCTGAAATTATGATCTTTCCTCATAATAATAATGTTATGATCAAATTAACATCACATATGTAAATCCATAAGAATCGAACAAAATGCATATAATACTCATATCGGTTATGCCTTTGTAAAAACACCGATATTCATAACACCCGATAAATTTTTAATATTAATGCCTACAATATTTTTATCTGATCGAAGCTACAAACATCAACATACACTAGCCTTATATGTCAGGAGATAGTCCAAAGGGAGTGTTGTGCTTCCTCCTTGCATTACCATACTTAGCTCCCTTAGCCTTCAACACTCCTCGATTAGAATTAATATATTATGTATTGGTCCTTTCATAATGATTGATGGTTACACTGATGATTCATCCCTTCCAAGATTTTGACAAAGATATTTGATGAAATCCTAGTCTTCATTAGTCCTTGTTTTTTGTGAATTTTGATATATTAACATGTTTAATTTTATTGGTTTATTAACTACTTCGTGTTGTATTGCTTCATTTTGTTTTTAGTGATTCACTCTTTTATTTTCCTTTCCTAGGAAACTTTCTTACTAGAACTTTCTATTTTTCATTGATGAATTCTCGAGTCCCATTGACCTACTTTTGGTCACTCGTGGACATTAAATGCTTATCTTGTTTATATGATTATTTTGTTGTGATTATGAGCATATTTACATAGGAGAAACATATATATGTTTCAGATAGTAATGAATAAAAAATTCGATGGATAGTTGTAACTTCTGTGAAGTGTATATAGCAACAAACAATTAGATGAATAGTTGAAGAGATGGATTCTAGTAGACTAGTTCTATATACCCTTTATGGCTGTTCCAGCCATAGTTTGAGATTTGGACTCAACAACCAAACAAAATGATTTGGACTCGAGACTCAACACAAATTCTTATTAAAAACTTGAAAAACATGCAAAACAAGAATCCCTCATAATCACACACATAAAAAGAGATATTAATGCATTTGCCATTTACATAACGCAAAATTCTACTTTGATTATCAATTTTTCATAGTTCAAACATTTTGTTATATGACTCTCAAACTCTGAAAATTTGAAATTCGAAAAATGCACTATAACACAACTAATATATATATATATATATATACACACACACACACACACACACACTATAACTATTTATAAATGATAAATGCGGTGGTCAATTTCCAGCTGCAGACTACTTCCAGCCGTATACAGGGTATTCAAGACACCCTTAGCAGAATCATGAAGAACAACTACGAGAGCATGAAGGTGACTGACAACAATTTGAGGGCTCTGCTCTCTGTGCTTGATGGGAACTCTACGCCCATTGTAGTGGATGATGATGTTGCTAAAGATCCCAGCAATGCTGGCCCCGGAAGTCGTAGTAGAGCTAGTGCTAAAAAGATGAAAATTGTTAACACTAAGGAAATCAAGGATCTCAGGGAGGCTATCAACCAATATAACTCGCTGATGGCTGACTCTGCAGAGATTATGGAAAAAGCGGCCTAGCTGTGCCGATCCTCGGGCTCGTGTGTTTTTTGTCTGCTTAGCTTCTTTTTGCTGGTAGTTTGTGCTAGGGGGGCTTCTATTGTCTCCATCTCTTTCCCCCAGCTGTTCCTTTTTGCTGTTATGTTATGTTTTGTTGTGCTGTTTCCTACCTATCCTTTTCTCTAATATGTACAGGGTTACGGTTCCCTTCAAAAACTGTTTTAACCTCAATCGAAAACTATTTATATATGATGATGTCATAAAACAACCAAATACAATCTACATTTTTTCTTCCCCCCGTTATGTAACTTAATTTTTTGGGTCTCAAACTAGAAGGTAAGTTGGTATCAAAGTGATGATTGATTGTATCCTCAAAAGTGTCTTCATTTACCTTCATTTCATTCAACTCGATGCTTTTTCTACTCCTCTCTCCAATTTAGCAAAATCTTCATCAGTGAGAAAGACATTGCTATTTCTTCAACAATACAATCATCAAAAGGTTTATCCAAGTCGATGGCATCATGAGAAGAACCCTTCACTCTTTTGGTTGAAGATGAAGGTTGTACCAAATGAAGACAAAGTCCTTGGTGTGCTCCTTGGTCAACTTGTTTTACTTCTTTGTGCGAATGCTCTTTTATAGGCTCTAATTGCATTCACACCCAAAAAACTATAGGGCTGGGATAAAACACAAATGGCTAGCTTTGAAGATTTGGTGTGCTATCACTTTAATTCTCCCACCATAAATCTTCAAAGGAAACATTTTAAAAAGTATAAGAACTAATTAAATAATTTAGAGCTAGCCCCAACTTTCAAGATTCTAGTTTCTATTTTTAGATTAAGCTAAAAATTAAAGGATGAATTTTAATCTAGCTGTTGTTTTTCCCTGCTTTGAATTTGCTTGAGTTGAAGAAAAATGCCTCCCCTTTGCACCCTTGTAGACCTCTAACACATTAAGAATTTTGTCTCTCATCTCAATGTTTGGCGCCATCTTATCAGTGCATGAGACAACACTTGGCCATGACCTCATTGGCCTTCAATTTATTAGAGAAATAGAACCTTGAGTTCAATTGGTAAGCCAAGGCATGTATTAGCTGGTGGAGTTGGTTTGTCGATCTACAATCACTGATGTTCTAAATGGTTTCATGTTTTCTTTTGTTTCCACCATAGTAATGCGAATGGCTCCTTTGGCCTTATCCATGGACTCATAGAGATAACCCATCAGCATGTCATCCCATCCACCAAACAAAAAACTTGATCAAAGGTGGTGTCCTTTAAAAAAATGAAAATAAATTTGAATTTATTCAAAATCAACCAAAAAAAACAACAAAGATTTTTTCTCATAAAGTTTATGTTTGTATTTGTTATTTACTTCTTGTTTGTGTTTTTGATGAATAATTCATCAAAAACTGTTCTTGCAGCCTTTTTCCCTTTAGGTTTTGGGAATATGGAGACTCCATCTAGCCATGAAACACGTTTGTTTGAGATAAGAAATTGCGGAAACAATCGTTTACAAATTGACAAAGTTCCTAGCAAATTGTGTCACTCCTAGTTGCACAAGCTCTTTGCCATTCATGTGCTTTCTCATCAAAGAAAGGTCCCAAATATGGTTGTATATAAATTTATAACCTATTTAGCATCATCAACCACGTTTTTTATAGGTCTAATCTTCCCAATGCTCTTTAACATAAAATCGGAGCAATGTGCAACACAAGTCCAAGAAATAGTAGGATGCCTCTCCCTATAGATTGCACAAAGTCTTAAGCATTTTCAACTTCATGTGAGGCACCTATGAACCCCAAAAATACCAATGTGCTATTAGAAGCCACCAAAAGTTAAGGAGAGTCTTATTCTACCCATTTATCAATCTGTCTAATAAGACGCTGCAACACTTTCTCTGCCATGCTTTCTTTTGACCATCAACAACAATGCGTGTATTTTTATTGCTTGTTCTAGCAATGGCCCACTCAAATCCCTAGCTGTTGGAGTCTTAAATCCCTTACCAACAACTATCAATGCATTCACTGACTCTTTCCAATATGGGTTGTTCACTACTTTGAAGGGTAATTGTTGTAATATCAAAAGTTTGTCATTGTCATCCTAGCCTAATTGTGTTTTTCTTTGTTCTGAGTGGCACCTCACAATGAAAGTTATGGTCCTAGAAGATTGTGTGGAATAAATAATTTTGGTGTTGATGAAGAAGGAAGATGAGTTGAAGTAGAACCCTTAGGAATGTCATTAGTAGAGAAAAATGGATAATAAATGTTTGAGGTAAGAAAGGAACCTTTACATGATTTAGGATTGACATGCATCACTGCTACCATTGCTTTGTTTCTCCTCTGCTTTTCCATTTTTTTTCATTTCATAATTGGCAAGTAGGGCATCATTTTTTTTCACAATCACTTCAAGCACATTAAGACACACCTTCACATCATGTTTATGTATTTTAATCGGTATTTTACACTATTAACTTTCCTTGTCATAAGAAGTTGGCATTTAATACAATGGACTTGGCCCTTGACAACACCCAACATTCCATACTTCAATGTCGGATCTTTCTTACCACTCATCTTTGTTGAACTTGACATTGCTGCTTTTAACATAAACAAATATCTGTAGGGTTTTGAAAATAAAAATATATGGCAAAGTTTTAAATATTTATAAGAGAAAATATAATGCAAATACAATACATAAATATTAGGAAATGGATGTGGGGAGGGGAACTGGATAGCATTTCCCCTTTCAATTTTTTTCATTTTTAAATTAAAAATAGAGAAAAAAATAGATACATAGCGTTTTGAATCTTTGAAAACTCCTTAATATTTCCTTTTAATTCCTTCTCTCAGCCTGTTTTTGTCAAGTGGTTCTTGTAGACATCTTCCGTAGGGAAAAATAGACCAAAAGTGTCAAAAAATGAAGTGAAATGCTGAAATTCATGTGGATTTTGTTATTACTTATAACCCATGGCTTGGGGAGTCTGCAAAAAAAAAAAGAGTCTAAGCAGAAAAACTGCCCAAGTCCAAGCAAAGGCTCGCCAAGTACTTGGCCTGACTAACCCTTAGCTCATAAATTTGAGTCAACATGGCACTGGAGGCTGGAAACTCGAGTTGTGCCAAGTCAATGAACTAGTTGCCAAGTTTTCCTATTATGATTCCAATTGCCCATTTATTTACTCTTTGCTATGGACACTTCTATTTCTATATAGTATATAACCTTTACAACTATTCAAAAATTCCACTTTACAGCAGTTCCAGGTGTCCATATAATTGTTAAATAAATTGCAATCTACCCTTTACAGCCATTCCAGCTGTCCATCTACCTTTTAATTTATTGCTATCTTAGCATCTTCCCTTACAGCTGATCCAATTGGCAACTATTTTATATCTAGTTTTCCTATACAGTTGTCTTTTATTTTATTTCTATCAGCCACTTACAGGTGGACTGTATTTCACTTTCTGATTACATGGTACATGCTTATCATTTCCTCCCTGTCTGGAGGAAACTGTCGCCAATTTTGCCAGATTAAACCAAAGCTTCCTGTAGTTGAAACAATGAACCATGAGAAAATGAAAAATGGTGGGGTGTGAGGTGCATTAAATCAACAGACAGTGGCGGGGGAGTCTCCGATTCGATATATCCTTAATGTTGAAGGGGATATTTTCAAGGATTGAAATATCAAAAAGGCTGAGTTGTTTTGCTGATGTCAAGAAAATCTGAGTTCCAGAAACCAAGGCCAGTAGGTGTTTTCCCTACTTAAAGAAAAGAACATATAAGATGTACTACAACACAAGGAGGTGATCTCAACATTGAAGTTGTGAAGAGTTCATCGGGACAGCCGTCAATTGAGTGGGATGAGCAAGATGAATTTCATTAATTGCATATTGACCCAAGGAAGAAGTTCAGATTGTAGTTGGAGTGATAGGAACAAGCTCAATGTGGTATTATGACCTGTTCAATAGGTACCTCCATTTGAGGAGGCAACAACATTGTGAGGTGGTGATCAAAAGTCCTATGTACAAGTGGAATTTCTTTATGAGGATTTGCAGTCTCCAAAAAATTATCTTCACCAAGGGTTGTGCAGCCAACTCGAGGAGAGGCTGGTGCCCCATGGTTAGGATCATGAGGACCTTGTAGAGATGGAAATGAAAGACAATCATCCATTTCCTTGACTCTAGTAAGTGAAGTCGTCAATCTTACTTTTGCAGATGAAGCCAAGTGGCTAGAAAAAATGATTATTAAGATGTTCTATGTATTTGTGGGGGTATGATTAACATTCTTGTCGTCTGCTGCATGAGTTGGAGTTAAAATGCAGCCTGTTGTAGCCATTGGTCTTGTAGTTTTGGGATAAGCAATTGTGCTAAATTGGGGTTGCGAGCAGCTCTTGAAGAGCTTGTTGGATCATCTAGCAAATAAAAATGAGAAGATGCATGATAATAAGAAAAAGAGACAAGCTAAGAAGCTTTTGTTTTTACAAGAACAAAGTCACAAATAGGAAGGAGCTTAGTTCATGAGGAACCCTTCGACAAGAGGAATTTTATCGGATGAAATTGAAAGTAATTTATTAACAGCATATACTATGCAACAGAACATTTCTAGAAAGAAATTAACTTTAGAAATTTGATATCAGAAATTGAATCAAGGATGTGGATGGGAAAAGGTTTGGGTTCCAAATGTACCATGGTCTATAACTGTGTTAAAGTTGGAGGTTGAGGCTGATACCCTGAATCAAGAGTGTCAAAATCGCAACTTAGTTGCATAAATTCACTGTTGAATTAGAAACCATAAAGTAGAATTTTTCTTTGTAAACAATCAACATTAAGTAACAGAAAATTGACTACAAATTTTAAGCAAAAAGTTTTTGAAGTAAAAAAATGGTTGTACAATCCTTGAAGCAAATGAATGTTATCATAAAAAAATATGAAATCTGCAATCAAGAAGGCCTCTATTAGTGTTATGGCATTTAATATTTGTAGTTGTTGAACTATTTTTATTTCTTTGTCTACACTTTATAGCTGTTCAGTTATACACTTAATTTTTTATTTCATTGCTGTCTACCCCTTACAGCTGCATCTATTTTCCAACTTATATATCTATCCTATACTGATGTTCTACCAATCATCTACTTTATATCTAGATACTTATTCAACTATTTGAATTGGTGATTCCATTGGTATCTTATAATTCCTTGGAAGAGGTGATTGTCTAATGATTTTTGTGTGATTCTCATGTCATCAGAACCATCTTGCTCACAACCTGCTTCTTTTCTAAAGCCTTGGTTTGACAGTTTTCAATAAAAGCAGGGCAACATTTGAACCCCAAGTCTCATGAGTTTGAAATTCAAAAGTGTTATCCAATTGAACAGTTTTAGTTCTCTTGCTCTTCTTGGAGTCCTTTGGTATCTCTGAGAACTATGCAGTTCTATATTACTTTAACAAACCCTTTCTTGCGGACATCTATTCTAGTTAGCATCTTATCTCTAGTTATAACTATAAAATCAGTCAAATCCATATGCAATCCAGTTTGTGGAATTATCCGAAGGGTGAATAGAAATGAATTAGTAAAATTGTAGACATTTGAAAGAAGAAATGTGGAACTTGGAAAGAGAAAATCTATTTGGAATAGTTTAAGCCTATAAACACAAGCTTCTTTAATGCAAATGAGTATTTAGAAAGAGAAACCATATCACTTGGTATCACACCTCCAACCCTGCTACTTGAGTTTCTATCATGGAGTTGTCATCACCATAGTAGCATTACAATCTAAAAACTTTTTATTATCCGTGAGAAATCACCTCCTGCTTCATTTGCCATGTTATTTCCCTAGTTTTCCCTGAGTTTTTCAAAATGTAGCTTCGATATTATAATTTAAATGTATACTTTTCCTCTTTTGGCTCATTTTAAAGCTGAGTTTTTCAAAATGTAGCTTCGATATTATAATTTAAATGTATACTTTTCCTCTTTTGGCTCATTTTAAAGCTTAGAACGAGAAAGAAACAGAATGGGAGATTTGAAACTTTAGTTTATGGTTAAGGCTTGGGCATTCTAACTTTTCAAGTTTTACTTTGAATAGATTGATTTCGGAGTTAAAAGTTTTAAATGATAATGAGGGCTTTTCTTTTAACCATATCCTGTTGAGGTTCCAATATAGAACAATGTCACCCCTAAAATAGTAGTATGTGTTCAACGTCCAACCATGCATTTTTAACCAGTGTTGCCCCGAGTTTCCGGTACGGGGACAACAGGGGACGTGGGGATGGGTTTCCGGGACAACAAATTTTTTTGCCAAGTTTGGGGACGACAAAGGGGACGGCTATATAAATAATAGGAAAATTTTAAAAATATAGGGAAATTTGCATATATACATTACATTCATATGAAGGCATGGATAAAGCATGTCATTTAAACATCATACTCATAGAACCTTAACATACAACATTTCAATATTCAAACTCAATACTCAATATGCATTCATAATTCGGAATTCATTGTCAATATGCATGTAATATTAAAATAAAAAACATACAAAAATTGAAATACACCCAAGAACATAATTCGGAGTTCATTGTCAATAGCAACAAGAACAATAACACACCTTCCAAATTGAAGCACACAACTATCATTTAAGTTTGATATAAATTATAGGCATAGCATTACAATTGCCTTGGAAGATAATCATTTGCACATTAGTGCTAGTCCATGAAATAACATTCCGATGAAATACTAACATGAAAAGCCTTGGAAACTGTGTTGGAGTTGACTGTTGCAGGTTTGACATCGACTCCAGAAAGGGCTGCGACAGATATGGATCAAGTATATGTCTCCCAATGCTCTTCTCACTCTAGATCAAATTCTCCAATGATCTGAATTGGGGTTACACCATTACTCCTCTAAAACTACTCCAATTCATTGTAAGTGGATTGATATTAACACGAACAAGTTTGCTATATAGTTCTGATCATGATATAGGTTTGTCACAGCAAGATGGCTTCTTGATGCTGTTATTATTATTAGGTCCAAGATTACTGAGAGGGGGGGGGGAGGGTGAATCAGTAATCTAACATATCAAACTTTTCACAAACCATTCAACAACTTGAATCAATTAAACATCCATTGCATGAATAAACAAACCAATGAAGATAAACAATCACAACTATGCAACACAATAACACCAATATTTTTCTTGTGGAAACCCAACTGGGAAAAAACACGTGTGGGGATGACACCCACAAATAATAATGCACTCTTCTAAAGTACGCCCGGTTAAGAGCTTAGCCCTGTTAGGAGCTTACAAATTCCCGGTTAAGAGAAAGACCCTGTTAGGAGCCACCCGATCAAGGGATTTACCTCTAGCCCTGTTAGGAGCTTTACCCTGTTAGGAGTAACCTTGTTAAGACATCTCAAACCCTAATCAAAGAGTCACTTGGTTAAAGAATTTACAATTCAGACCTGTTAGGATCTACCTGGTTAAGGGATTTTCTTGCAGAAACAATTAGGAATCAACAAGTGAGTGATTTGAGAGAATAGCACTCCTCTGCTGGTACATATCCAATTCAAGATCAATCTATGCTTCACATGCAGACTATCCAAACCCTACAATCACACAACTGAATTCACGATCTTTCTCTTCCACACACTTCTCATAATACATCATTTTACATATAAATACATTTCAAGCTCATTAGGCGGCCACCGCCTAAAACATGACCTAATACATCATTACAAACATTCCCGCTCAATCCTTAAACCTAAAACGTATTACCAATTTGCAATTATAAATTCAAGTCTAGGTCGGCCTTCAAATTCATTGCACATTCGATTTGACAAAGGAAAGTCAAACCACAACACAGTTGCCAATGTTCTTGCACAACTTCAAGAAATTTGATCATAAAGATCATAGAAATGCCAAGTCATCAATCCACGTCGATCTGCAACGTCACTACAATCCCTGGAACACAACCACTTATCGCAACACGATGCATCATCACTAGTTGAGGATCTGGCTGATTATTCTTAGAACTTCTTTTACTTTTTGCTGAACGTTCTTCTGTCCATTGAAACTCAGTCTTCCGATCACCCAAACATGATGCGGTCGCAACAACAAACTCATAACATAGTCAAGATAACATATCCTAAACCACAACACCTGGATCCAAACCTATTTGACACAATCATCAAATCATTCCTTCTTGGTTACATCTTGTTCTTCATGTTGCCCTGACAACCTTCAATCGATCATAACTCACACCATACATATGATCTAGAGACATCACTTAGTCTTCCTTTACGATCGCACATGCCACTGCTTACCACAACTCTGGATCCAACCTCTTGAACATACACCAGTATAACAGGCACACTGTCAACCAACAAACACTAAGTTGACATCAGTGACAACATCATAACTGATCAACCTATCATCAAATCTACATATAGCATACTTCAACTTATCTCTGCATTCAGTTATGCCAACAATCTCTCTATTTGGCATTGATGAAACCACCAACAATACCAAGCAAATATCTAGATACCAAAAATGCTCCCCTTAAGTTGATACATCTTTGTAGTTTTTTGTTGTTGATCTCTGGTTCTCTCTTCCTTTGACTGTCATAGTTTCTCTCTCCCTTTATTGAGTCTTCTCCCCCCTTTGACAACAATGCCAAAGGCACAATATGCCCAAGTCTACATCTGCTTTATCCCTTCATCTCTTTCCGACTGCTCCCTTAAGGAGTAGTCCCTTGAACATCAATCCATTTGGAAAGATATGGCAATAAATCCATTGGATTGATGCACCAACATCTTAGTTCTGTCCAGGTAGGGGCATAACCCGTAGCTTACCTCTAAGGTACTCAAAAGTATCCTTAAATAGTGGCTTTGTGAAGATATCTACTATCTGCTCCTTTGTTGGTACATATTCCAACTTCACCTCTTTCTCCTACACTTTCTCTCTCAGATAGTGATACTTAATTGCAATGTGCTTAGTCTTGGAATGCATTACTGGATTCTTGGAAATATTTATTGCACTTGTATTGTCACAAAAGATAGTTACCGGGTCAGTCATCTTTTCTTTGATCCCTTCAAGAATCTGCTTCATCCATGCAATTTGTGTACAATGTATAGCCGCTGCTACATATTCTGCTTCTGCAGTAGATTGTGAGATACAATTTTGCTTCTTGCTTGTCCAAGATACAAGCCTTTCACCTAGAATGAATGCACCACCACTTGTACTTTTTCTATCATCAACATTTCCTGCCCAATCAAAATCAGTAAACACACTCAAAGAAAAATCACCATCATGAGCATACCACAGACCATGGTCAACTGTCCTTTTCAAATACCTGAATATCCTTTTGACTGCAACCATATGAGATTCCTTATGGTGATACCTTTTGCTGGCAATCAAGTTGATGTTCAACACTGATCATCCTAAATCACAAAATATATTAAAAAACGACACTGGAAACGTTGGTTTCTTGGGCGTGTTGGGAAGTCCTTCACAACATCGCCCCAATTCTTGGGGACCCCTAATTTCGAAGTTGAACTTGAAAGTGTTTATGGCTAGTTGATGGAATCCAGCATTGATGAGGTTTGAGGTTTTGAAGGGAGTATTGATGGTGCTGGACTGGAACAGTCATGGCTGTCCAGCTCTCTCCCTCTGCTCTCCACCAGCTTTGATGCTTGATCATTCCCCCCGGAGGTCAAATGGCATAGTGGTGGGTTGAAAGACAAGTGAAGATATTTTGTTTTTGAATGAGTTTTGGCTGGGCAATGAGCGGTAAGATTAAAAGTTTTATGGACATGGCCCTGTCCAAGGGGGTGGCGGATTCCGCCACCACCTTGGACAGCCTTGTCCATCCTATCATGGAATTCCGCCCAGCCATGAGGCCTTCCAAGCTTGGGCATATGCTAGTAAGATAGGTTTGAAATCAATTTGGAGGGGGGTAAAGGGTAGTTTGATGAAGTTTTAGGTGGGGTTGTGGCATCATCACATGGACTATGTCCAAGGTGGTGGCGGATTTCGCCACCCCCTTGGACACCATGTCCATGAAGCCTCAGATTTCCGCCATGCCCCCTTTAATCTTGTCTTTCTCCCTTAGTG